>JAPFBL010001617.1:5295000-5712500 GCA_026182355.1 Hermatobates lingyangjiaoensis
GGCAGATTACACTATAGAAGGAAACAATAGTGATAGGTTGCGATATTCATTATATAGATTATTTCATAATCAGTATGGTTGTCGATTAATATGACGTATACAACCATAAATATGGCACATCAGTTAACTTATAAATGCGAATTGAGTTACTTTGTCACTTTTATTTGATTAGTATTTGTATTAAGAATTAAGAATAAGTAATGTATTAAGAATTAATATCCCTTAATATAATTACTAAAATTTACAATAGTGCAAACAAGGGTTAACCCATGACCTCAATAATCACGGTATGTAAATCATTCAAACAAAAATAAGCCTTTTTTATATGTTGGAAGGTACGGATTTTTTAAAAAGCTTTTCTTTTTTTAATCTAGGTAGACGTTTTCTTCTTCGTAATATTCACTTCTTCAGAGATTATTTATATATTCAAAAGTGAGAGCGACATGATTCATCAATATCTTATTAGTCTCCATATCTGTCAGATTAAATTACTTTCATTATTACGTAAGAGTGTAAAGTCAAATTTAACATCTTTATACTACTTATAAAAAAAGTTATTAAATTATCAGCAATTAATTAAAAATGAACATGAAAAACACTTATGCCTATAAATATGAATAAATAGACAACACTACAACAAACAAGTACAAACCAATGTGCTGATTCCCAAAACTACAGAGTGATTAAAGAAAAATGTATTGAGGTGAGTAAAAGTGCTTTTGAATTTCAGTGATGAGAAGTGAAGATTATGACAGATGTATTTTGAATGGCATATTAAAACATTACCACCACCTAAAAACTGGAGGAAACACATATCTAGAGATAATCAAAAACCAAAAAAAACCACCAAGGCCATATTATTTGTATTAACTAACCTAAATTATCGGAAATTCAAACATGATTCCTTCATTATACTAATAATTCATCTAAATTGTAATAATAAAAAATTCTAAGAAACCATTCTACTTGTATTATGTTTATTATAGCAGTACCAATCATCACAAAACAATCAGAAAACGAGCCATACAAACTATAAAAATGCTTTAAAAATTATATCAATCACGATTGGAAAGTTTAGCCTATCATTTACGAATAATGTAAAATCAAGCATTTGAAGGATTTTAATCTAAAATAAATAACCCGACAATCAGAAAGCATTGAACACAAAATAATTGCAACCAAACACATAAAGTTTGAGAGAACAAAAAAGTTTTCAAGTGCCATGATTTGGACATCATTAGAAAATAAATTAAATGTATAGTCCCTCACATAAGCATAAAGGTAAAGAAACTTATAAAATAAGAAATAAGGAAACTAAAGTGTGAAAAAATAATAGGCTGGCTAAAGGATATTTTTTTAAAAATACCATAGTGTATCTTGAGAACTATAAGGGCGAAAGCAGGGACGAGTCCCAGAGTGACAACGATAACGGCCCACCTGACTTGCGCTCCTCCACACAAAACTGAACCAAACCAAAGTCTTCATTACACTCTAGGCTAGGTAACAAAACAACTATACCACTCACTTTCCTATCACTAATATACACTTCTTATAAACTAGTATCTCTCTTACACAAGCACAACTAGCATGTTATATAATGTTAAAAAAACAAAATATAGACCACTCAAAGTGAATTATAAGTAATTATAAATAAAAAAATCTATATTACATTCCATTGCATAACCAAAAATAAAACAAAAAACATAAAGCCATAAAATAAATTAACAAAAAGGCACAGGTGCGATCGAACCTTGCAGTTTTAAATATAAGTTAATTAAGAACAAAAGTTCCCTAAATAATTTGTATTTATAAAAAAAGTTACAGTAAAAAAATTAAGTGGTTTTCCATGGTGTAAAACACTCTTTCTGTGGTCCATACATCATTTCCGATCTCTTATCAGTGAAAAATAAATAAGTGCAGTAACTTCTCTTTTAAAAGAAGTGTCATTTCTTTATTTTTCTTCCCGAAATTAGATATTTGAGAATAAACATGATTAGTTACTGTTCTTTTAGAACAGAAACAAATTTCTGTACTTCAAATAAAAGGAAGTTGATTCAAACTGAAATCACTAATATTCCATTTCCTTAAATCTAAGTTGTTTTTTTTTTACTTTCATGAATACTTTATGAATAGAAAATATTTATATAGCAATATACATATTCACTCACTTTCTGTATTTTTTTAGTTTAATTAAGTTTAGAAAGAAACAAAATTTACACCACTACCAATCAGTTTTTAAGTAATTTAAACCACTAGAAAATAGTATTTCCTTCTGGCTGATATTTTTTCCTTAAACAATGAATTTGTCAACAAGAAAATATAGCTCAACTCTTACAGCAATAGTACTAAATAAAAAATCTAGATGAACGAATAATAAATACATATTAAATTGCGAAAACAAAGCGGATATTTTAATTGCTTTAGAATTCTACAGTAAAAACTAGGTAACAGAATAAACAAAAAAGGCAATAATCTAATACTTCAATAATAATGTGTAAGTATATCACTTCTCAAGCGTAATAACTGATAGAAATAATTACAATTGTTTGATATTCCTGGGAAGGAAAAGAAAGAAATTAACTGCATTGTTAAGTGATTATAAGAAGTATCTTCCAAATAAGTAAAGTTATTTATTGCTAAAAATATACGAAGCATTTATTAAAAGGTGATTACTTGAGATAGATGATAGTATGTCACATTGGATCAAAGTTAAGCAATATTGGTATGTACTTTGAAAACTGAATGATGATGGGAGGATCAATAGGTTGTTGATATATCAAGCAGTAAAGCGAAGGATGGAAGACCTGTATTATGTTTCCTTGGAAGTCCTCTGGGAGGCACTGGAGGAGGATGCTTCTCCTTTTTGTCCTTAAGGACAGATGGGTAGAGAGGAGGAGCAGTAGGTGCAGAAGATGGAGGATCGGAAGGAGGTGGAGGGTCTTCCTTCAGTGCTGTTGCTACGGACGTCGTGGAGGTAGGCATCGATACTGAGACAGCAGCCTCCGGCGAACCTGAACGTCACAACAACCTCACCCTTAACACTAACGACTACACTAAACCACTCTCGACCCTACTTTCGAACCAACCAATCAATCATAACCCATAACAATGTGCTACTACTTTTAATGAGGATAAGTATTTCTAAAAGAATAATAATTAATTATTAGTAAATAAATTATTCATTATTAGCAACGAACATCTTTTAACACATTTAAAGCAATATTTATACAAAAATGTTTACAATTTAAGTAACAAAAATTTCATAAAGGAATAAAGTAGTCAAAATTACTTACTTGGTTTGCTAGGTCCGTTGCCCGAAGATGAAGCTAAAAATAAATAAATTTGTTACACAGCTATATAAATTAAAATCATGAGAAATTTATTTAGTCAAATATATGGAACTTTCAATAATAACAACAAATTCAATTGGAAAAGTATTTTGAAAGATACTAACAAGATACCATCAAGGTCATGCATGCCTTAATGGTTCGCAGCGTTACTGAACAAGGAAATGAACGAAAATTTTTCAAGCTGTGGAAGGAAAAATCTTGTTTTCGGATGAGATGCACTCGATCCCAAGTTGGGGACCAAGAGTAGTGGGTCCCCGGTCTATCAAGTACAGATTATTTTAGCATATTTTTTTCTAATAAATTGAATAAGGTAAAATTTAAAAAATCGATGAAAAATTCACCCTGTAATATCAACTATGACTGTCAATTTATTCTCCTTGGAAAAAAAATTAACTAAGACATTTACATATTAAGTAGAGTTAGGAAGTTATCACACAGATTGAACTAATATTATAGACACTAATTACATTATAATTTCAGTTTATCACACTTTAAGTGCAAACATTACATATTATTATTATGGCAATATTTGAACATCAAATAGTTAAAAAAAAACAGAACATGTCAAAAAATCGTTAGTAAAAACAGTGCTAAAATTAAAACAAAAAGCAGATAGAAAGGAAAAGAAGATGCATGTACATTGAACACCGTAATTGTAAAAATAGAAGTAAACAAAATTCATAGTTCTGCAGAGCCACAAATTTGACTTTCTTTCAGGTTATAACCAATCTTGGCTGTATGCCTACTTAAGAGCCAAAATACGTATACGTATCACACAAGAATGTTGTATTTTTTTCCATTATGTTAGATATAAAACCTGACTAAATTAATGCATTTATATGTGTATATATATATATATAAATATTGATAAAAGTATCGACCGTGGAATAGAAACAAAACTATAGTTTATCGGAACTCGGTCAGTTCTTCAGGTTCAAATTAAACTTTCACTGCCAACGTTTCGGTCTTTATTCAAAACCTGTTTCATAGGCCTACAAAAACAGAGGAAATATAAGAAATAATATAATCATTCAAAAATCAAAGATACTAAATGGTATGGCTAACATAGTAATGGTTGAATTACTAAAGTATTGTAAAAGTGAGTTAGGCTCAATAGTAAAACTCTATGTCGACGATTTGTTTCTAATTATTGAAAAAAGAGAATTGGATAATGTTTTAAATGTATTTAATTCATATCATAATCGACTTAAATTTACATGTGAGATAGAAAAAGATGGCATTCTCCCATTCCTGGATATAAAAGTTATACGATGAGAAAATGGTAATATTTTAACCGATTGGTACACGAAACCTACCAGTGCTGGATGAATACTAAATTACTATTCTTCCCATCCTATGAATCAGAAATTAAATTGCGTTAAGAATATAGTGAAAAAAGTTGTAGAAGTAAGTTCATCATGCTACCTAAATAAATATAAGAAAAGGGTAAAAGAGTTACTACAGAAAAATAATTATCCAGGAAATTTGATTCAACATTTTTTGTCAAAATATTTAAGGCAACAACAAGAGCCAGAAAATGATACAAGTACTGACTTAGAAGTTTAAGATAGAAAGTTTTTTAAATTTCCATATGTTGAAGGATTGTCGCAACCAATTAAAAAAGTCTTCAAAAGACACTTACCTCAAGTTAATTTAGCATTTTATAGCAAAAGAAAAGTGAAATCGTTATTTTCAAATATAAAAGAGAAGATTCCAAAGGAATTACAGAGTAATATTATATATGCCATAAAGTGCAAAGACTGTAACAAAGTTTATTATGGAGGAACCAGTCGTTTTTTAAAGGAAAGGACTTATCAGCAGTTATTCTATAAGAAAAAAGAGAATTAATGCCACTGCATTAGCTGCACACAGTATTAATGAAGGCCGTAATTTTGATTTTGATGAAATAAAAATAATAGCCAAAGAAATGGATGAACAGAGAACGAAAACTCTGGAAATGTTATATATTAGAAAGGACCAGTCATCCATTAATTATAGAAGTGACATTTCAAATTTAAATAGTATTTATTCGGGTGTGTTAAGTTAAACATTGTTGATAGATGAAAAATTGTGTTAGTGTCTTTTTGGTTGTCTGGTGAAATTTAGTTACCTTGTTTGGTTATTTCAGTTCAGTGTCACGTGTTCATTCAGACTACAGTTGTTGTTAAAATCCACATACTATTTTTCTTTGTAAAATAATTTGAATGTAATACTTAGTTTTTCTGTTTCAAAATTTATACTTCTGTAAGTTTTCTCACTAACCTATAGTCAAAAATTTCTATTGTAATTTCTTAATTGTAACTAATTGCACTTTTATGTATGTTTGATTTTTGAATGATTGTATTATTTCTTTTATTTCATCTGTTTTTGTAAGCCTATAAAAAAGGTTTTGAATAAAGACCGAAACGCTGGCAATGAGAGTTTAATTTGAACCTGAAGAACTGACCGAGTCCCGATAAACTATAGTTTTGCATATATATATCCTTGTATTTTAGATAAAATAAACAATTCTGTTTTATTTATATATTTCTGAAATTTATCACACGTGGATTGCTTTTAATGAGAATTGCGGACTCAAGATTTCAAATTATACAGCATTCGCAGAGAACTGCTCTACCGTGCAAATCAAGGTTAAAATCCGAACTTTTCATGAATACTGAGAAGTATGTTTCTTTCCTTGTTGAGCTAGAACAATTGTTTAAAAGGTAAACTTTGGTGTAGTATTTCATTAAAAATTTATAATTAAAATAAAGTTATATAAAACTTTTTTCTTTCCTTGTATTTTAATTTTCCATCATTAACTGAAAAAAAAGGAAATATTTTTCCTTATTTTTCCTAGAAGAGCCAGTTCTATGAAACCAAATATTCCTATAAAAGATTCTTTAGAATTATTTTGATTTTCAGAAATTTTATTTAAATTAAAATCAAGATAAATCAATCCAGCTAAATATATGTAACTATATTTCCTTTATTTCTGGAAGAAACTGAACGGAAATAAAAATTTAAGTGTTTATCAAAATTATTGCTAGTAGCAAAACAAAAGAAAGCAATATTTTAAGGAGGTAATTCATAACCAAATGAAAAAGGTAATTAAAAAAAATGAAAATGGAAAAAAGTGAATATTAATAAGGAATGCAAAAGAATTAGTTCTTTTTTTATTGGAAAATTATGATATTAAAATCTAAACTTACTTACCAACAACACCATCGTCATTCTCATGTTTAACTGCTCTGGATATACTTTTCCTTTTCGAAGGGGAATGTTTCAAAGCTGTAAAGAGACTTCTATTACTCTTTCATTTCAAACATCAAATGCAATTATTATACATAAATGAATTATTGAAGTTTAAGAAATAAAAATAAAATTTAAATGAACACTTATTTCCAAAGGAATAGACTAATATCACCACCCAACATGCAGTTAAATGCCTACGGAAATGGAAACATGCAAGGGTAGTTATAATAGATTAAAAGTTCTAACTGCAAAATGGCAGATCCATTTAACACTTCTAACAATCATTGGTAAGTCAAAAACAACCACAACATAGACATACTTCTAATCAAATACTGATACCACAAGAGGATGCGTGAGAACGTAACCAACAATTAGCTACTCTATCAATTCATGTTACTTGAATAAGCAGCCCAAATAACTTAACCACTGAATAGTATTTCCAACGAAAAATACTAGGACATGATTGGAAGATACCCCACTAAAAAAAGAAAAAAAAAAGAAAAATAGTCACTTTTAAGGAAAGGATATAATAGCATGTATTAACTAAGACTAGATAGTTCAAATGAATGTCCTGCATTGAAAATTCCAAGTGGTTTGAATATAGGAAAAAATTTACTCATTTCTAAGAAAACAAATGAGGGAATAAACATGGAAGTTATAATATGCACCATGTATTAAAACAGGAAGAAGTTATGAGATCTTTACAATTCCCGGTATTCCTATCATTTTTCTATAAATAAATTTTTGGACAGAAAAACTATCCTTTCAATTCTGAATAAGTAATGAGGTATTTTTTTGCATACACCTACGGAATATTTTCTTTTGACTGAATATAGACTGAATTTAAAAAAGGAATGATAATATTTTTAATAGTTTACATAAAATTTTTTTCAGCAATAACAGTATCAATAAAAACTAAAATATGTCTTCTTAAAGAACTTCTACAAGCATAATTACACATCTTTTAAAAAAACTTTTCGTTTTTATTATATTTTTGGTTGTTTACAAAGTTTCACAGTAGAGAGACTAAACGAACCCAGTAATCATAAAAGAAATATTCTAACATTCAAACTGTGAAGACAAAGATTGTTAAAATTTCATAAGTAAAATGTAAATATTCATAATTAACGAATTTCAGCCATCCCTTATCTTGCTTTGATTTGTTTAAATTACAATATTTTCTAAGATATTAAAAAAAATCAAACCAGTAACATAACATCCAAATTATATTTTGACTCTAACTTATAATAAAACATAATAAAACAAGTTCGTAAAAAGAAATTTATGGAAAAATAAATAAATCAAACAACAGTTGTTAAATTCTAGAGCGCAACACATAAAAATCACAGCAGGAAACTGATTATTTAACAGATATGTCAATATAATCATAACATTCAGGACAAGGTTTGAGAGTGCTCATTAAAACACAGATTTACGAAAATAAGCGGCACAAATAACTGAGATCTAACATAGTACTAGAAAGGTGTGTCATTAAAGTTATTAATTGTAAAAAGTATTAGCAGTGGTATTTTTAAATTTACCATGCACTCCACATAGTCTGTAAATAAGAAATATACACTTCGGTTAAATGTCTAACGAATTAATTTGCATTGTAATTACTATAAAATGGATTGCTGTGAATGAAATGCCGAACTATACACATATAATGTTCAAATTAAATTCATTATTTCAAAAAATACACCTATAATCGTAATTAATTTATGAACCTAAAACTAATATAGTCACCCTCCTCATAATTTACTGGTTTTATTATTTATTTTTTGTTTCACAGATATTTACTTAAAGTATTTTGACAAGTAAACTGCATAGATTCAGTGATTCCTAATAGCACAAATCGTATTTTACATGAACAATCACTTATAACAAGTAGTTTAATTAACATATATAGAAATACTTCATAAAATACTTATCGAATAATGCAGAAGGTCTTGTATGGAAACATTTATGAAGTTAATATTTATTACTGTGTCACAATTTTAGTTTCACTAAAAAAAAAAATTTGAATGTATGACTAACGGATGATCATACAATTGTTTCACCCATCTATCCCGCACTTTTTGCAAGTATTAATGAAATTACTTCCTAATGTAATACCATTATAAAACGAGTGCTTCGAACTAATAGTGAACATATTGCGATAAAGTTTAGAAATCTAAGCATCAAGTGGAGGGAAAAAATTGATTTTTTTGTATTTTAGACAAAATAATTATTTATTTAGAAAATAAGACACCATACATAAAATATCTTAACACTTAATAAGAAATAAAGGAAAATAAAATAACTTTTCTTCGAAACCATGAAAGACTAAGTAATCTGATTTAAATCCATTCACATCTCCAAGTTCAAGAATTTAATTAAGAATTCAGCGTAATTATGACTCCAAAATGTTGGCTAAGTTTTCGAAGAAATCAGAAATGACTTCACTCTTCAAAGAAAGGAGATCTCTAAAACTTTGAAATGAAAGTTGAGAGACTCTACTAAATAACATTGTTAAGCTTAATTTACAATTCAAAAATGGGGTCAAGAATCAACATGGAGAAATTTGTTTCCAAGAAATTTAATTTTGATGAAATTTTGACTGTCAAGAAAACGATATGGGTTCAACAAACAAATGAATTATAAATGTTCGGGCAGTAATATGATTCAGAGTTGCGGGCGTTTACAATCTATTGCAATATTAAATGTTATATATTTTTTAATAATAATAAATGATATGATGATTAATGATGCTCCATTTGCCTTTTTGGAGTTAAAATACTGAACAATTTTAATGTACTAAAATACAATGTTAGTAATTTGTAAAATAAAAATGAATCCCAGAAGTTTTTCCATTTCACCTTTTCGTTAGTCTTTATAACTGTTTATTAACCTTATTGAATTGGAGAGCAACAACATATTTCTCAACTTACCAAAACTGGCCTCCAATCAGAGACTCATATTCAGAAGTGAAAAACACAGGCATTATCATTTAATCCTACTAGATAAGGACCAACCTAATCATTACAAAATTCCTCTCTGATAAGCTTGAAAGAATAGCAAAAATAATAAATAGTAATTTTACAATGAATACCAACCGAATAATGAATTATGACTTAACACTTATTACAGCAGTATAAATAAAACATCAGCTTTTACATATAATTTCCTAATAATCTGGATGGACACAAACATTTTAACTCATAAAACATTTACCACCAAGTTATTTTGTTTTAATTAATGCAAGCAAGTTGCTACCAACGTTTAATGTTCCACTGAAACTAAAAAAAATTACTTGCTGGCAAGGGGTTTATGTCTAACAGGTAGATTCTTCAGAATTATTTCTTTTTAACGAAATTCACAATGGTCAACAACTGTGTAAAATTATCCATACCAATACATTTATTGGCTCACAGGAGTTTCCAAACACGAAGTAAAATTAAACACAAAAAAAACTGTTTTAATGTCTCTCAGTTATGAAATATTTCACTCAATAAGATTAACACCATCATGGTACTTCACATATTATACCTTTGGATGAGCCAACTCCAACTCCTATTGATTATGAACATCATCACAAGTCAATTCAATTCCAACAAAAAATAACTGAGGAAGGTATAAAAGAAATTACAATTACATTTTAAACCCTGTATTAAAAAACGAAATGCTATCTAAGAACTAAATACTGCAATAACACTTGAACTATTTACATTATAGGTTTTTTAACTTGTATATACAGTTATCATGTGAGAGTGTCAATTAATAAAAATAATTGATTTTTTATTTAACTAAAATAAAACTAAAATAGTATAATAACTGTTTTTTTTTCATTTTTTCACAATGCTGAAGTGAATCGAACTACTAAGAAGATTATTTATTGAATGGTTACTGAATTGCTTTTATTTAGCCTATTTCTCTAAAAGAAACTAAAATCACATGTTCCATCATAAAATGAAATAATGATGGATTATGGAGCATTCTATCAACATAAAAATGTATTTTATATGTAACTGATCACTTAATGCAACTAACAATTATAATATAAATAATTTCTTTGTAAAGAATATCAGTTCAGTACTGACAACTATTTACTTCAGTTCATTAATTTACCAAAACATCAATCTAACAATCAAACTGAACAAAAAAAAGTTCAGAATTTATTATCCTAGCACACACAATTCAAAAATAACTCTCCATATAAATGATGAAACCTCATTATCATAATGAAAACATATCTCTTCATATATTCGAAATTCATCTGCTGCTCTCCTTTGAACCATAAGAAATTTGAAGTGAAAAATAAATCATAAAGATAATGAAACTTCTTGAATCATAATGAAAAGAAAAACACTTCATACATTTGTAATTAATCTGCTCCGCTTTGCATCATAAAAAAATACACCAATAATTCTAAATTATGTCTTCAGATTGATTCGCTTCTGCCCTACCAAACCTCGTAGAAATAAGGAATAATTATCACTGGTTTAAATGAAACCACAAGAAAAACGAAAACCAATAAGTTAAATTCCCAGTAGGGTGTTAAACAAAAATGAGAAACATAACTCGCATGGAACAAAGAGCAAAATAACTGAAAAGCTATGGAAGGCGGTTTTTTCAAAAAAGTTAACATTATCAAGAATTTTTTTATAATTACACATAATTAAACAGCATTTCATTACCAACATCCCAGTAACATACCTAAACAGTGCTCGTATCACAACAGTGGTAACATTACAAAATCAGAAACAAAAACCTATTAAATATTAGAGAGGAAATAAGCTGAAAATCAGAAAATAAAACAAAATCCTTTAAAGACTGTCACTTGGTCCATTTTAAAGAAGAGCTAAACATAACTAAAAACAGGTGATATGAAACTATAAACATTATTTCGAAAATATAAAAAGAAGTGTAAAACTACAAATAAAAATAGATATCCCAAAGTTAGTTTCTAAAATTGTCCAAATAAATTCTAAAACATTTTGTGCACGGTTTTATTATATAAACTGAATACCTTTCTTCCTAAATGCTAGAGACGGAGATGAAATAATACGAATCCTATCAGATCATCATTATCACAAAAAGGAGTTTTCAAAAAAAGAACTAGATGAAGTAAATATAGTGCACACAAAGTATAGAGGTAGTCATAATCACATTATGATTATTAACACATGAAATATGTCAGAAAGTCACAGAACTAGAGGAGTCATAAAATATACACTTCAAATCTTAAAAAGTTTGGCAGATTTGCCGTTGTGGATATCTTGATGCCACTAATCTTTACAGTCTTCTTTCCTTAGAGAAGACCAAAACCAACACGGAGTCAGGTCAGGTGAGCAATAAGGCTAGTTATACAGTAGCCAATGAAGACATGTCCTTACTGTCCAGTAACTGTTGGGAGTTTACAGTATCGTCATGATGAAGAAACCCCCAAATGTCCTGTCATGAGGTAGATGATGGGAGGAGATTAGTGGACTGCATTGAACTTGTTGCAAATGAGCTCGGCAATGAACCAGAACCATTCGAAGATTCTGGTATAAAGGTGTACAAAGGGACATGGGAACATATTGGTATAGCCACCAGTCACGAGACAGTAAGTGGGAAGGGAGGTACAAAATCCTTATCTTAAAAAAACTTGAATATGTAGAACTCCCTATGTAAAATCAATTTGGTTGTTTTGTACATAGCAACAGTCAAAAGAGACTGATCAACAACTATAACTATGAAATATTTATGGGTGACAATAACAAGTCATAGATAAACACTCCATATAAATGAGTTATGGATTTTCAGATACAAAAGCCGAAGCTCAAAATCAAGGTCATGCTGATCGCACTCTTTGGTGTGTAAGACTTCATCCATTGCGACATCTTATAATGCGATTAAACAAAACGTCTAAAAAGATATAGTGCAACAGCTTTTGGTTCAAGAAAAGAGGTTCAAGTGGAAGAGAAGAAGTGAGTTGTGGCACGTCTACAATTATGATATCATAACTCCTTCACTATGACAATGGACTTCAGTACAATGCCCTTTGCTTTTTAGCCGAGAACGATGCCTGACTGATGAAAAATCTAACTATATTATATGATTCCTTCCGACAACACCTAAAAACTTGAAACGATTTGTTTTGAAGAGCGAGAATGTCATCAAAATGGCGACTGTAATGAACTGAGCACGCAGGATTGAAAGAGGAAGAGGACGAGAAACGCATCAGACCCCAAGGATATTATTTAGAAGTAAAAAACTGTAGTTTGTATTTGAAATATCTTTTGTGATACAAACTTAGGAACTTTTAGTATCCTTACATCCAAATAAAAAAAATCTCCATTCAACTTATATCCACACCATTTCATTCCACCAAACGTTACCTAACACAATTCTCTTTTAAAGTATAGAAAAAAACGCATCGACCAAAAGTAATACTCTCCATAACTTATTAAATACATCAACTATTTACTGGAATGAAGTCCATACAATTAACTTGTTATAATTAACCATTCTTTGAGTAATTAAACTGCACTAACAACTTTACTATGGAATATTGGACTGAATTTAAAAATAAGCATAATATTCACTCCACCATGACCCTTAGGTGTTATTATATGAAGAAGCACATTTAGAGAAAAAAACAAGGAAGCATTAGACAGTAATAATTTTTATTATTTTAGAAATTATCCATTAATGACTGAATGTAAAATGTATTAATGCAGAAAACTATATTATCATTCATGAAAAGCGTGCATGTGCTAAACTTTCTTTTTGAGTTACCTATATAACTCGAGACGAGAGTCCTAAACTTTCTATGGTTTCCTTTAATTTCAGGCATGTCCACTTGGAATAGAAACAACATGAATTTTAAACGAAAGGTATGACAAAAGGGTACATATAACAATTATTTAACAATACATATAACAATAAAAAAAAGAAGCATGCTTATGGAATTTACGAGTTTCTCTCCTTTCCAGAAACAAAGTCTCTGTCAGATTGTTTAAAATTTCCGTATTAATAATTTACAAAACCCAAAGATGTAATCCAGTACACTTTTCTTGGGTTTACAAAGTTGTTTAAGCATACTCAGACAACGGAATAGTATGTGTGAAGTCAATTAAACAATCCTTGTTGAAATTAATATCTGTTGAATAAGGGATAAAAGGTTCTGCCGGGGAAACAACCTCTTCTATCTAGGTTTTACATGCAACTTAATTTATTAATCAATGCTTTTCCATAAATATTATATATATATATATATCACAAAAAACGTAACATACAACGATGGATATCAAAAAAACATATATAACGAAACAGAAAATAAATATTAAAGATTTTATTATAAACGTTCATTTCTTTTGTAATTATATATTTGGTTTATATATCCTTATTATACAAACATAAAATTCACTCATAGTAAATGCAATAGTAAAAGAATTATAATAAAACTTTCACCCTCGAAAATTGATTTAAATTCATACAACACTCTTCTCTTCTTAAGTGTTCCAGTAGTTAATATCTATTTTGAGACAGTTTTTGTACGAATTGAATCATTAGAAAGACAGATCAGGATAACAGATGGGATAATAATTGTACCCATCATTAACAAGGGATAATACACTTAATTGTAATTTTCACATAACATCTACATTACTTTCATACAACTACTTCTAATACGTTAAATATCAACATTTACATGAACCAAAAAAGAAACTTATTCACACATTTAATATGAAAAAGGAATGAACATATATATTTGTATACAGTAGACCATGGTAACCATACAGAGACTTTTCCGTTTGGAATAATTCAAAATTTGAATATATACTTCATACTCCTCCAATACACATCAAATAGGGTAACCTCCAAATTTCATACTGGATCATGGAGATATAATCTATCTTTTACACTTAAAATATGCATTTTTCACGAAAGTTTAGATTACTCTAACTCACTTTATAACCATTCAAGAAAAATGGAGATGAATCGATGAATCAGAAGTTTTGCACAATCTAAGAACCATACTTTATGACAATGTAAGATCTAACATTATAATACATATAATATTATCTACTGAAGAGGGGAATAAATAATATTTGATTATTAGAGACCACTGGAATATAACTACAAGAACCACTTATAAAATGCAACCATGAATCATCACCAGAACCATAATCACAAAACAGGATAACAGATTATATTACTGTTATAACGAAAGAATTACAATCAAGCTGTAAAGTAATATTGAAAAAAAGTCGTCTTAAATAATGTTAAAGTAGTAGTTCAGCATTCAATAATATTATAAACATAAAATAATATAAATTAAATGTGTTTGTTCGCTATAGCAGTTATATGTTTTTAAAATGAATATTATGCTAAAGTAAAATACTACGAATGTTTCTGTTTTGAAAACAGTATTTTCCCAACACCTATTGGGACTACCTAACTACATTTAACTGAAATATCATTCACATCGGGAGATTAAAATAACTATATTCCCTAACGTAGGGCAATTTTAATTAAGTCGTTAGGGAAAAGTAACGGACACTAGATAGACAGATAGTTACAAACAAAAAACTGTGAATTTAAAAAAAAACTGACAGGATTTAAAATAAGGCACTTTCAATACGATTTGAATTCTGAATAATAATGAAAATAACCCACAACTGCCAAGGATATCAACTTATTTAAGTCTTAACTAATACTATCCAAAATGACAAATATCCACAAAAGAAAGAAAGAAAATCAGAAGAGGAAAGAAGAATGTGTGTGAGTGGACAGAAGAGTGAATGAGAGGAGAAAGAGAAAAACAATCTAGACCATTCATATTAGTAAGTTTCCTTCACATCTACTGTAAAGTAATAAAATATTCTATTTGATAATTTCATGTCCAAACAAATGAAACCAAAATAAGTTTGATCTTAGGAAAATTAAAACATATCATTCCAAACGTCAGATAAATTTCAAATTCTTCAATAAAGATGTAAAAATTTTAACATGAATAAATTATAATTACAAGAATAAAATACATTAAAAATTTTAAATTTCAAAAATAACTCACGAGAAGGAATTTTCTTAAAAACAGTTTTTGCCATGAAGTCTTGAAACCGTTGAGCATAAAAGCTGGGCCTATGTACAGACACTGAATCCTGAAAAAAATTTAGTCTAATATTATTCACTAATTATGGTTCAGATCTAAAACTTTTACCGTTAAGTAGTTTGACTGGAAAATATTATACACTGAACGTAAACAATCAATTACAAAGATACATCTGCAATTGATATTACAAGATTATTGATTATTGATTTTTATTGATTAATATTTTAATCTAAATTTCCTAATATTATGATAAAAGTATTACGCAAATTAATCAATCCGTGTTTAATTATTCTTTACTTTATTAATTAAGTTTGTAACTAAAGGTGATATCAAATGATAAGTTCATAAATAATGTTCAATTGAAAATGATGAGAAATCAAATATATATACTCATCTATTCAATTTTCATATGAATTATGAGACATTAATCTTTCAGTGATGTCCATGTTCCATGGATATGAGTTCACATGGATAGTTCCATGTGATATGAATCCATGTGAGACAAATATCACAACTGTAGAATATGTTGTTTTATAACAAAAATGACACAAGGGAAACATAAACTGCCAACATAATTTCAGAAGATAAAGACTGATTAAATTTTTAATTAAATAAAGTAGCACTTATCGACAACATTTCTCTAAAATACAGAAAACTGGGAATGATGAGCATAATGTGAAAGCTTAATTTATCTTTAATCTGATAAAACAAAGTAATTCAAATATAATATCACTACAATTTTTAATTCAAAATTATGAAAAAAAAAATACTGACTCCATCATGGAGTATAGACTTCCAAGTATGTTCAAGTTTTTTCTTTAACCTGTAGCTTTGCAAAATGTCAATTACTCCAAGGTAAAGAAGAAGTCTTTCCCCTCTTGCATTTCTAGCAGGAATTCCGCCCGGTCTAGAAGGTCACATTAACAAAAGGTTAACGACATTAACAAGTCACGACAATATTTATGGTACCAACAAAATTACAAAAGACAAAATTATTGCACCACGCAAATTAATGATAAATTAAAATTGCAATATTCTGATTACGGTATCCATTAAATGAAAACAATATATATCAAAAGCGGGAACTCTCATTCTCTACAACTAAACTAGTTATGGCTTAAAACTGCAAAATTTCCTTAGCTATATGATTGACACGCTTTATTTTAATGCAGTAAAATAAAATATTTGAACAATAAGTGGAACTTGAAACATCAACGAGGAAAGAGATATAAAGAGTTGTTATTAAATTTCATAATGATCAAAATACTTCTTAACCATGTCCATTAACACTTTTGCCAATGTCATTATTCGGAAAAAAACTAAAGAGTTACTTACGGCACATCACCCTGCTGGTCTATTGGTTGGCTATCCGCTTGTATACTTTCCATAGCAGTTGAATGAGCAACAAGCTTGTGTCGATTAATTGACTTGGCTCTATGCAAACCGCCTTCCGGTGGATCCCCCTCTCCCATATCCTGAATAAAAACACCAATTACTTCATAAAATCGTCAATATAATAATCAAAGAAAGAAAAAAGTTATAATCTTACAGTTCTCGCCCTTGCATCCTGGTCCAAATTATGAATGCCAACCAATAAACTATAATCCATAATCTTGAAGCTTTCTAGTACCTACAACATAATTACGTATGTTTCGTCAAAATTAGTATATAATGTATTCATTGATTTTATTATAATTCCACGAGAGTTACTGCAGCATAAAGAATAACACAAAATACTTGCTTTGTAAATTTCTTATGAGTACTTAGTCGGCTGTGCAAGAGTTAATCGTTAGAGAACAATGTATACACTCAAAATCTGTACTCCGTAAAAGGGATTCTGTTATGCATTATTATAAATGACTGTTTAAACTTCAACTATGCATCACATTCACAATGCTTGAAGTTTAACACGATTCTGTTATGCGTTATTATTAATGACTGTTTAAAGTTCAACTATGCATCACATTCACAATGCTTGAAGTCTAACACGATTCTGTTATGCGTTATTATTAATGACTGTTTAAAGTTCAACTATGCATCACATTCACAATGCTTGAAGTTTAACACGATTCTGTTATGCGTTATTATTAATGACTGTTTAAACTTCAACTATGCATCATATTCACAATGCTTGAAGTTTAACACGATTCTGTTATGCGTTATTATTAATGACTGTTTAAATTTCAACTACGCATCACATTCACAATGCTTGAAGTTTAACACGATTCTGTTATGCGTTATTATTAATGACTGTTTAAATTTCAACTACGCATCACATTCACAACGCTGAAGTTTAACACGATTCTGTTATGCATTATTATTAATGACTGTTTAAACTTCAACTATGCATCACATTCACAATGCTTGAAGTTTAACACAAGAGTTTTTGATAAAATCAGATTTTTTTAAAACAGAATATAAATAAGACGAAAGATTACCCTGCAGTCCCTCTGAATAGTTTTAATCAAGGCAGTATAGGTATCAGCTTCCAAGAAAATTCCTTCAGGATGATGCTCCATGAAATCAAGATCTTTGAAAGTTGGTGACTTTTTTGTTCTTTCTGTCTTAGATGCCTAAAATGTCGCACAAATTAATTTTTAATAAATGTGAATATATATTTCATTTGTTAGTCACTCATAACAAGTTAGTCAAAATAATATTTAAAAAAAAATTTTTTTTTCATAATTCATTGTACCTTTCGCTTGTAAGTAGAACCTTTGAGGTCATATTTTTGATGCATTATAATTGACGATGGCAATAAATTGTTCATAGCAACTATTCGAATGTTTTTATGATTACACTGAAAACAAAACAAAAAAATATAATTATTGTCCATTCTTTCTAAATATGTTTTATCAATGTTCTATGTAGTTCTAATAATGTTTATAATTTTCAAATAAAATTAACTAAAAATATATCAGAAAATGGACACAAAACAATCAAACATTCGTTATAACCATTTGCAGTGTAAATAATAATATAATCAAGTGCAATAATTCTTTAAAGTTCCAATAAATTATTCTTTAGCTTGGAAACAGTTTTACAAAACACATACATATACCGTAGTGAAACTAATCTCCAGCACATTGATTTATATCATCGAGCAAAAACATTAAGGGAATAAAAAAATATTCAAATATTTATACAAATTTAAAAATTTATAGGAAAACGAAAATGAAAGTTAGTTTACATTGTTTAAACATAAGAACATTCTTACCTGGTAACAGTAGAGACCAAAAAATTTAGGTAGGAGAGTCCTTGGATTTTGATTTAAATTCTGAAACGAACAAAACCGTATTAAATTAATACAATAGAATGTGACTATTAAAGAAAAACTACTATGTATACATATTTACGCTACAAAATCGTTAGCTGCCATTTAGAGCAATAACAGAGGACATGATTAATAATTTGAACGTTTTTGTTTATGGAACTAATGTAGATCACTCAGACACACTCCTATTACATAAAATCAATGATGAACATGATATAAATTGGTTAATCATGTTTCATGACAGTAGATATTGTTAAACAACATTTTTTATATATTAAATTTAACAGGAAAAATATTTTAAACATTAGTAATAGTTTATTAAAATTAAAAGAAGTATTAGCGTTTAACATTATTTTTTTCTTTTGTTTAAAGTTAATCTCCCTTTCTTTTCATACCCTTCAAACTACCTCTCTTACCTACCTCCTACCTCAATACTAGACCACGTACCCAATTTCTCCTGATCAATTTATGTGATTATCATTATGATAATCACCAATCATTATCATCTGACTCTGAAGAGGGCAAGCTATTTTGATCAAAAAGTCTTAATCCAAATTTTAAATACCTTAATAAACTTTTTTGAAAGATTAATTATTTAAAAAAAAACCTTTTAAAACATACGAACTAAACTGATGTTAAATAAACTCAAAAAACTAGAAGTGATATAAATTAAATGCAAAAATAATCTACTATAATTCTTACTGATAATTTTGTTTTTCATTTTCCAATCAAAGAAATAAATTCAGATTTTAACACAAACTATTTGCTGATATCCACTAATTCATACAAAAATACAGTCAACCATCCTTTCAAGAGGAAACAATGAGAACTCATGTGTATAAAAAAGTTTCACATACAAAAATAAAAGTAAATTATTGATCCAATACGGCTTTCTACTCAAATATATATTGCAAATATTGTCTTTCTATACAATAACAATATACTTCAAATTATATGTCTTTGATTGGTAGTGATCATTATTCACAACATTATTAAAAAAGTGGGTAAAACATATCAATATCAATATTTTTAAAGAAAAAAAAATAAGATTCTACAGATTACCATATAATACCCTGGAAGCAGTTTCTGCAAAAATTCTCCCTCTTTATGCTGAACAGTTTTAATGATGAATTCATCATCAGAGGTAAGGTAAAAAATTGAACCAGAAGCTCCAGGATTTGACAACTCTCTAAGAGGTGAACTACAAAAAGAAATCTAAAAACAAAAGAAAGTCATTAAAAAGGGAAATAATATTTGATAATGGGGAAAAAAAAATCAGACTGACTAAAAAATCATCCGGTTGTATCCCAAAAAGATCCCTGAAATATCGGAAGGCTATAGGGGCGTAAGTCTTAAAAGTGAATTCACTGTAATGGTGTGCTGGGGTATGGCTAGTGCCATCAGAGGAAAACGTAACAGTCTCAACGGTCATGAAGTCCTGCATTAACAGGTCCCTTTCAGGTTTCGAAGCCAAACTACCCACTGCATGTTGGATACCCAGTTGTATCGAACCCATCAACTGTGAAGTTTGTATCTGTTGGCATTAAAATTAAAAAATATTTAAGAAAATTTATCAAACATAATTACTAATTCTTGTATCGAAATATATATATATATATATATATAATACAAAAATAACCTTTATCAAATAAAAAAAATCATGTTACTAAACAACAAAATCACTCATTACATATATGACCAGATATTAAAATAAATACAATCAAAGGAAGGAAGATGAATAGTTCCACAATAAGAATACTACACACATTCTCAAAAGTATCTTAGAAAAATTCCTAATATCCGAACAAAAAATAATTCATACAATTTTTAACAGTGTGCATTTAAGAAAAGAAAATTATTAGCCATCTGACAAAATTACAATGCTAAATTTATATTGTATTCCTCAATTATTTAAAGCTGTAAATTTATCACATAATTGAACTAAACTGATAATCAATTTATTAATAATATTCACCAGGAAACACTCTTTAACTTATTTAATGCTTTTTTTTTGGAGAACACTTCTTTTAAAAAAAGTCTATTTGATGAGTAAGACATTTAAGAATACAACCAATTTATTACTTAGAAAGCATTTTTTAAGGAAACTACAGGAGTCATTGTAGTTGCTGTGTAGATTAGTGACCTCTAATTGACGCAAGAAATAATTAACAAATAAATTCAAAATGTATTGAAAAGTGAGGAGACTTGCTCTATTCTTGCCAGCATTTGAATGTAATCCCATAATCTAAATTCTGATATCATATGAAACTTATTTACTAAATAGTTGTAGAAGAAACCTAGGGTCCACCCAGGGTTGCCAACCACCCTTTATTCCAAAAAAATTCGTAATTAAAGCTTTCACTTTTATGTGCTTCTCTTACATAATAAAACAGGATTCACAGTTGTTAAAGTCTGCAAAATTTAGAATAAATACAATTTAAAAAATCAAAAGCTCTCACAAAGGTAAGATCACAGTTCTTTTTGAATTTCTGAATATACTTGTAATAGATGTTCTTTATTAAACTAAGTCATAGTTGGTAACCCTAAACACAGAATTCAGAATTACAAATGAAATATGTTGACTAATATGTCCTTTTCAAAATTTAGCAAAATTCAAGAAGGGGATTTTTCCATTTGCAACCGTCATGCCTACGAAATTCGTGAAAAGGATAAAATACAACTTCTTAGATCTTATTTTGATTCAAACTTCTCCAACCAATCCATCTGTCCTCTACTCCAAGTATTTATAATATTTACTGATACATTTGGGTTAGGAAAGTAACTTTTTTTTCAGTTTAAGATTAACAAGCTACCTTCTGAAAAGGTTCAATTTCTTGATTTGATGAAAACTGTACTATCTTGGTATACTTCAAAAACACTGTGAATATAATATTTTCTTCTTCTTTCCTGTAATCATAAGTGACACAATTTTTCTTCATTACATTTAAAAGCATGTCGATTTGTTTTGCTACAGTGAATACAGCCGGTGGCACTTACATTTTTCTTTTCGAGGTAATTTCGTATAAGCCTAACTGTGAAAATATCATGGAAATAGAATGTGGTTTGAACGTTTACTGATATAGTACGTTATTTATATTCCTTAAAATCATTAAAGTGCCAAAGACATCAACTGCAAAGCTTGTAAGGCATTTTTCCTTTATATAACTTTATGAAAATACAACACATTGCCCATTGTTTGAAGCTAAAACTAATGTGTTGACCGACCACAAATAAATTCTTCATGAAGTGATGACCATATTAATGTGCTATCTGTTCTTCTATGCTAATGTGTTTGGAAAACACTTCAAACAATAAAAAATTATTTTTTTTCTTTTCTATTAGAGAAAAGGTTTTAAAATTGTTATGCCTTTTTTTATTTTCAGATTTGAATTTTTCGGTAGGACTTGTCTTAGAATATCCACAGTCATGCATTCATTATTATTCAAGTAATTTTTTTCCCGAGGGAAGGTATTATGAAAGACAGCAACAATGTAAAAGTCGTTCAACTCATACTGAGCAAAAAGTTTCCTCTTTCCGTCTTAAGTCCTTCGTGGTAATCACCAAAAAAAACATGACAAAAATAACGACTTGTTATATAATAGCACGATCAAATCAAATATACGACCGAGAACACGAAAAAAACATTTTACTGAAAAATAATGACAAAAGGTATATTTCTGAATGAGATTTAATTAACTGGTAACTTAATTTAATAAGAAAAAAATTGACGTAAAGCTGCATATTGCGTTATTAATAATACTGAACAGTGATGTGATGACGCAAACTCAACTTTTAATAATAATGAAACTAAGTAACATCAACAAATATAGAATCCACGCAATAGTTTAGTATTATTACTGAACTCTGAAGTTAAGTAATATTAATAAAAACAGAACTCAAGGAAATGATTAGTATAAAATTAACTATGAAATACTAGTATAATAAGTAGGTACTGAACTATGAAGATAAGTAACACTAACAAGAATATAACCCAAGAAATACTTGATTTAACCCAATACAGATACTTCTTGGACAACATTGCTTTTCTAAGTGTAGATACAGTTATAATGAAGTAATTAAAAATAAGAATAACCTTTTTATAGGTAACTTCTCCTCCTTCCCCAACTCGACGGTGTCCCAGTTTTCTTTCTTTCTCAGATTTGTGTCTCGACATAGCACCGTTGTGTTGTGGGAGTGACCCCTACAAAGAGCATGATAAAAATTTAGTAAAGAAGTTTACTTATTTAAATAGTTAATTATTAAATAAATCAATTAAATAAGAAATTAATTACTTTTACCTCTGTACAGATGTTAACTAATTGATAGATGATATAAATTTTGAATTAAACTACAATTAAAAATAGGGAATAAAATAGCTTACATCTTTCTTTCCAGAACCATCTTCTTCATCATCACCTGCAAAATTAAAAGCAGCCAAATAAAAATATGTTAGAAACTGAGTTACCAAACAATTTTATAAGCAGTATTTAATAGCAGTTAATAACTAAAATTCTCCAGATTAACAGTTTCCTTTGTCACCACTACTAACATACTTCACTTAAGAATTTAGTGGTTTTTTATATTTTTATTCCTCTTAAAACACAGATTACGATATTACAAGTATACCAGAACAATGGATTAACAATAAGACGTCTACAGATGAGGTGGTCTATTAGTGGAATTACGCAATCCGAAAAAATGTGAAATTACAATTCTTTAATTCAGAAATTCATTACAAAGTTTACCAACTATTTTACTGATGTAAAATTCGTAAAATTTCGAAACTGTGAAAAAAAGTGATAGAAAACACCAATTAAATTTTGAGAACACCAATTATATTTGCTATTAAAAACTTACTAATTCAAAATCATATACATACAAATATATACATTGAAATTAATTTAGTGACTGATCAGAAGGAGGAAAAACAATTGCTCCATCCAAAGATTTGATTCTGAACGCAATACAAATAAAGTAGTGATTTAAATCATTATCAAACTACAATTCAATATCATGGAATAAAAAAAATGGTAATACTATTAGACTTTCTAATGGATGAGTAAATGATAACTTTCAAACACCGTGATTGATTAATTACTCATATACCAGAAACCAAAATATGGTTAATTACGACTGAATTTGAGAATTATTAAATTTATAAAACTTTAGTACCCCACTTAAAAAGATTTCACAAGGGCTTTAACCTTCACTAACCC
This sequence comes from Hermatobates lingyangjiaoensis, assembly GCA_026182355.1. Taxonomy (NCBI): domain Eukaryota; kingdom Metazoa; phylum Arthropoda; class Insecta; order Hemiptera; family Hermatobatidae; genus Hermatobates; species Hermatobates lingyangjiaoensis. Next base: position 5,319,157 of record JAPFBL010001617.1, read on the forward strand.
AATTCAAAACAGTATGAATGCATCGAATAAAGAGAATACAAGTCACTCAAAATAGACACGAACATTCTGCTCAATGAACACTGCCTTGTAGGAACTCTAGCAAATCTGATTAATATATAGACTACATTTCGTAGACCATGGTAGTTCATTTTAACTTAATACAGGCTTATTAGATTATTTATAAGAAGTAAAATACTAACGAAATACATTTACACAAGTGATAACAACATATCTACCTATGCTAGTAAACATATTTGGTCACTGACAAAATATAATGTATGCACAACTATTAATTGTCCTTCTGATGTTCCAACGTTACATATATACACATGTAATAAACAAGGAAATAGTATGTAATCAAATAAATCGCAAAACAATAGATATAATTATTTCAATCTGCTTATTGTGGTTTTCACTGCTTATTACTAATAATAATGTGCTATTTCTTAAATATATGATGTTATGACATCGAACAAAACAAGTAATGGGCTTTCCCAAGTAACCATAACAATGAAAGAATGGATTTTCCTAATAATGACATGATTTAAATAATTTACCCCGTAAATACAATATAAAATAGAATATAATACCGAAAACGTGTGTTCCAAACTTCGAAGAAGCACGAAAAGGATATCTAAACCTTATCATTTATAGGAATATAAATAAAACGGCTGTATGTGTTAATATGAACAATGTCCTTGTATTGTTTATCTAACAACCTACTATCAGAACAGGTGACACTCCTTTCAGTAATAAAATGCAATCCAGTGTGAATCAAGCAAAAATTCTGAAGTAGATTGCAATAATGTGTAACCCGTTTCTTCTATACTTAAACATCCTGGCATTAATATTATCTAATCCATTAGTAAGTTCAATTCGTTTTATAAATACTAATGTTCAGTTTTGGGCTAGATTTTCATGAGGTAAGGTCGATATTACATTAATATAACCGTACAAATAACACGTAAACTGATAGGCAAAGTTGTGGGCGTGCCTTAATATAATTCACTCGTTTGACCTAAAGGAAATAAATGTAACTCACTTGTTCGAATATTTCCATCATCCTTTGTGTAATCAGTTCTCATTTTACTAAAACTGTCAATGACTTGAATATCATCAACTCCATCACCAGAAGCCATTTTTTTAAAAAAAAACTTTAAATTATAATTAAAAAATGTAATTATTGGATTCACATGATCGAGGAACCTGAGTGCTAGCGGATTACACCTATCACTGACAGAAAGTTACCCTTACACAATAATCTGTTCATAGTAACACTCATTCGAATATATGTCAACCATCACACAACCCCTGTGCCTCATTCCCAGGTTTCCGCTGCTGCCATGATATTCTTAACTATTGATCGTATTGTTTCTCTGCATTTAACTGAAACTATTTTTTCTAACAGTTTTTATATCTAAAAATGTATATGCTTTATTTTTATATTGAAATTTGTATTAGCTGTTCTAAATTTTGTATAATTAAATAAATCATAGTAATTCACATTTCAACATTAGAATTAGAAATAGTTAAGATCCAGAAATGTGAGTAAAATTTAAAAAGCAATTAGGAATTATTCCTTAAATTGAAAATGTCAGTATAAAAAATGTTGGTATGTAAAAATAATATCTTTGACATTAAGGATTGCTTTACCATTTCAAGCAAGAGACGTTATATTCTTTGTAAATGTATTTTCTAAATTACAATTTATAGCAGCAGATTAACTCATGGTTTATATGATTCTTTTCCAATTCTAAATTTGAATTACGAATTTGTTATTGAAATTACTATCGTCCTACAAGGCTATTTTAAATTAATGATTACTTTGGTCTTTGACCTTTTTGTCAACTTAATCTGTAGATTTAGTAACGCTGTAGATTTTAGTTCTATTGTAATGGTTTTTTATCATTCAGGTAAACAATGAGAAATACCAGTTTGGATAATAATTGACTAAATATGGAACGAACCAATTGGATAATGAAAAAAAAAATCCTTTTTAATATCACTTTATATGCTTCCGTTTGAACTGTATTCAGTTCAAAACAGATTTGGTGATCATGGAGTACAAAGAACTATGAATTTCAACAAAGCGAAATAATACTGACTCTAAAACTTATACCTTAAATAAAAGTTATTTAATTACTGATTCAGAAATGCAAATAAAGATCAATTAGCACCACATATATAAGTTTAAAGAAGAAACTAAGTTTAATTTACTTTAAGAAGAAACTAAAACTTTTTTAACAAGTTAAAGAAGAACCGCATAGATATATGCATAAAAAAGTGTTTCAAATAAAATTTTATAAAAATAGTTCTACTTTTATTTTAATTTTTTAACGCACATTTTAGATAATTTTTGGTATTGGTAATTTGTATGGTATTTAATGGTCTTAACCTGATAATCAAGTTGACATTCACAATTAAATAATGAAGTTCTACTATAGAACAAAAAAATAATGGGTAATGTAAATAGTTACTTCTTTAAAGGCATCGTAACTGGGTGAGTAACATAGTTTCTTTAGAAATAAATTATGCTATGAAAGACATAAGTACACATATTTTTTATTTAATCTTTGAAAGAGCTCGAAGTAAAAAGTAATTTAAGAAGTAATTGGTTTCTTAAGTGCTAAAAAATTGATAAAGGTGAGTAATCAGTGGTTTAACCAAGATAGTCACTCCTTATCTATAATAATAAACAAATGTTTTACAAATTGACCCTATTTTTGCATGACAACTATCCAAAGTTAATGCAACAGAATTTTCCTACTACTGATTTATGGATGAATTTCAATATACATTTTTTTTTCTTAAATCTAGCTCCACTGAGCAATATTCATATTAGTATTCAGTATGCTTAAAGTTTAACCAAGGCTAGCCAATAACAGTGTTTACAGCTTTCTCAGGGTTCCTTACAAAAAGTTTCGAGATATACCGATCATAAAATTCAACAACTTGGACCTTCCCTACTCTAATATACAAACAATTGGTACCAAATATCTGAGAAATAAGAAAAAGGTATATATACATTCAACGTCCCTTTACTCTAATAAAAGTATTAAATTAGGTGCGACTACTCTGTCAGTATTTTGTAATTTGCAAGGTGACTAAGAATGAAAAAGTCATGAAAACTATCTATTTAAAAGAGATCAGCAGAATGCTTAACTGTTAATTTTTAGATTTGTTAACATTTTAATAGTAGTTAAATAATAACTAAATTATTAATTAGCACTAGTTTTATTGTTACAAAAGTATCAAACTTATTGCTAGAACTTCATGAAGTACATATAAGGTAATTGCTTATAAAATTAATATAAATTCCTCAAAAATGAATAATTGATTTTAAAAGAATTTTATAACTTCGAATATATTACGTACGCATGTGATTACTTTACCACTTCATTTATAAAGAAGAGAAAGTAGCATGTAAAAAAAAGTGTAAACAATGAACAAGCTGTAGTTATCATAAATACTCTGAATAGTTACAACAACATCAACAACAAAATGAAAACTGTTTTCGTGACGATAAAATATGATTAAAATTATATACACATTTGTAGAAAAAAACTTCTTAAAAATACAAGTAAGAAGGCCTTTTGGCAAATATTGGCTTCAGTCAGGTACATTGTTCAAAGAATGATACACTTACGAAGGTCGTTAGTAGTCGAATGGATTTGCTATTTCTTTATAATATTTGTAAATATTCATTAAGTTGGTTTTTATTTTGTCTTGGCACATGACGAAACAATTGTAATAAAAATATTTCCAGAAAAATACATATACAGTCTCCTCTAATATTCATATAATAGGATGAGAAAGTAACGAAAAGTACAATGAGTGACGTAAAGTTATCGATTATGGGTTTGGGGAAAATTAATGTGAAGTTTATTCAATCTTCGGTTACGAAGATTAGAAACAGCCATAAAAAGTCTGTCACCGAGAGTTATAATTTTTTTTGAAGCCTTGTCAATATAAGAGCGAGGTATTTTAATGAGTGAGCAATAGACATACTACTTTTTATTTCATCGTTAAGGAATTCAGAGGGCAACACTTATGTCAAAATAAAACCTTTTAACATCTTTGGTATGAATGGGCAGGTTCAAAATGGGCATAAGCAAGTACCATACATTGGTGGGTTACGTGTATACTCTAAAACGAACTGTTTAGGAAATCTATGGATAAAGACATCCAAGAAGGGTAAGTTACAATGTACTTCTTCCATTGTAAATTAGATTGTTAGTACTAATGAATTTAATTTTGTTAAAAAGTAATCTTTATTTATAGATTTGGATCAGAAGCTAAATAACATATATTGGAACTATTTAACTTTATTAGATAGAACTGTAGTTAACATGTAGTTTAAAAAAATGCCATATTTAAATTACTCAGGAGGGGGGGGGGGGTAAGAAATTACTCATTGCAAGACCAAAGTTTGGATAGTAAAACTTATTTTCAAATTGAAAATAACAATTATTCCTACATAATTTAATTAAATTAAATAGTGCTTATTAATAAATAGGTTAATAGTGCTTAGATTTTATAGTGCTGGTAGGTAAGAGGAGAGGTTATTAAAATTTCTTCTCGGTGAAGACGAGCTTGAGAGGTCAAGTAAGAATAAAGTTGTCTCGAACACTTTTAAAGTCGCTTTTCCACTTTGATCGACGGTTATCTGTTTGTCTGGTACCTGACCAACTGGAAATGTTCTACGGTAACGTTCGGCACATAATTACTGAAAATCTCAGCATCAGAGAGATTTGTGCAAAGCTCTTTCCAAAAGTCCTGACTGAAAATCAAATTTTTGCCAGAAATTCGTTGATTTGACTCAAACAGATAGGGACTTTTATGATAATGTTATCACTGGCGACGAAACATGGGTCTTCAAATGCGAACCTGAGACCAAGAAGCAAAAGTTCGGAGTGGCACTCGTCAGAGCACCCCCCCCCCCCCCCACAAAAGCTCTGATGAGCAGATCAAAAATCTAATTCAACCTGATTGTGTTTTTCTATCGTCGTAGACTAAAGAGTTTGTGCTCCCTGGAACAATAGTAAATATAATAATAGTAAACAATAGTATCAGTCCTACTAGTTCCGACTCGGACCTTCTACTCGTATACTCACAAAATTCGGTAATTTTCTTTCTTACCATTATAGTTATTTCATTTATTTATTTCAAAAATTTGTAAGTAAGAATATATATATATATATATATATATATATATATATATTCAAAATAAACTGTGACACATAGAAAGAAACGTATCAAAGGACTCACTTTTCTTTCTATGTGTCACAGTTTATTTTAAGTGTAATCAGTTCTTCTGAATCACATTTCGTTTATTATATATATATACAGTGGTACCTCGGGATACGAGTGCCCCAACATACGAGTTATTTGAGATACGAGCTGTCAAATGAGCGAAATTTTGTTTTGAAATACGAGTGAAATTTGAGATACGAGGAACAGCTAATTGTAGTATCAGGTCATTTATAAATTCATTAACTGTGCAATCTGTTATAGTGTAGTATTTACTCATGTTAGGAAAAGTACTAAGTCTCCACACAAAAAAGTTTATTACTAGAAACTAAACAACGCGTTTCGATCACTTGATGTTCTTTTTCAGGTTACTATAGAAAAATATATATATATGCATTTAAGAGCTTTGATGACATAGGGGCGAATTAATTAAAATGAATACATCTGACACTATTGACTGATAGCGGGAATAATATTGAAATGGCTTAAATTGATCCTTATATAAAACTACATAATGAGATGTGTATAAATTAGACATGTACAATTACATGTTTAATATACAATGTCCAATACATGTACAATGTATAAATTACGCATTATACATTTTTCCTATTCAAAATCAATTAGGGGTAAGTATTTTTGGGGCTGGAAAGGATTAATGGCATTTCAATTGATTTCAATGAGGAAAATTGCTTTGAGATTCCGCTGGTATTTATAAAATTCCGTGCAAAAATTGCCATAAAATTTATATTGGTCAAAATGGTAAATCATTAAAGACACGTGTAAAACAACACCAATTTAACGTAAGTAGACAGGAAAAAAGTAGTGCCTTATTCTTGCATATAAAAAATGAAAATCATCATATTGATTGGACAGGAGCTAAATTTATTACCTATGAAAAATCAGTGTTGTTAAGAAATATTATTGAATCGTCTCTAATTAAATTTAATAGATCTAATATTATAAACATTAGTAACGGCCTCTTCAAACTTGATACTTTCGTCACGAGGGCAATAGCCTCTTCAAAGAGGGTTGACAGCTAGCGGATAGTTTTTTACTTTTTCTTACTGTACTCCTTTGTTTCCCCAAACAACCCTTTCTGGACATTAGTCCTTTCCTGTGCTTTCATCCTTTTAAAATACCACTCTTCCCTCCCACTCTTCTCAACTCCTCACCAGATGTTTTCTGCATCTAGTGTTCAGTTGGGTTTTTGACTCTGACGAAGACCGCTTGTTACGGTTGAAAGATCTTAGTCTTGTTTTCCCATTTCTTATTGTGGTTTGATCATTGATATATATATATATATATATATATATATATATATATATATATCAGTTCACAAACGAAGAAAAGCAACACACCAAGCACGCCGGAAACACAACGGCAGGACATTCCTGCCGTTGTGTTTCCGGCGTGCTTGGTCGCCCATTCTCTCTTTTCTCCTGAAGACGGATCATCCGAAAATTTGAGTTTGTAAGTGTGTCTCTTTCTCTGTGTGTTGCTTTTCTTCGTTTGTGAACTGATTTACGTCCAGTTTGGATTGTTTTTTCGAATTTTATGTGGATATATATATATATATATATATGGTCAAACCACAATATGAAATGAGAAAACAAGACTAAGATCTTTCAACCGTAACAAGCGGTCTTCGTCAGAGTCAAAAACCTAACATGTCAGTTGGGTTTTTGACTCTGACGAAGACTGCTTTTTGATTGTTATTTCACGTGTTTATGTGAAAATTTTTATATATATTCTTACATCGATATATAAAGTAACAGTTTGATTTCCTGAGGGAGTGTGAGCTCTCCAAATATTTGTCATGTTGATTAAAGTAACTCCACAGACGAGATGTACCAAGTACCTACCTTATTAGAGCCTGAGGGGAATAGAACTTAAAGTCATCCTACTCTACAAAACAACTAATTCATTTGGTCATCAAACAGCCAATCATATGTCAGATCCAGACAGACTATGTAGATTCAATATATATATATATATATATATATATATATATATATATAAAGATTTCACATAAACACGTGAAACAACAATCAATGATCAAACCACAATAAGAAATGGGAAAACAAGACTAAGATCTTTCAACCGTAACAAGCGGTCTTCGTCAGAGTCAAAAACCCAACTGATGGGTTTTTGACTCTGACGAAGACCGCTTGTTACGGTTGAAAGATCTTAGTCTTGTTTTCCCATTTCTTATTGTGGTTTGATCATATATATATATATATATATATATATATATATATATATATATATATATATATATAAACCAAACTCAAAAAGGTAGCACTTAGAAAACCTTACAAAAACTCACTATGATATTTCGATGAGTCGTCGTCATCAGAAGAGGTAATGTGCTGTTTATACTTTAATAGATTAAAAAATAACCCCCTCACTTCAGGAGTCAAGCCACACTGGAGAGTTCATTTGTAGTAGTCACAATAGAAGTATATTATATATATATATATACTCTGTACATACAAAACCTCATCTACGTGGCAACTATTCAACGAAAGAATAAACCAACTCAGACAAACCTTTGTAAATAATGGCTATACAAATAACGCCTTCGATAAAGTCCTGAATTCCTACCTGGTCAATAAGGAACTAAATATCAATAATGACTCAAACGGAACGGTGCACCTTCTGTACTAGAGGAACCAGTTCACGAGGGAATATAAAACAGATGAAGCCGCACTTAAAAATATTATAAGAAGAAACGTAAAGTATAAACAGCCCAATGACAGAATACAACTACATATCTATTATAAGCCCCGGACCACAACGAATTTAGTAATAAAAAATAACCCCATCACCAGAACTAGCGATCTGCAGAAAGTCAACGTCACATACGAATATAAGTGTAACAAAGGAGAATGTAAGCTCCTGGCCTACGCCAAGAATATCGGCATGACGAAGACTACGCTTTCCAGACGCCTCACCATGTACCTTCAATCTGGTGCTATAAAGAACCACACCAGAGAAATACACATTACCGACCTATCCCGCCAGGACCTAACAGAAAACACCACCGTTATCAGGCAAACCAAGGATTACAGTAGACTTCAAATCCATGAAGCAATAGAAATATTAAAAAATAGCCCTATAACTGGAATGTTATTGTCTAAAAGTAGATGACAAACTGGGATGACAAGAACACTTAAACTACTAGGAGAACAAGCCCCAGCAATAGGCCAAAGAAACGACTAACGAGAATGAAGAACCGCAATAGAACAGCCGATCAGCGCTCACACCCTTACTTTCGGCTATATAAGGAGGCCCGTAGCCCACCTGTTTTGTGTCTTGAAAATGACTGCAGCAGACAGTCAAAACGAGTTGACAAGCAGGATTCACTCCCTGAACCGTTGTTCTCACAACAAAATATTAATTTTTTGCAAGCTCGAAAAGTTGGAGAAGAAGATCATCGGCCCGACAATATTCAGTCGTGTACAACCAATCCTGTATAAAAGAAGGACTGCTCCCGAAGTACACTAATATATATATATATATATATATATATATATATACTCAGTTTCAATGACTCTTTCCGAGTTCAAATACTGAAACAGATCCCCGATTCCAATACCAAAGTTACCTTAAGAGCTTCTGAGGAAGCATATAAATGCTTGCTAGCTGCTCGATTTTCTCCTGGACTCAACCTCAACCGTTCATTTTTTTTTTTATATTTATGTGTCTTTCATATTTTCCATTATTAATGTACATATCTCTTCTTTATTATTATTTTATTTAACTTTTTTTAATTTTTTTTATTTTGTTTGATATTTTCATATTTGAATAATTATTATATTTTATTCGGTTTTTACTTCTTAATTTGGCTCTTCATTTCCCTACCCTCCCTTCTCACTTTGAGGTTGTAGTGGAGGTACTGACTAACGGTCGTGCTGTTGCTGATCATGTTCAATCACCGCCCTGCCTTCCTGCGGGACTCTTCGCCTCCTGATAAATACGATTGTCGAAATATAGACGTGAGTTATTCCTTTGTCTATCTGTGTGCTACTTTCGTTTTCAATTCGTATATATACATATATATCTCAATAAAGCCTCATATTTGGCTTCTATCTGTTTGTTACATAATTTCTCCAATTTCCGGAAGGTGAAATAACAATCAACGTCCAAACCACAATAAGAATGAGAAAAAGGGCTATGGTTTTTCAACCATAACAGGTGGTCTTCGTCAGAGTCAAATCCCCACTGAAACCAGAGATGTAAAAACATCTAGTAAGGGAAGGCAAGAAATGTATTTTAAAGGGTGTAAAGTGCAGGAAAGGACTATAGTCCAGGGAGAGATGTTAGGGTACACAAAGGAAATGATTACTTACGAAAAATCGGTTTTGTTAAAAAATATTATTGAAATATCGGAAAGCTGGTAGTGTGCCTCGTGGGTATCCTAAACAAGGCCACTTCATCGTGGTGGGGAAGACTACATGACTGGGTTCCAAGGTGGGAACGAGGCCAACTGTTTCTGTCGAGTTTTTGCATTTTATTGTCTCAATCCAGGTTTACATAAAAAGGACAATTTGATTTTACGTTAAAGTTTAGGTTCGATTTTCTGGTAGTTGTTGCTGAATGTTACCCTGTTTTGTTATTACACTGTCATATTTATGTTTGTATATGAATTAAATGAATCAATCTAGCGGGCTTATAAATAAAATAGAGTTAAAACAAAGGTAACGCACATATACACACAGGCATAACTCACTTCTATATTTCGATGATCGTCGTTATCAGGAGGTGAAGAGTTCGCAGAAAGGCAGGCGACTACGGAACTCGATCAACAAAAAGTCAACCGTTGGTCAGTACTCCCCAATGCAATTACCAAACGAGAAGGGAGAGGGAAGGAAATGAAGAGCCAAATTAAGAAGTCAAAAACTGATAAAAAATAATTGTTATTCAAATAAAATAATACAAAATTATAAAAAAAGCATACAAATAAAATAATAATAAAGAAGAGAAAAGAAAATTAATAATGAGAAAGATTAATTTAAATTTTTCTTCTTTATTATCATTATATTTAATTATTTTGTATGCTTTTTATTATTTTATTTGAATAATTATTAGTTTTTATTCGTTTTTTGCTTTCTAATTTGGCTCTTCATTTCCTTCCCTCGGACTAACGGTCTTGAGTTCAGTCGCTGCCCTGTCTTCCTGCGGGATTCTTCATCTCCTGATGACGATGATCGTCGAAATATAGAAGTGAGTTATGGCTGTGTCTATCTGTGTGTTACCTTCATTTTAACTCTATTTTGTTTATATATTAATGTATAAAGAGGCGATTCAAGCTGCTTAGCCCATTTTATTTTCCCCATTGGTATTATTGAGTACGAGTATTTTAAGCTCAGCTTAGCAAAGAAATTACTACCTGGACAATTAATACGGGATTGTGCTATTTTGGTAAGGTTACCACGTGCACGAGGTGTTCATCAAGTGTAACTAATTCCCCCTACGATGGAGTTAGCCCTTGGAGACTGTTTTCTTCCTGGCTTAGCAGCTCTTCTAGCAAGAATTAATAATTCTGAACAACGAGTTTATCTCTTGCCAACCCAACTGCGTATTTGGAAAGACTTAAAATACTCTACAATGTAATATGAATCATTTTAGCAGCAGATGTGGTATGTAATCGATTTATTATTAGAATTTCAGCTATAAACGTTTTAAATTATACAGAAAAACTGGCTTTGAATTTCATTTGATTATGCAAAACTGGATAATTACTGCTATTTTTTTCCTCAATATATATTTACAGCAACCTTATAACAGAGTACAACACCAAGAAGAAAGCTAACACTCGGTCAGAGTAAATTGAATTTTTATGATATTTCACAAAGGAAAAGTGTTTTTTTAAAAAAAACTAGCATGTCATAAAATTCTGTGTATAATAATTTTATAAAAGATCTTAACGTAAAACATAAATCAAAATTGAAAACATTCTTTGAAAAATTTGCTGTACTTATAACCAAATTTTTTGCTGTCGGATAAATGATGCAAGATTCTTGTTTTTTATTGAAATAAGACACTTGGTTTTATGAGCATAAAATCTAATGAAATTATTATTTTCATCAGTAAATAAATGACGTTTGGCGTCACGTAGGTGGGAGGTATTCATTTTGAGTAAAGAACGTTAAAAACAAGTTTTAAACTTCTGTAAGATTTAAACTTTAGTAGTAATATCACCTTTTAGGTAACCATAACTACAATATCAAACAAAAAAATTTATTCTATAGATATTTAATAATTGTGTCAACAATTCGTTGAGACAAAGCCCATGACACTGCATTTGTACTCATACACAAGGTGACTACGTCGTAGCACCGTGGTCTCAGTTCTCAGTCTGTTGGAGAGTAGTAGGTCCGATGTCTTCTTACTTTTGTAAAATATGGTCAGCCTTATCCTGTCTTGCTCGTTGGTAGCCTGAATATTGTTACTCACGCGTTTTTGCATAGCACATTCCTCTTGCCTATGTTCCGTATTGAAGTATCATCTGTAAAACAGGCGGATACTCTCTCCTGTCTCGTCGCTTGAATACCATCTGTTGCAAAAGAATTTTATCGAATTGGCGACCTCCTGATTCAAAAACCCATTATTAATTAGTACTTGGGTCGATCGTTCCAACTCTTGATGGATGAGGTTCCAACTGCTGCAATGAGTGAATGCCTTTTTTTTATAGGCATTAATTGTGGCCTTTCTATACCTGTTACGACACTCACTCTTGCCATTGAGACAAAGCCCAAGGTTTGAGGGTTTCCTATATACTTCCATACTAAAGCTCAGATTGTCTTGTTTCACCAAGACGTCCAGGAATGGCAACTGCCCATTTACAGTACTGTTTATGGTGAGTTGTAACTCGGACTCTCATTGAAGCTGATCTCTAAGCAGTTCAATTTCTTCTTGACTCTCGGCCAAGACAAAGATATCGTCTATATATCTAGCATGGATCTCTTAAGCAACCATGTTCGTCTCCTGGTTTTATTAACCTCACCGAGAGGACCTTAAGCCCCGGATGAAGAAGAACTCCTTAACCTTGGACTTAACTGCCACTACATCACAAGACCCCCAAAATATGGCAAAGGTTTGGAGTTGAAAGCCCTTCTTGACAGCATCATTAATCTCGGAAAGGCTGGTAAAATTAAAGTCGATGAAAGCATCCGGGACGATATCCACCGGGAAGCGAAAATAGTCAGAGGTCACTTCAGAAGTAACCTTTTGAAGAAGAGACACCGCGTTGCTGCGAAGACCCTGAAGCAAGATGAATCGATAACGATCAGAAGAGCAGATAAAACGTCTTGTTTTGTTCTAATCCCCATAAAGAATTTCCGCTTTTGTGGTCTCTGTTCTGCAACCTTTGGTGATCTCCAGCATTCCTACTGTAAAAGCAGCTTTTGCATCAGAGAACACATCAATAACCTCCTCCAACTTAAATCCCCCTCTCATCCCATGGTGATGAGTTTTAACATGTTTCAACAAAAATAAAACAAAATATCAACTGTTCGTCAAGAAGTTTGATATTATGTTTACTTACAGTAACGTTGAGAGCAGGCAACTCCAGTTTTTTACTTTGCTATAAGTTATTTATACAGTGATCGTGAAAAAAATCGATCTCGAGATTTTGACGGAAAGGCATGTTTTGAGGTCCCAAAGGCGTTTTATGAAGTTTTTTCGATGATTCTCTATTTGTGTGAGTGGATGGGTGTAAATCCAAAAGATTGTGTAGACACTACAGTAGCTGCAGACTTTCTTGCGTTTATCAGTATTATTATCTTTGGGTAATGTTTAAATAAGAGGAATACTCTTCCGTTTTATGTTACAAAACAGATACTAATATTAAGCTGATTCTTCGGTGATTGGATGACTGATATTTTTTAGCCTTAAAGGGAAAGCTTTGAATTAAATCTTCACTATAGAAGGTGTCCAGTGTAGGAGAAATTGTAAGCATCAGCTGTGTGATATATACAAAACCAAGGCTATATACGGGTAACTGGATATACATACACTATGTGTCCTACCTCCAGCATTAAAGACTAATAAACATCTCCTCTTCCTCTTAGACATTTATAACTAAATTGATTAATTTTCTCTTTATATTACAAAATGAAAAGACTTCTCTGGGAGATGAAATATCAAAAAAATGATAGAATGAAACATAAATAGCTTGCTTGATATGTTGGTTAAATACAGTGCCTTTCGGAGACATACAAATCCAAAAGAATGCAGCAGTTATGCCAGGATCAGCCAGGTCTATATATATACTTACAAAACTCTGATTACTCCCGTTTAAATACTTGCACATGCTCTAAATTGAAAGAAATATTACGAATTTCGTTGGCTTCGAGAACATACGGCCTTGGTTTTGGATATCCAGTGCTCTACCTATTGCACTAGAGGGACTTTTCTACAATAAGCTTCCAAAACATGATATAAATGACTTCGAAATATTAAATAATAGTTTATTATTATATAAATTATAATGATTTAATTATAATAAATTTAGAAAGAGGAAATTTGATGAATAATCTACGAGAATATCAAGTAATTATTTAATATATCAACAAATGATCATTATTATAGTTAACAGAAGTTTTAAAAATTATCAAAATAATATAAGTAAAATATTAACAGCACAAAATTATGTTCGTAATCAAAAATCAGTTTGTCATAATGCCTATATTTTCTTCTTTTCATATATCTATTCCAATAAAAATGATAGAGTAAGGCTCCCGATGCATCGGAAGGTGCAGGAAAATTCTTAATAGTACTAATTTTCTCCAAATTAAGGATTTCAGGACTAATTGCATTGGCTGTAGCCTCTCAGGAATCGAAAACTTCTTCCAGTTGTCAAGAGAGGAACTGATGCTGATATCTATAATGCTTGTATCAGTCTTACTTGTTGCGCAAATTTACTAAATTACATTTAACTCGCAATATGAGAGTTCAAGAAGAAGATGAGGAATACCCTAAATTTCTGACAAATATTGGTGAAGATAGAGTTGGAAAGAATGAAATTAAAGAGAATATTACTGCCGGAAGACATGTATATGCGTGCACATAATGTTGATTAGTGTATTGAATACATTTACTCATCATTCGCCAACCCACAAATATTCACAGAAAATTCTATATAAGTTCCATTTAACAAGTCACGGAGAAATTAATCATAGGTTCATTGAATAATTTCCAGGAGAAATTAAATAATATCTGTCATCTAACTCGTGTGTGTTTGTGTAGGAATAGAACCCACCTATTACCCTCAAGAATTTCTGGACTCACTAGAGTTGTCTGGATTGCTCCAACATAAGCTAGAACTCAAAAAGGAAGTTCCTGTCATGTGTATGTATGAGAAACATTGATCCACCGCGCTTATGTAACCAAACGAAGCTAATAACAGGGGAGCTTTATGATAATGTCATTGTTTATAAAATTATCTCATCACGGTATCAAAAGGAAATAGTTTTAATTCCCAAATCAAATATTGTTTTATCTGAAGAGGACAAAATTCCTTTTTTAAGGATTCAATTTCCAATTCAGTTAGCATTTGCCATAAATATTCATAAGTCTCAGAGAGAGTCTCTACAGAAAGTTTTAGTTCATTTATGTAAAACAGCATTTCAACATGGCTAATTACATGTTGCTCTCAGTGGAGTCTAACAGAAAGAAAACATTAAAGTTTTTTTTTGAAAATTCAAATTGTATAATAAATGTAAATAAAAAGAACTGTCTTAAAAATATGTTCATAATCCTCTTTCTTAGAAATTAATCAATTTAGAGTTTATCTGCATTTATGTGAACATGATTGCATTAAAAAGGAAGTTATTGGGTAACACAACTGGTCACGGTTAGTCTAGTATATTTTAAAATCCATTCCAACTGTACTTACATCTTTAAAGAATACTTCATCTTCAAAGGAAGATTTAAAAAATGTATGTCAATCATCTATAAGAATTGTTTATGTAACTACTATGTTGGAAGCTGTATTTGACATTCTACGAAGAATGCAAAGTCTGTTGCTAGAAAAGGTAGAAACATTTGATTACATTTTATCTGTATTCGAGCCAATCATTTCGGAATTGATAACCATTTCTGTCATTTCATGTCTAAAACTATAGAACTGAGGGATACTTATCTATCTACATTTATCAAGGTCATTAATGTGCTTAAAATTTGAAGTTGAATTTAGTCATACCAACGACCCAGACATCATGACGGCTATGGCTGTGGAGCGCCCGAGTCCGACAGGTTTCAGACCCACAGTTTAATATCTTTATATAAAATTCGTGAGTTTGTTTGTTTGTTTGTTTGTTCACCCAATGTGGGTGGAGATAAAGAACTAACATTAAAGTTATATATATTTCAGTTTGATTTAAATATATTTCATTGTGTATATAACTTGAATTGATATTTTATTTATTTATACGATAAAATAAATGATTTTTTTACTCTTAAATGATTTTTATTTTGCTAAATATACTTACTATGTATATATCTTGAATCAGGTTAAGAATACTATATCATAAGCTTGGGCCATACAAGAATCAACTCTGTTTCAGAGTCTTAACAACAAGAATCAACAATTAAAATTATCCCTGTCAATCATGTTCAGTGAATTAATTTCAATAACTATTGTTATAATTTCTGAGTGACTCAAAGGATCACGGGTAGTTTAGTAATTTTAATAAGATTTCAGATTTATCACTGATTTCACGATTCTTATAGTTAATAAAATCATTACAGGCAAATGTAAATTAATGATACATATTGTTTTAAATGTAAACAACACAAAAAATCAATAGGTAGTTAATGAGTTTGATATTATGTTTAGTTACGAGTATAGTAAAGTAGAGTGTAGGCTAATCCAAAGTTTTTATTTTAGAATCAGGCCAGGTTTATTCAAATAGTTTAGCATTTCACCAATATTCCCAAACATGAACTTAAGAGGTGCAATCCCAACAATATTTTAAAAAAAAATGGTATACCAGTTGCACTCTGCATGCTATTTTGTTTGTTTGTGAGGATTTAGCAATCTCAGAGTTTTATTTTCTAAAAAAATATAGGTTAAATAGCCTAAATCATGCTAATTTTCAGCGTTGGGTGGTAGTGGAGTATAACACCCATTTAGAGGAGAACTGTTCATTGCTCCTACGCGAAAATTACAGGCAACAAGTCATGCATGTTCCTTTTACATAAAGAGCACTTCATTTTCCTCTACATTGCATTCCTTTCAATAAATTTACAAATTTAATATTTATTATAAGCTAACTAGTATGTTAACTGAATATTTTCATTGAGTATAAGTTCAATGCATCTGGGATTTTTAACAATGAAATAAAGGAATATAAGTTTGTTAAGTAATCAAATGTAATAGTCAATAATTGTCATTTTTCATGTTATTTAAAATATTTATCCTAGAAATATTTTTTAACAGAAATATTTATCCTAGCTTACTAAAACTGAGAGGATACTAAATGCAACTAACTATCTATAATAACTAGAAGACCCCAAAAAAAGTTTTTGATTTGGTATAAAGTACCTTTCCCATGCTTTAATATTGCTCTACAATAATACAGTCCTTTCTCTAATCAAAGATTATTACTATGGCAAAGTTAATTGTAATCTGTCAAACATTGTGAATCGTGACGTGGTCAAAAATTTTTAGATACACATTTACTCACCCGCAGACATCAACAAAAAATGGTTCAGAAGACCATTTACAGTACATTTAGGTACAGTGGCATTTCTACATTTTATCGGTTCACAAAAAATAATTAGTAGAACTATGATAATAATTTATTGTTATTATTTATTTATTAGTTCTACTAATTATAACGATTGAACATATCAAGTTTTTAGAAGTTAATAAATGTATAATGAGAAAGATTTTTTCTGAATACTGACAATGGACTTTGTTTAATTTTCTTGTCTTCTAAATTATACACATTATAGAACCGAAAACAAATATTATTAAATACTATTATAATACCCATGTAATTTCGGTAGGCATACGCAAACACTCATGCATATATAGCTAGCAAATGCAATCTTTTTTAACTTAAAACCCATGTAATCTCGGTAGGCATTCGCAAACACTCATACATATATAGCCAGCAAATGTAAGAGTACTTAAAATATTACCATAAATCAAAACGATTCGGAAAACTAACAGTAAAAATTATTTTGGATTTTGGTCGTTTAGTTTGGCGTTTAGTAGAGTGTCTGCTTTTGAGTGTTAACTGCTCAAGTAGAATAGTGAAATGCCTGATGTTATGTAATCACAATAATGGACTCCACAAAACTTAAACAGATCTTATACAATTAATAAGTCATAAAGAGCTACTAAGGAATTTGAACTGAAAGATGTCATTTCTTATTTACAGTAAAGGGATGATAATAATAATATCATTCAAGGTAATTATTGGGATATTTATTTCAATAACAGGGTTTGTTTATATTACCAACATTCTGTCTTAATCAAGGCATAAAGAAGGTGAACATTGAAGGAAATTACGATTACAAAAGCACCGTTAAATTGTGTACGTCATGTTAAAGATGAGGAAACTAAATTAAAGAGTAGCATTAACTTCTTGTGGGCAGAACCAAGAAGTCATTTTCCTAATAGACTAGAGGTTCCAACCGACTGAATTTAACTACATAGATAAGTACAAGTATAGAATACATTGTATCTGACAAAGGTACAGAGTTCCATTAATTGAGCATTATATATGTTATCTTTTACAATGAAACATTGAACCAGTGTCAGAATATAATTCACTATTATGAACTAACTACAAAGCCAAACCCAGAGCAACAGAAGAAATAATAGTTAAAAAAATTATCTAACATTAATAATATAAACAAAGTATAATTTTTGAATTTTCAAACTAAATAATTATTAACATTGACGCATAAATATTATTCCTAAAATATTATCAAGTAATTATCAGTTTTAAAAAAATCGGTAATTTGAAAATTAATTGAATTGAGATGGTTATATATCATTTAAATTAGTACACACATGTACTACATATACACTTCAAATAAGTTGAAATTTTGTTGATATAACAATCTTCAATTGTTAGTGGAATGTGAAGTATAGAATTTAATATTTCTGATTAGTTTATAAATATTCTTATTGACTAGCAGTGTGAAAAAAAGAAAAGGAAGCATATCATCAAGGTCAACTAGAAACACTCTATGTAGAATATTAAATTAGGCATGAGATATCTAGGAACATATTTTATAAAACTGAAAAAGTTCCTAGAGCAGTAAAGTCGAATTCACACCATAAAGGTGTTTATTTTATAAATATATAATTAATTTAAAGGCAGATACATCTTAATAAAGAATACAAGAAAGAAAAAAATGGAACCAAAAGCGTCGAATTAAATTGAAAGTAGAAAAGGAGAAAAGAGGTATGGGAGTAGTAGACGTATATTGGATTAGGAACTACTTAATGTAAAGCAGATGTGATTTAAATGTTTGTCTGCTGAAGGTATTCTGGCAAAATCGGGTGGGCCAGAAGACGAAAAACATGAAGGGACCACTATCTTTTTTTTTGCTGAGCTAATGAAAGAGCTAGCTGGTATGACTGTAGGCGGTGTTGGTGTATGGACCACTGTAGATAGAGCTTGAAGATATGTCCTTTCTGCCACGTCTCCTTGCAAGTAATATGATGAAGGCAGTGACCACCAGCAGCATCAGCACTATACCGGCTACAGCTATTCCAATGGCAAAGTTTCGCTGTGATATGCATATGTTGTTTGGGTTATCAATTGGCTGGAACAATAAAGTACAATTCATTACTCGCCTAATCAAAATATCTATACTACTAAACCGCGCATGGGAGGCTTGTTCTAAGCTATAGAACATATCTTTTACAGTAGTTTTTTTTATCAAAGTGGCCATGTGACCATTGTCACCAATATACAAAATACACAAAGTAGAACATATGGGTATCCACAAATTAACCTAAAAATCATTTTTAAACAAATCAAAAGTACAAAACCAAATAAGTAATTAGTACTAGAATGCAGTTTATTTTTTTCTATTTGAAAATGTTTTCCAACTAATTTTATATTTTACATAAACTTAAATAAAAGTGCACTTATACTATAGATTTGACATTTAAGAATTAGATTTAACAAAGAGAGAGTAAAATTTCATTTGGATTATATTAACAAATCATTAAGTAAAAGCTCGTACAAAAAAGACAAATTTATGAAAAACAATTCGGTTTTTATTTTTGTTCCAATCATAATCACATATCCCACATTAATAAAAATTAATATACTTTTTTTATTTCTGAAGAGTTCAAAAAATGCCCCGCAAGATGATTTATGTTTCTGCTCAAGATAATTTTATTTCACATATATAGTTCTTAAATGATATATATTAGTTCCCAGTACCTTATTATCTGTACATTTATTACATAAAAATTACAGACGTGGAGAAAAGGGAAAGCCAAACAGAGATTTTGGCCTAGGCCTCAAATATGTTGTCTACTGCTGTAATCACTAATGATTACTAAAGTAATAGCTATTAGTGAAATAGTTACATAAGTATAATACCTAGCTAGTTATTATCACCAATTGTTTTAGTCTATTAAGTTTAATTAATTAAGACGACTAATGAATCATAATAATGTTTCTAAATTTTTATCTCATAGCAATTATAAATTCTAACTGGTAAATGATTCCAGAGTAATAGATTCGCTACTTTAATATGTTTTTAAAAGTCATTTCCCTCAGGGTTCAAATTTTTGTTATATTTTGATATGAAATAAAACCTATATATAACAATGAGGAAAGGCTATTAATTTTGTGACAGACTAGTCAAGTTTGATTCTTAAATTTCCTCAACTTTTTTCATACTAGTAATTGACTGTCATTTGTTTCATTTTAAGTGACAATAATAAGCCAATGATACTCACCCTTTGTCGAACCAAGTCTTCTGGCTTAGATAAGTCTGTTGCTTCGTTCACATACAGCCCACTGTATACTTCGATCATCGCTGGGATTCCTTCGTCGGTTTCTCTTTTCTTTCTTCCAGGTACACATTTTTCCGTCTGCACAATGGCATAGAATATCAAATCAGAATCTATATGATATCAGATTTATAATTAAAATTATTTATTTAATACAATTTTGAATTGCAAGAATTAGTCACACTTAAATATATGATTAATACAGATATAATGAAACATGTAATATGATTTTAAATTAGTCTGTTAATGGAATTTTAAATAACTATTGAATGAATAGTTAATCTTTTGATGAGGTTCCTCTTAAAAAAAGGTTTTTTTTTAATGAAAATAAACCAGATTAGACAATATTTTACAACCGCTTTGTGGTTTAAAATGTGAAGAGGTCTACCATAATTCTTAGTTTTAAGTAATTTAAGATCAACACTTGTTAGCAGGGTGTGTTAAACCGTACGAAATATTGCTTTGCTGGACATTAGTCAAATACAATAAATTTCAACATCTAAATTTCGTAAGATTTGAGCACCTATTTCTCTTAGCATATATAAGACGATAAATAGGAGAACGCTTCCAGCCTGAAAGGAGTGATAAAGTTTGAGTAAGTAAAAAAGAAATATTGGATTTAACAATGATATACGCAGTCTTTTCTTTACAAGATTAAAATTTCGATCGAAATAATGCTTCAACAACTCAGAATCATGACGTAGTTATCAATTTGGAACATTCGTCAGCAAAATACGCTATTCAATTTAACTCTTAGCAAAACCATTCAAAATCTTTTCAAATTATTTCTAACATTTTGAAACTCAAGGAACATCATTTTAAATTATTTCAATTTTTAATTATTTGCCTAGTTATACATTACAGGACACTGACAGGCGTTAAATATACTAAATATTTATTAGTATATTTAAGTCATAACTCGGATTTTTCTAGCACGCTCGACCGTTCTCGGAACAAATTCGACCGTTAATTACTCTAACAATGCTGAATGTCTATGCACTGGCAACCTAAGGTTGTTAAAGATTAACATTTTTACAACAATATATACGCATCACTTACAGCAGCCTGTTAAATATTGGTAAACTATATGAATATGGTACAAGTTCTGCTTAGTATAATTACATTCAGAGGAGGACACTGATCTCTGAAGCAGAGCTGGACGTTGCAGTGATAGTAAACAGAATCGGTAAAGGGAAATTTGTGAGCCTGGAATTCTACACTTGCTACTGTCCCATTGTCACTATAGGTGAACGCTCCCATTATTTCAGGGTCAACAGAACAACTGCAACAAATGTCATTCATTACTACCTTAAAATAAATATTAAAATGATGATCTAAGTATAGCATAGTAACTTATTATTATATTCGTACTTTGACTGAATACTTTTAAAAACATGGAATACCTAAATGAAATAAACGTTTAGTAAGTTTCTTTAGATTTTCTAATAGCTATGTACATATTACACAATATTTGTAAATTATAATACACTAACCAAAATTACACTAAAAATTAATGGAAAACATATTTACAGGGAATGAAAAGTACTCATTGTTTCGTAATAATTATATTATATCTCACTTTCCTCATTTGAGGACAGTCTGTAAAGCACAAATACTTTTTAAATGCCTGTATTCTGGATAGTTTAACAGATCTACATCATTTACTGACATTCTAGTTTGATATCAACTTTGATATTAATGAAAACAGCTTTCAAAAGGTATGTTATTTTATTTACAAAACTTGTAAAATATAAGAGAAAAATCAACATTTTATTTTCATTTTTAGTTTACGGCATGTTGAATTTTAGAACTTAAGACTGAAATATAGTAAAGTTTATAATGTAAAAAATGATTTGATATCTATTATGTAACTGTTTGTTCACTGTTCAAGAATATATATGGCCTAAAATAATGATATTCTCTAACGAGGACAGTGGGATGTATGGTATCTGTGCCACCACTATTAACCTCTTCAGACTAGTGCCTTGACGCCCAGCTATCAAACATTCCAGGCTCTAATAGTTGTGGTTATTCATTTGCAGAGTAAAGTTATCATAAAGTAAAGCTCATAAAATAAAAATAAATAAAAAATAAGAATAAAATAAAAAGCTCATAAAACCATAAATTTTATAAAAAAAAAATGAATAAACATAAACGTTAAAACATTTGAATTCCTATTTAAAAGAGCATGTAAAAAAATTTCCATGAAATTTGCAAAATCAAAAACTTGGGATACAATGGGTTAAACACAAAAAAACAAAATTGCATTTAAACCAAAGTACAGAATTAAACATTTGGAATAATCCAACCATAATTAATAAATAATCTTGAAGAATATTCGCTCCCTAAATTTGTTCAATTTTCTCATGGACTCCCATTAACATTTGTTAATTTGTTAATTTCATGTTTGGAAGAACATGAATTGTCTCTGAACCTCCTACTAACCTGTTTTGGTTTATTGCCGTGTGCCTATGCCTTTCGGCTATACCACGGAATAAAACAGAGCAGATCGATAACCTCCTACTAACCACTGTTCAGTTTTACAAGAAACTAACATAGAGTTTCAGACTTTAAGTCTCTGTTTATCGCTGACGCTATATGAAGTTTTGAAACTCCGTGAAGTAATATATTATAAATATTTTTTTTAAACTTGAAGGAAATATGAGTTGTTTATTGGAGCTTCTATATAAAAGATGTAAGTACTTATTATTTATCTCTTGGATGGGCTTTTATATATATTTTCAGAATTAGGGTATTGTTTATCTAACTCTCAACACAATAATGTTAAATTAATGTTGAATTTTTACTCTATCAATTGTGAATACACTTGTCATGTTTTTGTATGTTTTGATATTCTTAAAAATGATTTTAAGGAAAAACCAAAGTGAAATGGAAGTTGAAAAGACATTTCGTATGAATGAAATAGAACAAAGTACTATGAATGAAGAAAGATTGTACTATGAAGAAAGAAATGAATGAAAGTACCCTTGATCGTCTATGAGAGGCTGTTTGGCGGAATTAGTTGCATCGGTGACAGAGCAATGCGACAGCCTCATACTGTAGACTCTCTGCTCATCTATGGAGACAACTAGCTTGAGTGGTTCACCGATCCTCACATTCTGCGCAACTTCTGAGCCCTTATAAATAACCATACTGCAACCAGGCATTGGAGCTTTACCATATACTGTAACTGCTTCAAGACCACTGAAACAACATAACAATTTAACAAAAAAGAGTTCAGTTTGGAAGTCTTCAACGTAGTTGGTAGGAGTGTCATATTTTTTTACATTTCAATCTATTCTTATAAAATTTCTGAATGCAATTGTTAATTACTACTACGATTTTGTATCATCCTAGCTTTATTATGTCACTATTATCATGAAATATATTTGGTCTGATTTTTACTTAATATCAATGATCAGGCAGAATAATGCTGTAAATCTTTAATATGATATAAAAAAGTTATTCGGGGATTTAAATATGGTAAAAATTTAAAAAAATGGTAACTAAAAACACATAGTGGGTGATAAGAAGATTTCCCAGGAGGAAATATTACCCAAAAGCTTTACCTTTCGAACACTATGTGAGCTACTTTTGGGTGAAATATCAAACTTACGAAAGGTGTGACCCCTAGTGTGTTCTTATCCAACTTATCCACCCAACCACCCACAGACAAATAAATATCATAAAAAAAAAGGAACTCAGGTAATCTCAAAACGTGAAAATCCATCATACTTTTTTATAATTACTATACTTTAATTAAAGTATACAGGTTGGCAATCACTAATTTGGTAACTTTGGGACCGGGAGGGTACCGGATTACCCATTTTTCAGATTCGTATTTGGTTTGCCTAGAATACAGAAAACCAAGTAAACCAACTCCTTTCAAATAAACTTTATACAAGTTTTTCGTTAAATGTTTTTACTTGTTCCTTCACAAAATCATCTGAGACTTTAACACCTTCACTTTCAAGTACTTAAACCACCTCATCATTACGTGATTTAGTTAGATACTTTTGCCCACATTAATCAATTAAGTATTGTTTAGAAAGAGTTACTAACAGAAAATAAAAAGCCATTTACATTAACGTTAGTGCTGAGTATTGTTTAGATAGGGTTATTCTTGATAGAAATAGACCATTGATACAACGTTATTGTTAAAAGAAGTTTGGTTTAAAGAAAGTTTTGATTGGAAACAATATAGCGTTGATAACCGTTTTGTTGAATCGAATTATTGTAGTCGACTGACTACAGATAGAACATAAGAGTTCTTCTTTTTTGCCTTCTCTTTTATTTCAAAGATTCAAAATGAATGTAATTTTTATCATGTTCTATTCATATCTAGTCAATATTAGTATGAAATTAATATTTTTAGAATCACCAGAAGATGGGATTAAAATTTGTCTGATTTGTCATAAAATACGATCATGTACCATCTAAGTTTTTGGCATTACCCAAAAACAATAGTGAAGTTGACCATAAAAAACTATATGTCTCTAAAATATTATTAGGACTGTTAAACCGTTTCATTTAATAATTCTTGGAAGAACCCAACCAGTCATGTGGGTAAATATAATTAAATACGGGTTCAGTGGACTTAGAAACGTGTAAATCAGTAAAACTGTTAAAATATATATATATTTACTTTACTATAGGTAAATTATAGTGATCGTGAAGAAATTCGAGATTTTTGACGAAATTACACGTTTTGAGATCCCCAAAGTCGTCTTATGAAGTTTTGACTATGACGTCTGTCGTGTGTGTGTGTGTGTGTGTGTGTGTGTGTGTGTGTGTGAGAGAGATAGTGCGTGTATATGTATGGGTGGGTGTGTATCCAAAAGTTTGTGTAGATGGTTCGCACCAACATTTTGATGGATCAAATTGATATTTCACACAAAAGCGAGCCTCACAATGTAGATGTGCTGTAGAGTTGGGGAGCAATTATGCATGATAGGAAAGTCACTTTTTGGTCAAAATTTGTTTTTAAACAACATTTTTTTTTCTCCTAAACTACTGATTCTAGACTTTTGAATTTATTACATAATCTTTGTGGCTACAAAACTTTAAATCACCATCCAAGTATTTGACTACTTAGTTTGGGTCTAATGAAATAAACAGTGCCATGATTTTACCTTGCATAATGATGGGAATATTACTTATAAGTACCTTTTATTTATGAAGAATATCTTTTGGAATTTCTATTCTGAATATACATATACCTTAATATAACCTCAATCATCTTTAATGCTTGACATGCAACTTGTTAGATAGTTAGCAGATTGTAATAACATACTTTTTCAAAACTTTCAAAGGAACAATTTCAGACTTGACAATATTCAAGATAGAAAAGTTCATATTTCTTACCTGACGTTAATGTCGTTCGTAATCATTTTTTCCCTGGTCGTGTAGCGACATCTGACATGAAAGCCCTTTCCCTGGCTAGTTACCAGTTTGCGATGTGGCTGAACCACTATTGTATTGAAATATTCGATAGTACCATCATCCTAAAAAAAATGATCATTTAATTTATTAAGAAATAATAATAATGTAATAACAAGTTTTAATGATGTTGAAAATGAACACAAGCCTATCCTGTGGGTGGGTTTAAATCACCTTATAAAAAGTCTGAAATGATCTACACTCATCTTTGCTATAAATAAACATAATATCAAATTCATTGATAATCAATGGAGTTAGTTTTTATTTCAGTATCGCTATCATCGTAAAGTTATCTGATACTCTCTGGTAATATTAAATATCCAGATAAATCAAATTTATATGTAACCAATTTAATTATTTTCTTGTAGTTATAGCCAGTTATAAAAAATTTGAAATCGTTTGTCAAATTTAGCAGCATTAGCATATCTACCTTATTGAGCATCCTTTCATCAAATCAACTTTAGATTTTAATTTTATTATTGAACGTCAAAACTCTCCTTAAAAATTATCTCTTACTTCTATTAATTATAGGTATGATTTGCTAAAAAACCTTTATCCTCTTCTAGGCGACTGCCTTGCATTTAAATAGAATGCTATCAAAGGTATCCGTCTCTTCCAGACAGAATCTGCAATATTCGTATGATGTTAATTTCACCTTGCATAAGTAGTACTTCAAAAAATGAATTGCGATTAGATATTCTACGTATATTTATTAATCCTTCCTTTGAAGGTATAATCTTTTCTAACAAATGTAAGATGACTGGCTTTTTTGGTTAAATCACTGGTTTTCTCTTTTCTGTATTGTATGTTAGAGTGTCTATGCAAAATTACAGCTGAATCAGATTAGCTACGATTACAATATCAAATAAAAACTAATATAATTCATACTAGTAGATAAAAGGAAAATACTAATAGACAAAATAAATTTGAATTTATTGTTATGATCGTAGATTTATAGAAGAATAATTTAAATTATTTCTGTCAATCAGGTAATATGGCTGGCTGAAATAATACAAAAAAAAAAAGCTAAAATGGGTGTCATATGACAAATGAGCCAAACTGGCCGACCCTGGGCACGCTGAAAGTGAAAATTTACAAGAGTGGGAATTGGAAGTAATAGCTATTAATTAATTTAAAGTTATTAATTTTTGCCAACAGAATAAGTGGAATCAAATGGAACATTATCAGATCTTAAACTGATACAAATTAATAAAAATCATCCCCGGTAAGAACGCCTGCATCATTGATAAGTGAATACCAACATTTTTACAAATGGCAGATGCCATGTTGCATTTTAACAATTTATTAAATTTTGAGACCTATATGACGCCATAGTGAAAAATGTTTCAAATAGAAGTTGCAAAGAATGAAATTCATAATCAACTAAGTGTTTTCAGATATTCTCTAAAATAATTTCTTTTTGATATCAAAACTTTTTGCTATCAATTTTTTTATGATTCATCTCTTTTACAGATTTAGATGCAGATCTAATGATCAAAACAGTCTTTAACATAGAATCTTCAATATGTAATTAATATACCTATTTGCTTAACTATTTTTTTATTCCGTATTATACGGTCCGTTATTTTCATGAATTACAATCAAGGATGTAATTTTTGACTGCTGCTATTAATTCCAGACGTTCATTTTATTGCAGTGCTCGTATACATACATAAACAGTCGTCATCAAGATTTTTCATAACAAAAACGTACAATTCAAATTATAAAAAAAATTCAAATTAAATTAACTGGCTATGCAAACAAATACAATAAACTTTCAACCTCTTTAAAATAGTAGTTTTGAAAAATTTTAATTTAATTTATTTTATTTTGAAAATATTATTAAAAGATTTTGAAAAATCCGTTTAAAACAGTATTAGACGCATAAAACATAAAAACAATTACGACTTTAAAAACTTATTTTGGTATAAAATTTCAGATTTTTTGTTAGCTTTTTATTATTTTCATTTTTTCCTATTTTCTATATTTACCCCCTCAAATGCTGCCCCCTTGTAGATTCCGCCCTGGCGGAACTCCCACCCGCCCCCTCTTGCTACGCCACTGCATTAAAGTGAATTAATATGCAGATTGTTATACAAAATCGTCGTATGACTTCATTATACAATCTTGACGTAAATTATGTAAATGAAACACATTTTTTCAAATGGCTTGGTTTTTGAAATTTCAAAATATACGAGTATAAGGTTATGCGAGTCTGTCTCTAAAGCTCCAGAAAGACTTTGGTAATAAACAAATAGACGCTAGAAGTTTATTTTATTCGATTTTTTTATTGCTACTGAAGTTAAAATGCAGTTTGCAAAATCATTTTACATATAAAAAATTCAATTGATGAAACTTGTTTAAAAAAAAAACAGCTGACTATAATAAAATAGTGTAGTTCTATTTCCCTCAAAAAATAACATATTTGGGAGCAAATAGCATATTTAATTTGACATATGCAAATAACACAAGCACTTATATTTCTGTAGTGGATATTTTACTAATTACAACACACGAATGTTGAACATATGACTAGAATTTCAGAGTCAGCCACTAGTATCTTACAATTTCGTAAGTAATAGTTTATTAAGCTGCAAAATACTCGTGGTTAATTAAAAGGTTGAATTTATTTGTGACAAGAAGTAACTTTTACATGATTTGAAACCGTAGCAAAGTTGAACTTGGAAACAAACAAATTTTGGAACCGGAATTTGTTTTTCTCTTGATTGAACATATTGCAAATAGTGTTCACAGTTTAATATTGCCATTGTGTTTATTTCGTATATCAATACGAAATTTTTAATTAATGAACTTCAGCAATTGAGACATGAAAGTGGATGTTTTTGAATAGATAATTACATTGGGTAGATGTTATTTAATTTTAACATAAAGGGACTAGTGATTAGAGGTAAAGGATGAACGACCGTGACTTGTGCACACCGCCTTGTCCTCCATCGCAGTTATGGCAATGGATAAACAGCAGTACCTTTTTGGGAGTTCTCTAAATGATAAGTTACCTTTCAGGATCTTTAAGAAGAGAGGCTATTATTACACCACTTAACAGACTGTTACTAATGCTTTGTAATCTGCCTCTAATACCTAGTTTATACAAATAACATAAACCTTCGTAATTCGTTATTGTCAAACTACTAGGCAATTAGTAGTTAAACTGCTTTTCACAAAAGATACATCACAATATGTGTTGTTTGAATGAACAATTTAGACAACCGAACTGAAGTATCACTGATTAGATTTTCAATAATAAAAAGTAGACTGTCAGTTTAATTTAAGAACAAATAGTTTTTATTTGTGGTATAGTAAGTATTCTTTCAAATAGACCTAAGACCTCATGAAGTCCTAATGATGTACTGAATAGTGCCCCCCAAATAAAGTAATTTATTTGGAGAGAATTAATTTCTGGTGAATAAAAGGCGACAATGAGGCGATGGGAGGTGGTGCGGTGAGTCCAGACCAGTACACAAAGGGCACCACGTGGGCCTTTGTCATCGCCGACCCCTCTCTTCACCGCATGCCTTCCTTCAGCCGACAGGTCAGCACTCACTACATTTCACCATCTTTCCTTCCTTGTCCATGAACCGCATAGTTAGCCCATGTCATTCTTTTGTTTTTAAACCACCATCATTTAATTATGAGAAACACATCGCATATCTTTCCAAAAGTATAGGTTATAATAAGGGTTTTGAATCTTTCATAACCGAAATGTTTTGAGAAACACACTTTTGTCAATAAACACGACATCCTTTGTTTATCTGAGACTCAATATTTTTTAAAACTCATTTGTTCAAGTTTGACATAATTTCATAAGTTAAAATCCTTGTTCAAAAACTTTGTAAGTTATTCTATATTAGATATTGCACAGTCATTTGCATTCCTTGTGTTGAAAACTCAAAATTGTAAGAGCTCTAGTAAAACCATTATTGCACACTTAAAGTTAAAACGGAGTAATCTATTTGTATTCTAGTCTTATTCAGATAGCACATTCCACATCAAGGCGCTAGCACAAGGCACTCATTACATCCAGATGGTCTTCTTCAATAAATCACTGGGCAATCATTACGGGTATACGTCTTACTTCACCCACCTATTCTGAGTAAGAAAATGAGAAACGCACAAAGTTATGCTGAAACAACCTCTTTCGAACTTCATTTCTAGTGAATGACTTACTGAGTATGCTTCAGTTCTAACTTTAAGAATGACTCGGAGAACTACGAAAATATGGTCGACAGATTACAGATGGTAGCTGGCCAAATATTTTTAAAATATTTGTTCCAGTCCCTTAAAAACACCATGGTTACCTATACCATCCAATTCTCGTTCTCAACATTAAAAACACCAGGAAATCTTTGAGGCTTATTTAAAACCGCTAAATAAGATAACTACGAGTACCACCGCTAAAAGTCCGTGGAATTTTGTTAAATCATTGTGTATATAATTTTCTGGCTTTCAGGAATTTAAGCTGAAGAAGTTGTTTTTTAACTCGTTGAATCATACCAAATGCTAATTATGACTAGTAGTCAAAATAGAACACGGCCAGTTTTTTGTGGCCAAGGCGAAGTAAAGGCCACAAAACCCATCTAGAACTGAAACTTTTTGGTTAATGAAATTCTGGTACTCTCTACAAAAGATGGCAGTTCATGTAGTAAACATTATATACATTATAACTTTTATTAACCCTGCCGACATTCAGGATTAATTTAAAAAGAAATCATTAAAATTCTTCTCAAAGCCACTCATTAGATTATACATACATATATTAAAGAAGTGAATAGAAATTAGAAAACAATTTCCGGATTATTAAAATTAATTTTCATAGCAAAAATATTGATCCACTTTGAATTGTATAAAAACTGGAGTAAATTGAAACAATAATCAACAAATACTTGTACATAATTATTGTAAGACCTTTTTGAGTTTTACTTGGTAAATAGTGGTTATCTCTTTCTAAACTGAAATAATTGCTTGAATATTCATAGATTTAGACTGACTACCGTTATACAGTAGATATGTTCTGAAGAATTTTAATTCATATGCCAGTTATGTTAGAGATAAGAAGAAAATTTATATAATTCAGACAGTTATGAAAAACAAGACTTGTAGAAATTTTAAGAGAAAATGTTTGATACTTTTCTTATATATATTGAAGAAGTATAACATTTTTGCATGCATAATGAATGAATTTATCTTAATATAGCTAGTTATAGATAACGAAATTTGGAAACGCCGGGTTATATACATACTAAATTTATTTTTGAAGTTAGACTTCAAAATTGTTCACAGCACGTGAAGGTTTGTAAGAATTAAAACATTACACCGTCATTGAGTATATACATTAAGGTTTCCTTACTTTGTAATCCTGAATCTCTATCCAACACAACATTAATTTATAAAGTGGTATAATTTAGTAACATACTTGCTTGTTCAGGCGACATTAGGTGAAGAGTTCACTAAGATGGTTGTCTATATGGTTATCAACTTCCCCGTTAAGAGTAGGTATGAATGTAGTCCACATTATCTGACATTAGAGGGTATTCTGTGTAGACTAGAATACTATAAAATTCGACGAATTCAGAAAGTGTTCGTAAGCTCTCGTTGTCTGGGAAGAAGATGAATTGTAAAAAAATGGTATTACGGAAAACATAGCTTAGATCTGACAAGGTGTTAAGAAGATTTTTTCTCTATTGTAAAGTAATCAATTTTCTTTACCTTTCTTTCTTCTTTACTTTCTTCAACCTTGGTGAAGGTTGTCAATTTTCTTTCTCACGATCACTTCCTTCATAACGATTAGGAACTGCTAGAATATTGCCATGCTTAGTAGTGCTATTCTAGTAGCGTTCTGTTTTTAATTGCCTTTTACGCTTGGCACTCACTGTAATTAGAGCTGCCTGGCATTCATCGCAACCGAGATTACATAATACCTACCTGCAGAAAGGGTATAGAGCAGTGGGTTCCATTATTATTCGCCCGATTTGTCACAACCCCTTGAGAGTGCGTTAGAAATACCATTTTTTATCGTTGGTATCACTGGTAACTTACATGCTGACAGTATCGCACAACGTGCGTAACCTTCTAAGATTTCAGTATCCAGTTTTGGTCTAATCTGAGCTAGTACAGCTAGCAGCCATGTTAGCATGTACATTATATTATAGGAATTATGCATATTATTACAAAATATTTCGTAATATTATTTGTATAACGTAATAAGAATAATATAACCGACACAAGACTACCTTCATTCGTGGATTAGGTACCTGTACGTCATAAGCCTTAATTTGGCTCGCCTAAGTTCTGACTCTATACAGTCAGTTCTAACTACAATCCAGTCAAAGGTAGATTTTCAGGTTGGAGGTGGTGTTAAATTCTGTAGTACAATGTCTGTGATGTTAGATTAGTGTGAACTAACGCAGACTTTTCTCAAAGCACTGACACATGCAAATGTGTGACCTTTAATTTTTTCGAATCTAAAGGCATAGTTAACTTTACATAGGCACTTGAATTGTCACAATTTACTCTATCATATTTTTTTTATAGAAAAACGGAACCATCTTTTCACAGCGATAACCAAAGTATCAACAATAACTTGGCATATAGTATAATTAGGCGTTTCCGTGATAATTCTAAGAGCACTGACTGATTTTAGAAGCCCCTGGCTGTAGATGAAACTTTGCATCGATATTGTAAGACTTGTTATCTATATGAATAAAAGAAAGGTTTTGTCTGTACATTGCTTAGAACTGACTAATTTTAAGTTATATTTACGTTTCATACATTAGAGAAACCAAATCCACCCTTAGAAAACTTTCTGCCCGTTGGTTTGTCAGCTTGACGGTTTGTCCTCAAAATCATGTCACAGTAATCTCAGCCACTATAAACATAGTGAGCTGAAACTTTGACAATAGATTTGTGTATGTCTAACTTAAAATCTAAGCTTTGAATGGATTGCAAATTCAACGTAGGAGCAAAGTTGTGGATTATTGTAATCACAAAACATGTTACAAGTAAACTCATCCACCATAAGACATAGCAAGCTGAAACTTTGACAGTAGATTTCTGTATCTTTAACTTAAAATCTAAGCTTTGAATGGATTGAAAATTCAACGTAGAAACTAAGTTATGGACTTTAAGCTGTATTTGGCTAACTTTTCAGACATGCTTATTTTGAAAATATACAGGTAGAGTAAGCAGGTATTGTTAGTTGATTTCAATTTTATTTGCATTTAAGCTCCCAGCAAGAGTTTTTTGACAAGATGTTCCTCGTAGTTCAAGATCTGTCATCCATCTATTCAGAATAACTGACTTTGTGAGCGAGCGAATCTCACCCCTACAAATGAGCAGGCAGGAAAAAGCAATACACAAGTTCCTTCACTATATGAAACTGAGGAAAGAACTTACAAGTCAGTAAACAGAGTGATTAGTGATGAGGAAGCAGTTCATTATCTAACTGAATTTCTTGTCTACTTGACTACTCCTGGACTGCCTGCTCATGACTTAAAGCTTAAAGTAGAGGCACCAATCATACTGTTACGAAACATGAGTGTCCCAAAAATGTGCAACGGGATACATTGGGTGTATCCCAATGTATCATGACTGGGTGTGGTACTGGGGAGTCAGTGTTTATACCACGCACACCATTGATACCTAGCAACTGTCGCTTTCAATTCAAACGGTTGCAATTTCCCGTCAGCGTCTGTTTCGCAATGACGGTAAATCATTCACAAGAACAAACTCTGTCTACGGCAGGAATTGAAATCAGTGAGACCAAGTGTTTCTCACATGGTCAACAGTTACTGTGTGTCGGAGGTTCCAACTATCTGTTTTTACATGCACCTGAAGGACAGGCAAGTAATGTGGTGTATACAGAGGCACTTGCTTAACACTGTGCTAATAAATATATATTTTCCTATTCTATAATTTTACAAATAATGTTTTGAAATACCACGTATCATCTATGAATTTTTGTAAAATATCCGTCAAAGACGGGCAAGTCTGCTGGTATTTAAATATTAAGAACTCGCTAAATATTTGCTTAACTATTAACTGCCTATTCATTTGTACTAAGAATTTATG
This sequence comes from Hermatobates lingyangjiaoensis, assembly GCA_026182355.1. Taxonomy (NCBI): domain Eukaryota; kingdom Metazoa; phylum Arthropoda; class Insecta; order Hemiptera; family Hermatobatidae; genus Hermatobates; species Hermatobates lingyangjiaoensis. The sequence goes on from JAPFBL010001617.1 coordinate 5,352,935, forward strand.
AATTAAATGTTTTTATTCATTCAACTTTATTGGCAATTATCAACAAATTTAATGTTTGAATCAAAATAGTACTCAACTAAAGTAAACGCATAATTACGCTCAACTAATGTAATAGCCATATAATAAAAAATATTTCGTGAAATGGGTAAATGAGTTTCTGTAAATATCTGTCGTACATAACCATTTTTGCCTGTTACAAATTGTTGATTTGATTTCCTTAATTTGAAAAATTCAAGAAAAAGTTGTTTTGTTATTGAAATAACAAAAATAACCACATTGAAAAAAATTAATATGTTATTATTTAGCAATAAATTTGAATACCTTAAGAGAAAGAAAAAAATGTGGAAGGGCCTACCTACACTCAACTTTACTATAAGTGAATATAATATCAAACTCATTAACTACAAACTGATGTTTAGTGTTGTTTACATTTAAATCAATATGTATCATGTATTTACATTTGCTTGAAATCGTTTTATTAGTCATAAAATCGTGAAATCAGTGATGAATCTGAAATCTTATTGAAATTATTAAACAGAGGGTCTGAAACTCATCGAACTCGTGTATTCTGCAGACATAGCTGTCTACTTCTATGTCGTTGTTGTAACTAAATTTAACTTATGGTTTTAAGTTCATTAATGACCTTGATAAATGTAGATAGAGAAGTATCCCCCAGTTCTATAGTTTTATATATGAAATGACAAAAATTGTTACCATGTTATAAGTGAACGCTTAAATAACACATAGAAAATGTAAGTGCAGAATGAGACGTTTGTGCTTGTAACTATACATTAGGTAACGTTCGTATGTATAAACAGAGAACTGTTTAGCCTGTAGCAATCGGCGATTAAAATTAACATATGTATAAACGTTCAATTCACTTTGGAACATAAAAGCTCAACTAAGGTCTTTTGAACTACAAGGGGCACTATCAGAGTTTCAAAGATTTTGTTCATTAGTTTGCTGAATCTGCTAGCAACGATTGGTTACACCAGCTATGACTCTAGAACAATGATATTGCTATGAATATAAATATATTTGTTGTATAAGTTTTTTCAATTTTGATGCCATAACAAGTTCTATTGGACACATCATTATAAAATTTTGTTAGATATGGTGATCCTCTACGCTTTCACAATACCATGTTTCATTTCTACTGGTGCTTATTCTTCTATATTTTGTTTAAAAACCAACTTTAGCTAGCTCTATTTTTACTTCAGTAATAATGATGACTTGCTTTCACTTTTGTACATCAATGTCATTAGATATTGATTAAAAAGCTATCAGCGTAGGTTATGTAATATAAAATACACAGAATATAACAGGATACTAACTCACAAGCTATACTCGTAAGCTTGAACTTCCAGTATCACCATAATGAGGCAAGTATGCAACTCTTTTTAGTTTTTATGTTAGTTTACATTTTAGTTGTTTTTCTGTAATCAAATACATATTTTTATTCATATTTTATACTGTAAATGTAACCTGACGATGACCACTAAGTCTACGAAACTCATCGATGTTGGACAAAATCTTTTGTGTCAAGAGTCAGTCTTTCTTCCCTTTATTCTAATCATGACAAAATTATAAGTATGCATAATAATAAAATACACAAATTATTGTAAAAAAATAGTTATTTTATAACAATAAATACGTATTTTGTCATTGTGCTAATAAAAAAAACATAAATATTCATACAGTAGAAACCATATATTAAAGAGCACTATTTTTGTTGCACCCATAATATCATATATTTATACTAGTTTCTGTACTTTTAGAGACCCTACTCTGTTTTTTTTTAACTTTTATGGTTTTTAGAACTTTTATGATTATTTCTATGTGAAAGAATATTGATCATGATTACCATATTTGAACTCATGGTATTGCAGGCTGAAAGAGGTAGAGTATAAGAAAGAGGAGCCTTCTGTTTCCTGTATACAGCCATGCATGAGGAGTTCCTGGCTAGGCCCCGAGGGTAGATCATGCCATCGAAGGTACCAGCTCCTGCTTGGACGGCTATGAGCATGGCGTCGCTGCCACACTGCACCTCTACGCCTCCTACAAGGCCTAATCTTCCCCCGCCTCCTGTAACTACAAAATCAATTATTCAATATCATGTGTCAGAAGGAAAGATTCATCTAAAGAGCAATGTTTTTTTAATAACACAAATAAAATATTTATTAATCCAAATATCAATTTAATCATAATAATTATTAATCATTTAATATTTATTATGAATGTATGATCTATACAAAAAAGATCTGGAGTGACCTACACTCAACTTTACTATAAGTAAATTTAATACCAATCTTCTTGGGTATATAATATATAATGTCTCATTTAAGCATAATGTAAACATCTAAATGGGAGATGTTTATTAGTCTCATTCCTGAGGTAGTACAGCTAGTGATTCATCGACTTATCAATATATAAGTTTATTTTTGTATATCACACCACTGATGCAAATAATCGCATTAATATAACTACAGCAGTAATAACATTTTTGAAAAGCCAAAGTAAAAAATTTCTTCATGCAAAATAATCTCCTACAAGAGAACATGGCTTTTGTTCAAATAGCCAGTGGATTTCTTACATCGTTTGCTTGACCTCTTTAGTAATTAATATAATCATTTTCCTTCCCCTTTGTCGAAAATCATATATACCAATTTTCTCTGAGTGAGTGTTATCTTTTTTTCTGCGTCTTGTACTCTGTTATATGGTTGCTATGAATGTATATTGAGAAAAAATATATTATTAATTAGCCAGTTTACATACTCAAATCAAAGTCAAAGCCCGCTATTCAGTATAATTTAAAACTTTTGTAGTTTGGAGCTTCTAATTTTTGAAAATAATAAACATGAACTATTGACTAGAATAGTGAAAAAACTGGATATTTTTCAAAAAACATAACTCCTCTTTTTGAGGAAAGAGTCCGTTCGTCATATTTCAATATGATGAAAAGATAATACAATTCACAAAGACAACGTAATTATAACTTACGTTAAGTTTTGTTCGAGAATTGCAATATATAGATTTATTAAAGCATTTTGTGAGACAAATTCATCATACCATGGAACACAAAGGAAATTTATTTATGTTTATTGGCGGTGTTCTTTTTACATGTTAAAATATTATTCCTCTTATATCTCATATAAGTCAATAAATTATTAAAATTTTCCATTATAAACATCAATTTTATCTCAATGGATTTGCTCAAAAAATTCTAAGTCAATGTAAACAATTTAAAAAAATATTGAACACACACACACACACACACACAGACTTCATCGATAAAATTTCATAAAATGACTTTTGGACCTCAGAACATATAATTCCGTCAAAATCTGGAGATCGAATTTTTTCACGATCACTATATTTTACTTATAGTAAAGTAAAAAGGAAATGAATAAAAACGACTTATTACTTTTAAAAAAAATTACTTATAAAAACGACTGAGCTCTACTTTTTGGGAGCAATTAGGCATGAGGGGAAGTCACTTGTTTTTACAAAAAAAAACCTGTTTTAGACTACATTTTTTTTCTCTCAAACTACTAATTCTAGAGTCTTGAATTTTAGCATTATCTTTGAGGCTATAAAAGCAACAAACGAAAAATAACCTCAGATTTTTAAAACCACAGGAAATATTTTTTTTCAATAAGATGTAAAATAATAATAATAAAATAATAAAAAAAAAATAATGTTTATATCTGATATAAATCACATAGTTCAATCTGAAAGCTTGTGAGAGCGATACAAGCCATACCGTTTAACTGATCAAAATGAAACTATTTTTTTAAAATTACATTCACTAAAACTGCGTTACAGTACATTCTTTATTTTCAGAAATTTTTTTTTATGCTAAACGGCTCTTAAAAAACCATGAAAATTTGCCAAAAAATTAACAATTTATAAAAAAAAAATCACGTAATTTTAATTACGGCAAAGAGCAAAAACGCTATAAAAAATGATTGTTTACCCTAGATTAACGGATCACCTGCTGTACTTGTCGAATTTATTGATATTTATTTACATTGACACTTATCATTAATGTTTTGATGTATAATAGAAAAATAAAATTTATAAATGTAAATTAAATGATTTATTGACTAATATGAGGTATAAGAGGAATAATACTTTTATATGTAAAACATTACCGCCAGTAAACATATATTTCGGTTGCTTTCGATGGCATGATGGATTTGTCTCACAAAATGCTCTAATCGATCTATATATTGCACTCTTGAACATAACTTAATGTCATATGAAATTGTTTTGCGTTTATGAATCATAGTATCTTGGTAAATTTGTAAAAAAGGAAAGAAAAGTGATTTTTATGAAATGCTGGAAAGCAATAAAATTCCCAGTATAATGATACTATAAAAGACCAAAAATTTAAAACATAATTCAAAATTGAAAATATGTTTTGAAGAATAATAAATGTAATTACCTACATCTTAAATTATAAATTAATTATCTTAAAACGATATTTTTTCTTGTATGTTTCTGACATTTTTCAAACAAAATAGTAGTATTTTAAGTTTTAAATGGGAAAATTTGTCTTAAATACTTAATGTAGAAAGTGGTCAGGTAAACTATGTAAGAGATCTAGTAGCTTTGGGAGCAAAAGCAATGTTCTCCTGTAAGAGATTATTTCGTAACACGAAATCTACCTTTTCACTTTTAAAAAATATTATTATTACTGCAGTTATACTAATGATATTATATGCATCAGTGGTGTGAAATACAAAAATAAACATATATATTGATAAGTGAATCAATCACTATCCGTATTGCCTCCAGGAATGAAAGACTAATAAACATCTCCCATTTAGACATTTATATTATGCCTAAATGGAACATTATATATTGTATTCCAAAGAAGTATGATATTATGTTTACTTATATAAAGTTTTTTTTATTTTTATAATAAGCACTTTGCCTTGAAATGGTAGGCATTAGTGGATTCATTATTAATTTTTGACCCGTCAGGATTTCAGACCACAGCCCCTCTTCTTTACATCACGAAGCTTCCAAACCAGATGACTATTTGTCATCACCTTGATGCCACCTGAAAATATTCTATAAAGGCCATTCTATCTGGCAGCATATAATTCTTCTTTAGTATAAATAGCTTATAATAAAGAAGAATTATAACCTTTTTATAGTAAAGGGAATAATAATGTAGGGGAATTAATTTAATTAATTTTTCAAATATTTTATCATCTTCAGCGACATTTCCTTTTCGTACCAGTCTTAATATAGTACGAATTAATCATTCTTAATAGAGATATCTAAGTGGGGGACGTCTATAATTTGCTCTATCCCGGCGGTAGAACCGGATGTCATTGATCCAGTTATTCACAAACTTTTAGAATCAATCAGAAGTCCAAAATTTTACATTTTATTGCAAAACTGACCTTCTTAGTAATTGAAAAATTGTGTATTTTTTTTTGCTTAATGCTATTGTCAATTATATAATAATTTCAATATTTAACTGGCTGTGATTATAACTATTGTTACTGTGATTATCATTGTCACTGGTAATGTTACATTTACGTTGTTGTGACTATGTAAAATAAAAATTAAAAAAAAAATACTTAACATGATGCATAAAAGATCATTCCTGGTTATTGAGAACCATATATTGTAATGAACTCTACTCCAGATATCGGAAATTATAAATTTATATTGTACATTGTGAAAAGTCTAATTATTACTATAATGATTTAATAATTAATTAGAGTTTATATTGATACTGTTCCATACGGACTTACACAACTTAATGCACTCTACAGTTGCTCCCAGCCCATAGCTAGAGGTAAGTCATACCTGATAAGATTAAACGATATAGTTTTAACAAAGAGTTTGAAATTTAAATATTAGCAGTAGAAAAGACTGGCTAGCCTTGACTTTCAGGGAACTCTTACCTTTTGGTAATTCTGATGTATGCAATATATCAAGAGTATGTGAATTTTACAGACAAAAAGAAATAGAAGTTATGAAAGGAACAAGACTCACAAACTCTTATTGAATGAATCTTGATGGCATTAAAAGAAAGTTGATGATTAGGCGCAAAAGATTTTTTTTTTGTATGACCTTTACTTGATAATGTATGAATCACTATGAGCGTACATAATTGGAAATGAAAAATATAACTGCACTGGCAGTAATTATTTATCAAAAGTGGGAGCAGAAATGGAAATAATATAAAGATCAAGGTAGACCTGTGTAGAGGGGGGGACGGCATTGTGAAGGCCGGGCTGTCAGGGCCGCCCAGAGGCACGCGTCTCCTCGCACACCCTGTCCGCCACCACTCTCCAAACGCCACGTCCAATTATTGGCCCTTCTCCCCTTATTTCTTCCATATTACAAAAAGGGCTGATTTCAATTATCAGGAGCTTCAGGTTTTGTTTTGAGAAATGTAATTATTACTGGGTGATTTAAATCATTATGATATAGAATTGAGTTGATGAAGTTATGTGGTGAAAGGATGGGTCTGGTGAGGCCTAGAGGGCCCTTGTTAGTCTTCTTCGCCAATCTACACGCCCTGCTTGCGCCAACTTGTTTGTCTTAGCCAGTCACGAAACGCTAACCACTTATCCTCTTCCTCACTAACCCAATCGTGACTTAACAACAAAATGTGTTTTTTGACATTTATTTTCTCTTAAAATACTAAATTTAGAATATTAAAACTTTGGGGTCATTATAGAACTAGCAATAGCGTTAATGAAAAAAAAATAAAAATTTTTCTAATATTCATAAAGGACAATTCTGCTATAACATGTGCAATTTTTGACTTCTGATTAATTCAGAAAGTTTGTGGGCGTAATACAGTCCACATCATTTGACCGATCGTAGTGAAATTATATATAAAAATAGAAGATGAGCCGATTAACTTTTATTGAAATTACATGGAGGAAAATGAGCTTTGTTGCACATTATTTGGTTTCAGGAAATGTTTTTTAACAGATAACTATAAAAAAATGAAATTTTGTCCAAAAAATCAACCAATAATTAGTAATCTAGAAAAACCTGTAACGTAATTACAATAACCTAAAGGGCAGAAAGCTATAAAACAGAAAACTGAACATGGACTAATGGATTACCTGCTATATTTGTCGGATTGTTTATATTGACTTAAAAATTGTACAGTATAATTCTAAAAATCAAGTCAAATATAATTATTGTTTTAAGGGTTAAGAGAAAAAAGTTGAAAATATTTTAAACAGTTAATATGATATGTGAGGACAATAACATTCTTAAAACTATAAAAAAGAACTTGCCAAACAATATAATTTATGGTTATGAGAGAGAAGAATGGATGTCTAACAAATGGGTCGCTATATATCTATATGTAGCACCCTTTTACAAAAGCAATTGTCAGACATGTAGTTCTTAGTGTCTTTAAGAACTTAATTGGTTTGGGTAATATTGCGCATGAGAAAGGAACTTTTTCGTTACGACAATACGGCTGCTAATTTTATACATGTTTTGTTAACCATGTTTTCTAAAGAAACTAATTACTATTACAGGTTATAAAACAAGTGGTATCATATGAAATGGCTGTAAAATGAAAAAATGTTCCAAAATTACCCACAGTATACTACATGACTTGCGGATCCAATGATAACAAAAGCAATGACTACCTGCTCTAACTTCAGCATAGAAAAGTTTTTAAACGTTTTAGATATTATCAAGATGAGAAAATCTGCTGCCTCTTGAGACTGGTACAAAATGAGAATGCTCTATGGGAGAAAAATTGATGAATAATTTAATAGAACAGTATACAAATAATTTGGTCAATACTATATGTTACTAGATACAATGATACTCAGTGAGTATTATACAGGGGATCAGAAATTATTAATAAAACTCGTAAATATAAGTTAGGTTACATATGTGTACCTGGATATAGGAGAATAGAGGAAAATGAGAAAGAATATATACACAATAAAATGAAAAATCATTAAATTGATGATCTATGAGTTTGATCACAGTTTGGTTGAGCCTTTAATATTAAGTTCTCACTATAACCTCATTACAATAATATCAAAACTTAAATGATCGTCAATGAATTTGACAATATATTTACTTATAGTAAAGAGAGTGTAGGCTACTTTAAAACTTTTTAGAAGGCACGAGTGACATAAAATTGTTGTTTAATGATTTAATACAAGAAATTTGAATTTTTTTTATGAGTTAATATGTTATATATTAATTATAAAATTCTTAAATGAAAAGAAAACAACTCTAAACATATGTGTTATAATGTTTTCCAGGGTAATAGATTGCTGTATATAGAAAGTGTTGTTACCAATCTACATACTGCATTCTTTAGTAAATAAGTGTCATATGTATAGTAATTAGGGTATTTAAGAACCCCATTTTGTTTGCTAATATTCAAGAACGGGAAAGATACTTTTCTTTTATTCTTTATGACAAAACGGCTACTAATGTTTAGCCACTTCTCCGCTGACTCAATAAACTACAAATATTTGATTGAGTATTGCCTTAGTGGAAATTACAATTTTACAATTAATATAAATATAATATTATAAATATTTCATAACTTTGTAATGTTAAAAGTACTATTACATTAAAAATGACAACTATGAAGTTATATTTGCAGGAAATTGTAAAGTTTTCAGTGAATAAGCATCCTCATAAGACACAACAAACATACTTTCCCGTAAAGGAGAAAAGTTTGGCTATAAATGAAACTAAAACGGTTCCTATTCCTTTTGCAATAAGAACAATTTATGTCTCAAAGACTTCTTCATTCTATGTGAATGCAAGTCAGTCGCATTTCAGAGGTTTACGACTTTTAGCAAATTGTACTTAAAATCGCCGTTGTAGGGAGATTCAAACAAAGTAACAACTGTAACAAAATGTCAACTTTCATAATCAAAGTCTATTTAACATAAAAATGTTACATTTAATAAGACTTTTTCTTATATAATGTCCTGCAACTTAGATTATGCATTTTTAAAATATGATACAGTACTTTTCTGGAATTAAATCTGTAATTTTAACTCTAGTCATTACAACTTCTCATTTTAGCACTATCTTTGATATTTCATTTACAAATGTGCTCTTTTAATGTGGAGCTAATGCTTCTATTAATGACATATAGTTGACAACTACAACTGCAATCTAAAAGGTGGGTATAGAAAATAATATTTTTTATTTATAGTAAATTAATTTTCGTTTCCTCAGTCATCTTGATTACTACGAAGTAAGGGAAAAAAGTAACCCTGGGCAAAATGAATTCACATTGGGGTACATTTAAATAAGAATAAAGTACTGATTAAAAGCAGATGACAAGTTGTATAGAATTAAAAGATTGGGTCAAAATATTGATGACTTGAATTAATAGTTTGCAATAGGTAATTAATTCTAAATCATCTGATCTGTCATACGCAGACGGATTCAGAGGGAAACCCGTAGGGGAATACAAGTCATTCGTTACGATATCTAAAACTCTGGATTGCATAACGAGCCAAAAAAAAAACATTATTAAACGTAACGTACTTGTATCTGAAACCTGGCAATTATAAGAACTTTTATAGTTCACGATATTTAATTTATACAATTCGTTGAACTAAAAATTAAAGCAGAAACTTCATAAAGCCCATGCGAAAGCAATTGCGCCATGCAATGAAAGTTTGAGTAGGAGCAGAATGAATTATTCCAGAGAGAAAATTAGTGAAAGGATTAGGGAGTATGGGCGTGGGTGTGCACCAAGGTCAAGAACCGCGGCCTAGTGGAGCGAGCACCCCGTGGGCCGACCTCTGCGTGCCCAACAATCTCAGCCACTCCCACCAGAATTGCGCCACCACCCTGTCACCAGGTGCTAGCGTAGAAAAACCTTAGCCAAGTACTGGCTTCCAGTTTTCATTTTTTCTCAAAGTTACTTTCTAAAGTACTATCAACAAAATGTCACTATGACTGTTAACTATCAGTATAACTGCTCTCGTGAAAGACGACAGGGACTAAGTTCGAGAAGAGTGTGTGATGCAACGCACTTATACAAGAACCCTAATTGGGTATAATTCATCAATAAGTGTAAGGGGGAGAGGTTCAGAATTGAATATATAGATCTTGAAAGAGTAGAGCTACCTCCAGACAATATAGGTTATCCAGTATAATATTTTTTCACCGTTAAAACTTACAAGCTTATAATTTCCATGCTGTCCTAGAAGAAAAGTGTAGTTTATTTGTCATAAAAAACTAGCTACTTATTGTTGAATCACATGACCGATTAATTTTTTTCATTCCACCGTAAATTTAAATGTATAGTTTGAAATTTCATCTTACTCATGTTTATTAATGTAAAAATCTTTTGACGAATACCTTACATCGTTAAGACTCGGGACCGACAGTTTTACAATGTAAAATCTCAGTGGAACGAGATTTTCTATCTCTCACACTATTTGAACGCTAATTTTGGTACGCTGATGAATATAACATTAGTAGAACTCTATCCAGTATAAACTAAATAATCTTTTTTAAAAATCTAAAACCAATTTTTACTCATTTCAACAGCCAACGAGATTTTATTATAGTATTGTGCACGTTGCAATTACAGATCTGCGGTCCACTAATACTGAATTATTGTGGTACTATTTGTGGGGAGGTCAGTATGTATTGCAATTAGTACATATACTGTTTGTGAAAGAGTCGTTTTCGTGGCCGTATGGTCTTATGGGTCATGATGTATAAAATGGTTTGTACTTCTAGTATGCAGATGTCATGAAAGAAAGTCAAGAGGAAAGATAAAGCTCTGTAGGGGTTTAAGGGGTAGGAGTAGTTAACATTTGGATTAAGTGATTGGGGAAGATTTTTATAAGTAAGTAGGTTTTTGTTTTCACTGGCGACTCGAGTGATGTAGTTATTAATGTACTCTTATCTAAAATCATACTGTATAATCACATACCGTATAAATAAGCCCTGGCTATAAGAGCGCACATTTATTCTGGACAATTTAAATACAGACTTATTTACAGACAATTTTGATAACTACATCACTTCTTCCTGACCTCTATTTATCTTTATTCTTCTCTTCACTATCTCTAATACCTTACATCTAATACGGTACTCGTGCTCGATGACAGTGGACCAGCCTGGAGCGCTACGACTACCTGGGAACTGCCCACTCCACTCTGCACCCTTCATCTAGCAATATCACAGCTCTTCTTCTTCTAGTCTCTTCCTGACGACGAACTGCTGTTCGAAATATTGATTCTAGTAAGTGTTTTCTTCCTTTTTTTGTTGTCTTATTTAACAATTACTTATTTCTCCCGTTTCTACCGTTTCTATATTACGTGTTATAATTGTATAACAAATTGTGGGGAGCAGACCTTCTTACAAACATATTTCATTAAATTGTTTGCTAATTTTTATTTTCCTAGATACCTTTTCCAATATTCTAATTAAAGGCTTCCACTGGTAGGGTAGAGAATAACTTACGGGACGTTCTTCTCATTATGACTTCATATTCACTGTCTTTTAAATTATTAATTCTAATAAGTTCTTCCTTCACTAGTTCATTATTAGACTTTATAACCCAGCAGTCCGAGAAAAGAAATTCGCCTTGGAATACAGAAGAAGTCTTCTAAAACATGAAATTGGTAAACAAGTACATCAGATTAAAAAATGTGATGAAGAAATCTTTAAGATAGAAAAAGAATTAGGAAGTTGAAATCATGAACCATCACTGAAGGAAGAAGTACTTATGCGAATTAAGAATTTAAAAGACAGTGAATACGAAGTCATAATGAGAAGAACATCCCAAAAGATATTCTCTGCCCTACCAGTGGAAGCCTTTAATTAGAAGATTGGAAAAGGTATCTAGGAAATACGAAAAAATTTTTTAGCAGGTCATCCCTTGAACTAGGATAAACAAATAGTTTTTATAGCTTTATTGCTCTTTGCCCTGATTGAAATTCCATGAAGTTTTTTTGTAAATTGCTATATTTGTGTCCCATTTTTGGCCATATATTCATAGTTTTTTAATGAGCCGTTTAGCGTCAAAAAAATTTTTTTCTGAAAATAAAGAATGCACTGTAATGGCGTTTTAGTGAAAGTAATTTTCAAAAAAATTATCTTAACTCATTTTCCTCACAATGTTCAATTTTTAGCTATAGTTTCATTTTGATCCCTTAAATGGTATGGCTTGTATTGCTCTCACAAGCTTTCAGATTGAACTATGAATAAAAAATTTTACATTTCATTGAAAAAAAAAATATATCCTGTGGTTTTAAAAATCTGAGGTTATTTTTCGTTTATTATATCTCATAAATAAGTCAATAAATTATTTATTTTTCAATTATAAACATTGAGGCATAATATAAATGTCTAAATGGGAGATGTTTATTAGTCTTTCATTCCTGGAGGTAATACGGATAGTGATTGATTCACTTATCAATATAAATGCTTATTTTTGTAATTCACACCACTGATGCATATAATATCATTAGTATAACTGCAGTAATAATAATATTTTTTAAAAGTGAAAAGGTAGATTTCGTGTTACGAAATAATCTCTTACAGGAGAACATTGCTTTTGCTCCCAAAGCTACTAGATCTCTTACATAGTTTACCTGACCACTTTCTACATTAAGTATTTAAGACAAATTTTCCCATTTAAAACTTAAAATACTACTATTTTGTTTGAAAAATGTCAGAAACATACAAGAAAAAATATCGTTTTAAGATAATTAATTTATAATTTAAGATGTAGGTAATTACATTTATTATTCTTCAAAACATGTTTTCAATTTTGAATTATGTTTTAAATTTTTGGTCTTTTATAGTATCATTATACTGGGAATTTTATTGCTTTCCAGTATTTCATAAAAATCACTTTTCTTTCCTTTTGTCAAAAATGATATGTACCAATTTACTGTGAGCGAGTGTGTGTCTATGTTTGAAGTCATCATATAATCTCTAAATTTTATATTTATGACGAGACAGAATGGCAGGCTGAGTACCAATATTCCATTATTTTATGTTATATTTTATCTGAAAAAAATTGTTTTTTTGCGATTTGAAGAAAACCTATTCCCATGATTTTGATTAAAAATCAAACCATAAAAACGATTTTATGGTTAAATATTAAACTTGTTAGTCAAAATTAATATTTATAGTGAAGTATCAACGTAAAAATTACCTGTAGCATAAGTTTAAAAAACTTCTAGAATAGCGATAAATTTCTATTAGCTCCGATTGAGTTAAAAGGATATTAAATAAAAGGCACTAAAATATACATCGTATACATTAAATTATATATTGCATATGCTTACTGCAACCTCTATATATTTAATATAATTACCAATTATTAAGATGAGTTTTTGAAATGTAAACTAATGTGTTGCACGCGTATTTTTATTTCTTTATACTTTATTATAATTGTATATGCAGGTTAAAATACGCTTTAATTGTTAAATAATTAGAATTTATTCAAATATATGCAATGTGGAAATCATATTGCGTCATATGACCGAATTTGTCTATTGTTGTTGTCAATTCTTCAGCTCATCTTATAAAGAACCATTGACTAAGACTCCATGAAGGAGTTCAGCTGTTCTCGGACAATGTTCTGTCACAATAACTGACAGAAGTCAGTTAATAAAGTAAAAATACTTACATTTTTTGGATAGAAAGAATAAAAGTGAACATATGCAAGTACATTTGTAGGTTTTCTATATACACTAAAGCGTAACTCATTAAAGACACGTGTAAAACAACACCAATACAACGTAAGTAGACAAGAAAAAAGTAGTGCCTTATTCTTGCATATGAAAAATGAAAATCATCATATTGATTGGACAGGAGCTAAATGTATTACCTATGAGAAATCAATGTTGTTAAGAAATATTATTGAATCGTCTCTAATTAAATTTAATAGATCAAATATTATAAATATTAGTAACGGTCTCTTCAAACTTGATACTTTCGTTACGAGGGCAATAGCCTCTTCTAAGAGGGTTGACAGCTAGCGGATAGTTTTTTTTTTTACTCTTTCTTACTGTACTCCTTTGTTTCCCCAAAGATCCCTTTCTGGACATTAGTCCTTTCCTGCGCTTTCACCCTTTTAAAATACCACTCTTCCCTCCCACTCTTCTCAACCCCTCACCAGAGGTTTTCTGCATCTAGTGTTTCAGTTAGGTTTTTGACTTTGACGAAGACCGCTTGTTACGGTTGAAAGATCTTAGTCTTGTTTTCCCATTTCTTATTGTGGTTTGATCATTGTATTATAACAAATGGAGCATGTGAAAATATCACAATAAACTCCCTCCAAGTAGGGGTACTACTTTGGAGTACCCCCCCTCCCCCCACAAACGCAGGAATTATCGAAAAAATATCAAAAAAAGACCTTTCATACCTCAAAACTGTGAAAATTTTACAGATTTGATTGCTTTACTTAAGCGACCTGCACTCAACTTTACTATAAGTAAACAACATTTCTAGCTCATAGACAATAAATTTAGTATTAGTTATATTTTAATGTGCCTATCATTGAGACATATCAAACTCGTTAGAAAAGTATTGTCATGCTCTTTAGTAAAATATTATCAAGCTCATGAATAATCAATTTAATTCAATTTAATAGCTTCCTTTTAATAATTCATAAGAATTCAGATTATGATTACTCATGCTATTGGACTATACTTAAAAATAATAAAGTTGAGTCAGTGACTTGGTTGATGTAGAGAACTTAGGGGGTAGAGTGGACGACGCGAGGCTGGACCAGCCTGCTGGGGTCAATGCCACTGCTCAACTGCTTTGCTACATTATCTCCTCCCCAGCAAGGGAACCGTTAGTTTGCATTTCCAACTCGATTTATTGCTCCTTCTCATCGATCAAGTAGATACTTATAATGATGGAAAATTTAACAACTCTACCGACATCGTTTATTAGGTTCCTTCAGTTTAACATACATCACGTACATTTACAATTACATCGATATCTCATCACCAAAACACTGCTAAACAGACAAAATTCAACGCATCACTAAAACAGAAATGAAAATATGAATTCACATTCTTTCTCTGATTTTACTAGAATTTAATAATTAACACAGATTGAATCATATTTTAAGTACATATTTGCAAAAGTTAAAAAAAAGTTATTTTTTTAGAAATAAAACCTTTTTCCTAACCTTGTTGGTTCATTAAAATCTACAAACTTTTGTAATAAGTGACGGAAAGATGCCATATAAGGTATCGACAAATGATAGTATGAATAAAAATAGTATTCGAGTAAGCAGTGGGTTTCGACATCATAACTTTTGGCAGGATAAGTAAGATGGAACGAGTAAGTATAGATGGAGATTTTTCTTCGTTACTAGTTGTCCTATTTAGCAACATTTTTACTTTACTATAAGTAATTATTGTGATTGTGAAAAAATTCTATCTCAGCATTTTGACAGAATTACATGTTTTGAGGTCCCAGCAGTCGTTTTATGAAGTTTTTCAGTGATATTTGTGTATGTTTGGGTGGGTGAGTGTGTATCCAAAGTTTGTGGTTACGCTAAGGTCCAGAATTTTTCATGAATCAAACTGATATTTTACACAATAATGGGCCTCTTAGTGTAAATATACTGTATAGTTTGGCAGCAATTATGCATGACGGGAAAGTTACTTTTTTGGCCAAAATATATTTTTAGAACACTTTTTTTCTCCTAAACTACTAATTAAAAAGTTCTGGATTTTTGGAATTATTTTTGAGGTTTCAAAGGCAATCACAGAAAAATTTCACAGATTTTTAAAACAACAGGAAATACTTTTTTCAATAAAATTTATTATTTTTGACTTATCATTCAATCTGAAAGCTTTTGAGGATGATAGAAATCATGCGTTCCACGGATCAAAATGAAATTACACCTAAAAATAGAACATTATCTGGGGGATGAGTTGAGATTAATGACATGAACTGAACGGGCGTTAAGGTTAATTTTATGTTTTTTTTACGCCAAACGGCTTATTAAAAAACAATAAAATTTTGTTAAAAAATTGAAAAGAAAATTATCTGTATATACAAAAAAATTCGTAAAACTTCAGTTACCGCAAAGCAATAAAAACTGAATATTCTTCCTGGACTAATGGATCACCTGCTATACTTGTCGGATTTGTTTACATTTATTTAAATTGTTTATATTAACTGAGAAATTTTTAACCGAGTCAACTGAAAAAAAATTATGTTAGGAGGTTTAATGAAAAAAAAACCAAATGACTTAATGACTTAATATGAAATATAAGAATAAAATTCTGACATGTAAAAATCAACGTCAATCGAATATATAATGCCTGATGCTTTCCATGGTATATTGGATTTGTCTAGCAAAATGCTCTAATCAATCTACACATAGCACCCTTGAAGAAATCTTAATATGAGATGTAAATTTTCTTGTTTACGAATCATATTATCTTTGGATATATTGAAGTATGACGAATGGACTCTTTTGTTCAATTGTAGAGTTGGTATGTTGTTGACATTATCCAGTTTTTTCACTATTCTAGTATAATAGTTCATAATGATTAGTTTTAAAAATTTCGAGCTTCCAGCTAAAAAATTTGTAAATTATACTGAGAAGCCGGATTTGAATTTGATTTGACTATGCAAACTGTCTAATTACTGATATATTTTTTTCCTTAATATATATTTAAAGAAACCTTAAAACAGAGTACAGCACGCCGGAAAAAGCTAACACTTACTCAGAGTAAATGGACTTTTATGTTTTTTCGCAAGAAAGAAATCTGATTCTATAAAAAACACTAGCTTGTAATAAAATTCCGAGTATATTAATTTCATAAAATATCAAAATGTAAACCATAATTCAAAATTGAAAACCTTCTTTGAAAAATAATAAAGGAAATTTTCCTACATATACACCAGAGATCGTAAACTGTTGAAAGCACTATAAGGCACTCGTATATAATATATAAAAAAATATTGTTTAGTTCATATCAAAGCAATATTAAATTGATTTATATGACCAGTTCATATGCATCCCCTCCGTAATTATTTGTACAATAATATTGTAAAGTGTTCAGAAATACAAAATATATGCATATAGGATTTTTAAAGCGTTATTTTAATTTCATTAATTTATAAACACATTGCATTAATGTAAATTTCTTTAATTTGTACATAAATTGTTATTATAACTTTATTATTTTATTTAGCATGCAAAATATAAATAGAAATATATTAAGCCTTTTGATTATTGCAATTTATTTCTTTGCTAAACTAATGAAATTGTTAAATAGTAGTAATAATCAATTAAAATGAGATTTATAGAATAATATACAATGATTTGGGACACCACTATATTAAATAGAAAAATAGGACTTTAGGAAAGTGATATAAGGTATACAATAATGATTTAGTCAGAGAACGACAAAATGAAAGGAATTTTCAAATTTCTAAAACAACAAAAAGGCATTTTTTGAATAAAATGTAAAAACTTTGACTTATGATTGAATGCAAAGCTTTTGAGGAGAAAAAAATAATTATGTTTGATATTTTTTACTTATAGTAAATTAGAGTGTAGGCCACTCTAGATTTTTTTATGAATTCCAGATTATTTTACGTCTTATGGGTAAAACTATATGAATCTGATTATACATCATCGTGAATATATGAAGTGCAAACAGTAAACCTCACGTAATGAGCAGTTATACTGTGAAACATAGTTCCTACATTGATATCAAGCACCGCAAAGTATATTTTTCATGCTTGGATATTCCATAAAAACTATAGTTATTGTTATAACTAAGTTATTTGTATACTATCCTGTAACAATGATTAATTTTCGTTATAATTGACCAAATTGAGATAACCACATTACCATAAATGAGTTAATCAGTTAACTTGTAGTAAATTTGAGTGTAGACTACTCCAGATTTTTTCACTTTTTTAGTATACATTTTTCATAGGACAATTTATGGAGTCCAATTTACTTTATGGTTATAAACGAAGAACGTGTTATTTGAAAACAATCTTATAAAATAAGCATACTGAAATCAAGTATTACATATTTTCATCAAAATTTATAAGAAGAATGGATTTAACAAATAAATTTCGTTTGGTAATGTGCTATTCAGGAAATTAAACAATATCATAAAAATAAGTACATTATTAAAGACTTCAACTTTAATAGAAACCATACAAAAAAAATTTTTTTAAAGAAGAAATTTAATTTTTGAGAAATCCAGAAAGAGGGAATTTATACGTTTCACTCTTTGAATCCAACACAATGATTCAGAAATAAGATTTTCTTGTTTCTTCACTAAATGACGAACTTGCGCTATAACGATGTTGTAATGAATATGTTTATTCTGAGATTCCTCTGTATATGTTCGTGATTTTAAATGCATAAAAATATTCCATCTTTTCAATGTGATATAATAATATTAAAGATGGTTGGAGAATTGTTACTTATAATAGTCAAAATCGAAGTATTTTTTCCATTAAGCAGAGGTTGGCCAACCTATTATACTTGCGCCAAACATGGGGCACTGTACGATTTAGAGTGGCGCATTCCTTCCGTTTTGAGATAAAGATGAACTCATCTTAAAGTACTGATTATTTTTTCAACTATTTCCATATTTTGTGAATATCCTTTTAAGGAACGTTCTTTTCTTCTCATTAATCTGCTTCTAGGTAAGATAGGCTTGATTAATCAGAGGAAATAGAATTTTATTTTCAATTTTGTGAAAACAATCATTTCTCTGTGCTAAGAAAACGTCTCGACAGATTTGTTTATATGTCATTTTGTAACAACATATAGATGTGTACAATCATGTTCAGCCATGAAACTTATTAAAATTAAAACGGGATCGTAACTGACAGATTCCAATTTGAAGAATACACTGCTACTCTCAGTGACAATCTAACTCGGAGGATTTAAAATCAAAACAATCTCCAAGTCTCATTAGGTGCGCTAACTTGATCAGCTTTATCAAGTATTGATTTTACTTTCTTTAATTTAATATTATGAACATATAACAATCATACATAAAACAGTGTTACATATACAATATAAGTAGACGTTGGGTTGGAAGCGATTTATGGCTTCTACTTAGAAACCCTATGTTAAATATTTGGTGCATTTGTTTAAAAGTTTGGCTACTCCTGCCATAAAGTAAACTCAATTCTACTAAAAATTGTTGGGAATCTATTATAGAAGCCTCTCTGTAGTGTACAGAATTCTCCTTGGTAAAGCGTGGAGTTATTAAGAAAAATTAAAGTTTCATTTATTAATATAAGCTTTATTTTAAATGTCATACTTCTAGTAGGTTTTCAACCCTTTTACACTTTTCTACAGAGACAGTTCTGTAACTTTATATCGCATTATTTGTAGTAAACGTTTTTCTGTAACTACTAATATTTATTTGTGCTAAACCATCATTTTATTAAACAAAATTTTATTACGAAATTTTGTATTATCATTTTATATTGCTTTTTCTTTTCCTAAGTAAAGGAGAACTAGACTTGTATTTTAGGGAAGTACTAACTAACCAACCCATTATGAATATAAATGAGGCACTGAGTGTTTTAATAAATGATGTAATACGTGAAATTTTGTGTAGTTAATATAAATGTTTTAACAAACATTATTTCCTTGAAAAGTAACTTTTCTTTTCTATAAAATGAGCCTAATATTTATAATAGCAAACGGTTATCTTAATAGTAGTTATTGTTAAGAACTCCATGAAATTGGCGGTACGAGTAAGTTAGGAAATATGATTACGACGGACATTAGAAAGAAAACCACCTGCAGCTTGTTCCGGGTTGATTGAAGTGGATGAGCCGCAGGGTGCCTCTCTAGCCGTCACAATCATTTCTAATTGTCGGTAGATATCAGAGCTAGAGAGTGAAAGTTTTATCCTATTTACTCAAAGATTCTCTTCACTCCTAACCAATGGAGGGTATACTTGGATAATGATTAATGAACTGTATGATAACACGACAAATTGAACATGATTAAGTCAAAAAATTGGTCAATTTTAATAAAACGTCGTAGAGCATTTTGCACATACCACCAAAACACATAAATTAGATATGAGAATCCAAAGAGACACTAAGGCCTTAACTTGTTAAGAATCCGTAGCAGTTCTATTTAGAGTTTCAAACAGAACTTAAATTGGTTAAAATGCCATTCTTTCCACTAAGTTGATCAGATGTGATTTATTGGTTAAGTTGTAATTTTACTTCTTTAAGTAAAATCTATACATACTAGCTATCCAACTTGGTGTTACTCTGTTACTCGAGTTTTATTATGTCATTTCGATTTACACTGACCAGAGTGGGCGAGAATTCCAGCAATTTATATTGCCGATAGGAAACAATTCCTCTTTCATCCCCAGTACATGTCATTGTCCCGTGATAGCCTAGTCCAGCAACGGCTATCGTTTAAACTAGCGCATGGTAACTGCCATAAACATAAGCTTTTATTGAAGTATTTTAATTTCAGGTTACTGCAGGGAATATATATCTTATATGAAAATTCTTCACCCAATCTTCTTTAATTAAAACCTCACTTCATTTAGTTATTTCAATTCAGCCCTGAATGAATTCATCATGATTCAGTTTGATAAATCACGATTAGCTTTTGTTAATTTTGCAAATTAATGCTTTACTTACATCTAATACCCGTAAATTTACAATATTTTGACGGAACATTAGAGCAGTCCCGAGTAGACTTAACTTAGAACTTTCCTGTAAAGAATGCCTGCAGTCAATCCAAGCTGAATATCAAAATGTAAACACATTTTGTTTTATACCAAAGAAAACTAAGAGGAAAACCTTCCATAGTTGTTCCTAACATTCCCATTACTCGCTCAGAATTAATAAAAACCTAACTTCGCAATTTCATCCATATATATACATATAATAAGATTTCACAGTATACACATTAAATAAAAACCAACGTCTAAAGAACAGTAAAAAAAATCTGAAATGTGACTAAGATCTTTCAACAAAACATGTGGTCCTCGCCAGAGTTTCACTAATACTGAAACTAGGATGTAGGACACCTGGTGATCTATTGGGAATGGAGGGAGGCAAGAGAGGTATTTCAAAGTGAGTAAAGCACAAGAAAAGGGAACGTGGGGCTAGGCCAGGTAACTCAGGTAAAGAAAGGAGTTCAGGAAGACATAAGTAACTGCTGATAACCCTTGTAGACAGATCAATTGCTTTGGATAACACTGAGTCTAACTTTAGTAAGCCATAACTAATGTTTTTAATATTGGATCTATTTAATTTTATT
This sequence comes from Hermatobates lingyangjiaoensis, assembly GCA_026182355.1. Taxonomy (NCBI): domain Eukaryota; kingdom Metazoa; phylum Arthropoda; class Insecta; order Hemiptera; family Hermatobatidae; genus Hermatobates; species Hermatobates lingyangjiaoensis. Next base: position 5,374,212 of record JAPFBL010001617.1, read on the forward strand.
AAAGGGGACTAGATAGTATTTCTTGAAAGCTTAAGAAATATTTATTTTAGCAGGGCTGCCAACTTTTTTTAGCAGAATAATCTAAAAAAAAATTTTAATAAATCTGAAAAATAATTTATTGTTAAATAGAATAATATTCAACATACTAGATAAATTTGCCTTAAAAATGGAAGAGTTTTTTGCAAATACTCATCATCGTCATTATTGCTTGAAGCTGCTGGTGATGTTCCTTGATCAGCGTCACTTGATTGATATACTGATTCAGTATATTAATACATTGTATTAATATACTCAGCTTGATTAAGTTGAGCAACATTTCCACTCTCATAGGAGCACAGGAACAGAACTCATTAAGGCACTAATAAAAAATGACAGTAAGACATTCATTGAAAGAATAAACAACTGAGTCATTCACTGGCATATTGTTGAACAAATAAAAAAACAGCTCTCAATATCGAGGGGGTAAAATAGGTGGACCAAATCAAATCAGAGTGGATCAAAACCTACGTTGGGAGAGCAGGCAACGAAATGGTAAAAGAAGCAGCTACGGAGGAGGACATGGTCCTCAGCAGCTACCATATCATACCTGAAGAAGAAACTGGAAGATGGGAAGAGGAATGGAGAGTCAGCACCAAAGGACCAGAAACAAGTAAATACTTTCCGACTATAAGGACAAGGAAGAAACTTAACGACTTACACATAGATTACAGACTGACCCAGGAACTGGCCGGATATGGAACTGGACATCACTCGAAGAAATTTAAGATTATTCGAAAATCACATTGCATATGTGACGGAATGACTGAGCAGACATGGAACCATTTTATCTATGATTGTCCAAAATTAGGTCCTTACCTGTAAAGTTTAATAATACAAACAATAAATACTACAGAATACGAATCAAACAAAATAGATTAATAACATCAATTTCCGCATGACTTCAAAAAATTAATATAACATTCCATTGAAAGTGTTTTGACTGAAATTAAACTGCCTTAGATACGTAATATTGTAATGAATGTAACTTTTTTAAGTATATGATTTACTATTTTATTTACTCCTAGAATGTGTAATAATTGTTTTGTATATTTTAGTTATATTTCATATGCCCTATGTAGGTGTAGTACGTTATACCTAGTGTGATACATGCGGTTAGAAATAAATTCGTTCATAACAGGGTACTGTTGTGAGGAAAAAACAGACTGAGAGCTTCTCACCGCTGTTCTATGGCAGTGTGGCATACACGTGCCCAGAAGTAAAACTAGATCAGAACCATACTAGAACGAAAAGTATACGGAATGGCATTGATTCTGACATAAGTTTGGATTAAGTTCAATATAATGCTTACATTTTACATTATAATCCAAAAATATCTAAAGAGAGGTCTAAAATATTTCATAAAAAAATCTATAATCTGGATGGCTGTTTTTGTAATCTAAATTGGTCAGAAATAATCTAGATCTAGATTTAAATAATCTAAGTTGGTAGCCCTTCATTTTAGCGTCTGTCTCGTTTATATTATGATCTCATTATTTACATGCAAGAATAAGGCGCTACTTTGTTCACCTCTAGTTACGTTGTATTGGTGTTGTTTGACAAATATTTTTAATGATATGACAAAATACACGAAATTTTATAAGTGGAACTGCACTCCAGTACCCAAGAAGAGTTTTTAATTAACATATTCCTAATATATTATCAAAAGTAAAAACTACATTAAAGTTAAGATTTCAAGCAAGCCTAGGAAGTGACTCTAGGAAATGACTCATGATATGGTAAAACTGACATTTGACATCAAAGGGGTTTCTGTTACTTCACTGGAGAATAACTTTTTATTACAATTTAAAGTTTTCCTCATTCGTGGAGTATTTTAAGAAGTAAGAAATAGAACCAATTATAATTTCATCATAAATGAATTCAATAATTAATATTATGTTAAATTTAAAATATATGTTTAAAAACTGATATTTTAACGTTTCATGGGTGGGCAGAATAAAAATTGATATAAGCAAGTAGATTGGTGGGTTTTCTGTGGATACTAAAAAGTAGCTCTTTAAGCAATCTATGGATAAAGAAATCTAAGTGATAAAAATGTTTATTCTAAGTTAAGGTTCAACTCATTCGATAGGGTCAACCATACTTTTAATATAATTATATAAACTGTTTTTGTGTACAGGTCCTGAGGCAGATTGATGAGATCGAGACTAATTCAAAAGTCACTTTGAGAGCTTCAAAAGAAGCACTTACTAGTCTTCTGGGTGGTAGATCTGATCCTGGGCTTAACCTCAATCGTTAATTGTTCCTTTCTTTTTTTCTACAAGTTGTTATTAGTTTATAATTTTATTTTAGTTAAATGTTTTCATTCATTTAATTTTTATTTGACTTTTATTTCTTTATCTTCCTTGTCTCCCCTTCATTCGAAAGTTGGCTACACTGTTTGAGTGCTTCTGTTTGAACGCCAAGCCAGTCATCATCAGCCTTTGGAGCGATTTAAATCTATTCCTGACGACGAGGACATCAAAATGTATTAGTGAGTTCAGTGATTTCTTTTCTGTGTGTTCTTTTAAAAAATTTAGTTTTATATATATATATATATATATATATATATATATATATATCAATGATCAAACCACAATAAGAAAATGGGAAAACAAGACTAAGATCTTTCAACCGTAACAAGCGGTCTTCGTCAGACCCTCTCCAACTGTCTCTGTTCCAGTGCGCTTGGTAATGATAAAACCTCCTCATATTATACCATATCATACATAAGTTTGTCTCGTTTACAAACCCTCTCTTATCTCTCCTGAAGACAGTTCAACCGAAAATTAGAGACTGTAAGTGTGTGTTTTTAATTTCTCTATGTTTCTTTATGTACATTGAACTACACACACACACACACACACACACACACACACACACACACACACACACATATATATATATATATATATATATATATATACATATAACAAGAAGATTTCACAATAAATAACAATAAACGTTCAAACTGTTAATAATAATAATCTGCGTTCGGAACTCAGTTGGGATTTGACTCTGACAAAAACCGGTTGTTACTGTTGAAAGAGTTTTAGTCTTTTTCCTCATTTCTTTTACATAGATATATATTAGTGTTAGCAAATTTTAATTATCATAATGAACGGTTTCATTTTTTGTCATTAACTCAATTGTATTAAGAAGAATGATTGTTGAATCATTTACTGAGAGATCTGGTTTATTCGTATGAACAAAATGTTGAGAATTTAAAATCAAGGCTTCCGAATAAAATAATTCACTCTATGCGTTATCATTCCAATCTATCGTACAAAATTAGTTCTAACCCTAATAAAGAGAATTAAGTAATTGAATCTTGAACGTTATATGAACTCTATTGCGTTAATTTCTAAAACTTAGTAAATGCCATACACAGTTACAGCTTAATAATGATAACATATCGAGGTAAATAAACTTCAAGACTTCAAGATTTGTCACTGACTTCTTCAAAAACTTTTTGGCAAACTCCAGATGAATGTGATGCAAAAAAAACAACAAAATAGTTAAGGTATTTTAAAAATAACTTAGGGGTGAATTCTATAGGGATAAAACTTGGTTAATCTCAATCCTACTTTGAACAGATTTAATAAAATACGTATTGATTGTTGACTCATAACTAAATCATGATTGTCTACCATGATGTTCATTGACATATTACTTAAATATTTCCCCATAACAAAAATTACTACATAAACCGGTGCATCGAGTTTTAAAACTAGTTTGCTTCGAAAACTGGTCTTTTCCATTACCATGTACACACTATTATAAATATGCCAGTCCTTTACCGTTAAATCTTAGCTCAACGCTGTGTTGTCGAAATCCATTAATTATATTAACATATTAGGTAAGACAGTGTATTTTTCTAATGATATTACTATTTTTCTATATGTGAAAAATTAAATGAAAATGTCCATTATCAATGTTTTATAAAAAAAAAAACATGTTTTGTTGAATTAGTGTTCGAAACAGGTTCAGACTAAAGCCAGACTATATAAATATAATATAGAAATTCTATAGTATTTTTTTTATAACTATATAATTTTTAAAACACGCTGCCAAGAATAAAATACTTTATACCACAATATACTGATTCATAGTCAAACGCAGTCTTGACGACCTTCGGAAAAGGATAGCTTAAAAATCACTGACTACATTTAGACGACCTAGGGCACAAGAGGATAGCTTAAAAATCACTGACTACATTTAGACGACCTAGAACACAATAGGATAGCTTAAAAGCCACTTACTGCTTTTAGACAACCTAGGGTACAAGAGGATAGCTAAAAACCACAGACTGCTTTTAGACGACCTAGGGTACAAGAGAATAGCTTAAAAACTAATGTGTACTTTTAGACGACCTAGGGCAGAAGAGGATACCTAAAAAGACTAAGACATTTTAAATGACCTAGAGCACAAGAGGTAACTTAAAAACCGCTAACTGCATCATGACTTTTTTTTACAAATTGTTAACTTTCTGTTCAATATATAGGTAAAATTTCATTGTTTTTAATGAGTCGTTTAGCTTCAAAAATAATTTTTCTGAAAACAGAAAATGTACACTGCTGCCCCTTTGGTTGACTTGCTTCACGCACACACACAAAACACACAATACACACACACAAACACACACACACACACACAGGGATGGCCTCCTTTAAAACTTCATATGTATATTATTTTAATTAAAATTTAACCATAATATGATAAACTAAATTATTTAAAAAAAAAATTGCAAGTAATTCTATGGAATATACCTTTGTTGAATAACAATATAAGTAACTGCTTACAGTAAAAGTCTTACTGGTTCAAACTTTCAATAATATCAACGTAGTAGCTTTGAGAATACAATTTTTGTGTCTGAATCCAAGCAAGAACGGATTTGTCTACTAGTTTGAAATAACATCGCAGAATTACAGTTTTGTTCTACTTTTGCAATTTTTTTAATTAAAATTAACCTCTATGATATTAAGCATCCTTAAGACTACAGTGCAGTACTCTTAATACGGCATTGAGTAAAGTAAATAATAGCCAAGACCAATGATAACTGATCAGGCTTAAGATTACAGAAATATTAGCAAAAATGTTAAGTAAATGAAAATGAGGGTTATTTGGTTTGTTGGACTTGAGAGTAGGTCATTTGTCCAATGGTGTTCATCAGTTGCTGGACCTAGTGAAGAGGTGAAGGGAGTGTGGTTGGAGCAAGGCCAATCTCAGCAGAGTGAAAGTAAGCTTGCACAGCACCACTTACGGTCATTAGCAGCGTCAGGTCCGTTCCAATACGCTGCTATTATTTTCATCTTGCTAACTCAACCAACAACAACAACAAAATCATCACCTAATTTATCTACTGAAAAGCAAAACAAAGTTTTCTCCAGTTATGATTATGAAGTGATCTTTTTCTTTACATGTGGAGCATATAATCAATGTTGTAGGAGGTACTGGTTCAATTATATAGGTTTAAAACATATATATATATATATATATATATGATTAAGACAGAACACTGTTACATACAGAAGGAATATAGAAGGGTGTGTGTGAGTGTTGTGTGTGTCTGTGTGTGTGTGCTTTTTGTCTGTTGTGTGTGTGTGTGTGTTGTGTTTTTTATTTTTAAGGTTCGAAACCGTACACAAATTTTAATATTATATATAATTTTGTTTTGTAATTGATAATTAATGAGGAAGCTTTAATAGACCTCTCTACAAATTAAAACCTTCGGAAGAAGCACCAATCTTTGTAGACCCTTCAGACAACACTCATGCATCAAGTGTCCAGAAGATTGGGGTGTCTTCGCATTACATGTACACGATGAGCTGGGAGCTATATTTTACTTTTACAGGTATTCTTTAATTTCCCATGACCATATATTATTGGTCATTCCCATATATTGGGACAGTTACAATTTCTTTCTAGACGCTTCACTAATAGTCTTCCTTTAGTAATATATGCATAATACCTTCCTTTGTTATTCTTAGTAATACGAAGTTCCGAAGAGTGTTCTCCAACATACGAGTACACCCCCAATTACAGACCCCTCACAGGAGAGCATTTAGAGATTCTGGACAACTTTACTTGTCTCCCTTGCGAAAAGTTTTTAAACGTTTGAATGTCTTATACAGATGTTTTAAATTTCTGAAAATTATTTATGTGGGTAATTTTAAAGGGTTTCTGTAGAAAACCCACAGTTATCTCAGGAAGGCATTTAGGTTTTCGGAATCATATCCATTGCCTTGCTTGGAAAAACCGACACAAATTATCATATAATACCTATGCTTTAAATAAATTTAAAGTCGGATGGACATAGAGGCAACTATTACCCCTTTAAGTGGAATAAGTGTTCTTAATGTAAGGTGATATTAAGAGATTCAATCTACATTCATAACGTACCTTGGAACATGTTTTTGCATGTAAAGAAGAGTTTGCCCCTTCTGACTTCCTCAGGATATATTTTTACGTAACTTAGCATCGTATTCTTATGAATGAAATTTAATCAAACTTATATATATATATATATATATATATATATATATATAAATATACAAAACAGTAATAAATGTCGACCGTGGGACAGATATGCAACACAAAAAGGATAAATTGGGATGCGATCAGTTTCTTCCTCTTCCAATCAAACTCTCATTGCCGACGTTTCGATTTTATTGAAAATCTTTTTCAAAGGCCTACAATATAAAGGAAATTAAGAGATTAAATACGTAGATTTTTGACATAAACAAAAAGAAGTACATTATGAAAAAACAAATAAAAACATGAGTATTAGGATAGCAATAAAAATAAAATAAACCGAAGAAACCTATCTAGAAAAATTACAATGAACTTATCAAAGTAGGAATGTTTGAAAATGAACAAACTATTACAAATTACATTATTAAAACAGTATGGAAGGTTAAACTATTCTTCAATGTTTGTATTCGGTTTGTATTGGATGAATTGTTTACAAACAAAAATATGGTTTACCAATGGGGTCTCCGATCTCTCCGATACTTGCTAATATTGTTATGTTATAATTATTAAAAGAAAGCATTACAAAACTTTGATCAAGAATACAATTTCTGAAACTATATGTAGATGATTTGTTTTTAATAATTAAATATCTGGAGTGGCCTACACTCTACTTTACTATAAGTAACTTAATGTCAAATTTCTTGAGTATACAAAACATAACGTCTCATTTAAGCATAACGTAAACATCTAAATGGGATATAATTATTAGCCTGTCATTCCTGAGGTAGTACAAATAGTGATTGAAGGACATATCAGTTTATAAGCTTATTTTTGTACATCACAAATAATTTATTATTTGCAAATAATTTCATTAGTATAACTACAGCAGTAATAACAATTTTGAAAAACCAAAGTGAACATTTCTTGAAACGAAATAGTATCCTACAAGAGAACATGGCTATTGTTCAAATAGCCAGTAGATTTCTTACATCGTTTACTTGACATCCTTCTACATTGAATATTAATGTAAAATTTTCAAATTTGAAACAGTAAAATACTCTTTTTTTCTCTGAAAAACTTCTTAAACAGCGAAGAAAATGTTGTTTTAAGGTGATTTGTTAATTAAAGATGTACGATAATTACAGTTATTAATCTCTAAACGAAAGATTTCAATTTTGAGTATCTTTTACATTTTTGGTTTTTAACAGAATTATTATACTGGGAATTTTATGGCTTCTTAGTATTTAATTAGATCATTTTCCTTCCCCTTTGTCAAATAACATATATACGAATTTTTTTTTAATGAGTGTTATCATTTACCTGCACAATATTATTCCTCTTACGTCTCTTATAAGTCAATAATATATTTTCATTTTTCCATTAGAAACATCAATTTTATCTCAGTGGATTCGCTCAAAAAATTTCTAAGTCAATGTAAACAATGTAAAAAAATACAAAAAATTCGACAAGTATAGCAGGTGATCTCTTAGTCTAGAATAAACAAACAGTTTTTATATCGTTATTGCTCTTTCCCGTAATTGAAACTTCATGAATTTTTTTTTTTGAATTGCTAATTTTTTGTTCCATTTTTGGTCAAATTTTCATTATTTTTTAACGAGCCGTTTAGCGTCAAAAAAACATTTTCTGAAAACACAAATCGTACTGTAACGCCTCTTTAGCGAATGTAATGCGAGAAAAAAATATTTCAACTCATTCGCCATATAATGTTCTATTTGTAGACATAGTTTCATTCTTGTCCGTCAAACAGTATGGCTTGTATCGCTCTCACAAGGTTTGAGATTGAATTATAAGTCAAAATTTTTACATTTTATTGAAAAAAAAATATTTCCTGTTGTCTTAAAATTCTGAATATATTTTTCGTTTGTTGCATTTGTAACTCCAAAAATAATATCAAAATGTCAAAACTCTAGGGTTATCAGTTTAGGAGAAATAAATGTTTTAAAAAAAACGGTTTTTGGCAAAAAAAGTGACTTTCCCGTCATGCATAATTCTTCCCAAACAATAGGGATCTTCGTCTAAATGGGGCCCATTTTTGTGTAAAATATCAACTTGATCCATCAAAGATTCTGGACCGTAGCGTGGTAACAAGCAATGCTAACACACGCACCCACCACTTGCATTAATCATAGAAGTGACATAGCGAATTTAAATAGTGTGTATTCTAGTGTTTTGGATAATTAACGTTTTTAGTGAAAAATTTTGTTCCATTGTTACCTGCTTTCCAGCTGTGCATAGATTGTTATTAATGATTGTCATTTGAATAGGTTAACCTTCTATACTGTTTTAGTAATGTAATTTGTAATAGTTTGTTCATTTTCAAACATTCCTACTTTGGTAAGTTCATTGTAATTTTTCTAGATAGGTTTCTTCGGTTTATTTTATTTTTATTACTATCCTAATACTCATGTTTTAATTTGTTTTTTCATAATGTACTTCTTTTTGTTTATGTCAAAAATCTACGTATTTAATCTCTTAATTTTCTTTGTATTGTAGGCCTTTGAAAAAGATTTTCAATAAAACCGAAACGTCGGCAATGAGAGTTTGATTGGAAGAGGAAGAAACTGATCGCATCCCAATTTATCCGTTTTGTGTTGCATATCTCTCCCACGGTCGACAATTTATTACTGTTTTGTATATATATATACCAGTTCAAAATTCAAGAAGAGTAACACACAGAGTAACGAAACACACTTACAGACTCAATTTTTTGGGCAATCCGTCTTCCGGAGAAAAGAGAAAGGGAGACCAAGCACGTTGTAGACGCAACGGCAAGTCAAAAAAAAAATATATACATATATTGATAAAAGTATCGACCGTGGAATACAAACAAAACTAAAGTTTATCGGAACTCGGTCAGTTCTTCAGGTTCAAATTAAACTCTTATAGCCAACGTTTCGGTCTTTATTTAAAACCTTTTTAATAGGCAGAAGTATACATTTTGAAACAGAAAAACTAAGTATTACATTACAAATTATTTTTCTTTGTAAAATAAAGAAAAATAATTTCGGTTTTAAATAAAGACCGAAACGTTGGCAATAAGAGTTTATATGAACCTGAAGAACTGACCGAGTACCGATACTCTTTAGTTTAGTGTATATATATATATATATATGTGTGTGTGTATGAGTGGGTGTGTGTATGTGTGGTGTGGGTGTGAGTGTGAGTGTGGGTGTGAGTGTGTGTGTGTGTGTGTGAGAAGTCTCTCAGTTTTATTATGAAAGCATTCAGAAATTGTGAATCACTTCCAACTTCTCTCTGAAGATTTACATAATATAGTTTTTTAAACATATAGCGTAAATTTAATTTAAATTGGTTATGTATATAATGTTTTAAAGAAGACTTCAGCCCTCCTCCCTCACCCGTAGCTCCCTTAGGAAAACATTTACTGATTTAGATCACTTTAACCTTTCTTGAAACATTTTATATATTTGTATTTTAAACATTTGTCTTAAACATGTTTCAGCATTCTTTCCCTGAGCGGACGATTTCTACTCCTAATGATGACGAGGTTCGAAATATGGAAGTAAGTTGCGTCAAAAGCAGTGTTATTTACGTTTCTAATTATCCGGAAGTAAGGCTCTCCTCATTGTCCCTGTTATTTAAAGTTCAACCCTCAGTATCTACGGTTTCACAAAGCTTCTTCCTCTATGGACCAATCTGAGAGAGCCATATGCGGACCACGGTTCATAGTAGTAACCTTACAGTTGGTCCGTATGTATCTGGGTATGAAAGCGCATGTAGAATAACCAGGGCCCCGGGATCCACTGTACCCATTCAGTTGCCCCTGACCGACTTTCGTTGTTATGTTCACGTTTTTACTGATTAATTACACAAAATAGGTATACATTTTAATTACTACTAAATATCTGGATTGTGTTATAATCAATACTTTCCTTTCAACTTTACATTATTCAACTAGACTAGTGTTCCAAATTTCCTATTTGTTAATATTTTGAAAAAAATATGTTTTAATTTTAAAATTGCTATCTAAACTGAAAATTGATTTTCTTAACTGAGAAGACTTTTTCAGAGGGATATATTTGAAATAAACTATGAGCACCTAGTCATTTCAAATATCCTTACGCATTTGTGGGATAAGAACTTTCAAACAAAAAAAAACAACAACTCCATATTATTGTTCAGTAAAAATAAGTAATGTATGATTAAAACAAACAATAAATACCTTGCGGGGGACTAGAGATGTGAGCCGCCTGAGATGTCCTAATGAACAGGACCTGTGAACCAAAGAGAACGCCATGAGACTAAATCATATATATATATATAAACCATTAGGTTTATAAAACTAAAACAAACATATTAAATGACCTGAAATTAACTACTATAGTTTCTCCTTATTGCTACCAGTAAATTACAGAAATCACCTTAAGTTCATTTCCTCATACAAAAGTATAAACAACTGGTTTTTCATTTCACAACTGAGCAGTGAAATGTAATACATATATACATGTACTTTGAAAAAAGAAAGAAACTGGAATGAAACTAGACATTAGGGACACATTTGGAATGTTTTAAAACTTCTAACGGTCATCCTCAGGAAAGGATGACACAGTGATACGGTGGGAAGACGAAAATCAATTCGACAGCTTCACAGAACATGTGCAAGCTGTTTTTGGCCTCAAAGAAAACGAAAAAAGTACTAGAAATAGCTGAAGAAGAACAAACTGAAAAACAATAATAATGAAAAGAGACATTTTATAAAAAATATAATTTAGCCTAACAGAAAATTAATAAATAACCACTTGCTAGACTAACTTCTTAAACTAGATGCTACAAAGATTTTTCTTCAATGGATAAGACAAGGAATATGTTAATTAAAACTCTCTAAAAGAAAAGAGTTTGGATATAAGATTCTGCAGTGATTTGTCATAAAGAGTACACGTACTGAGAATTCAGATTCCATAAAACTGAGTTCATCAGGGTGACTCAGTTTCGAGTGCCATATATTCTAATATAAACAATAAAAATTATGTTATACGTTGGATGTAATACACGCACTGAGAATTCAGATTCCATAAAACTGAGTTCAACAGGTGACTCAGTTTCAAGTGCCATATATTCTAATATAAACAATAAAAATTATGTCATACATTGCACCCAAGCTAATGCTATCAAAAAGAAAGTTTGATATTGTTAGGAATAATTGCTAAGCCTTAATTAAATTTTATAAACGGAATACTTTAAAAATTTCAACAGACTGCACAGTATACTCAGGAATAACCACTTTCTAAGAAGTTCTTTGTATAAGAAAAAAATTGTGAATTCTTTTCTGTGTGTTCTTTTAAAAAATCTAGTTTATATATATATATATATATATATAATTCACACAATGGGTTCTTGAGGATTTTAGTCATAAACATACAACTCCTGATTATAAGCCAACGTTTCGCCAAAAGTTGTTTGAAATTTTCAAGGCTAAATAAAAATTTATCAACGACATAAGTAAAGCAAGATAAATACATCCACGGATACCAACCAACAGAAAACAAAACAAACGAACAAAAAATTTTGTAACAAGAGAACCACAAAAGGATCATAAATGTCGGCTTATAATCAGGAGTTGTATATTTATGACCAAAATCTTCAAGAACATCTTGTGTGAATTTTAAATATCAGTGGTCGAGAAGCTATATCAATATATATATGTATATATACATAGTATGTATATATACATAGGTATATACACTTTTTTGATGAAAATACGATCCGAAATGGACAAATACAGTTCAATGTACATAAAGAAACATAGAGAAATTAAAAACACACACTTACAGTCTCTAATTTTCGGTTGAACTGTCTTCAGGAGTGATAAGAGAGGGAAACCAAGCGCACTGGAACAGAGACGGTTGGAGTCCCTCTCCAACTGTCTCTGTTCCAGTGCGTTTGGTTTCCCTCTCTTATCACTCCTGAAGACAGTTCAACCGAAAATTAGAGACTGTAAGTGTGTGTTTTTAATTTCTCTATGTTTCTTTATATACATTGAACTACACACATATATGGTTGGAGTTTATATCTATTACAAAAACCAATATTCAAAGGCTTACAAAATAGTTAAAAGAATATTGAAGAACATAATCAAGGACAACACAGAATGCATCAAGGCAGAAGACCAGCTCAACATCAACATATATTACAAGAGTATCAGTACATCCAATATAATAATAAAGAATAACCTGCACTTAAAACCACAACTTCAGAGAACCAATGTAATTTAGCAATATAATTGCTTAATAGGAAACTGTGAGATCCTAAAATCAAAATACATTGCTTCAACAACTACAACCATTTCAAGAAGACTTACAATGCATCTGTCTGCAGGAGCACCAAAAGAAGACACCATGAAAGAACATAGAACCAAATTAACTAGAGAAATGCTGGTGAAAAACACTGAAGTATTATACCATGAAAATGATCACAATAGACGACAAATTGCTGAAGCCCTCAAGATAATAGAATTGAAACCAAATATAAACAACCAAACCATAGGATTCAACAGAACGTTAAAACTATATTGTAGAACAACGCAGGAACACGAACCAAGATTGAAGACCCAACAGATGGAACCTTGAGACATTTTATGAAGTTAAGTGGTACACCTGATTATGACAGGTGGCTAAAACTGCTTCAAACAAAATGTTTATTTTGGTGATAGAACTATTTCTGGATGTTATAGAAGAGTATACTGTTAATTTAAGAAATGTATAGTGTATATAGCTGTAGTTAGTAGTAATAAGTTGTTTTTTTTTATATATGAATATGATTAACTCTGAAGATGGTCAAGGAGACCGAAACATGTCAGTTATAAAGAATAAAGCATTTCGAGAACTAGTATATTTAGTACCAGAAATAATTAAAACAAAGGTGAGAAAACTTGAAAGATGGACAATGAAATTTATTCATGCAACAGTACAAAGGTCGTTCAACAAAACATGTATAAAAGAAGGATTACTCCCCAAATTTACAAATATATATATATATATATATATATATATATATAGAATATAGATATACATATAACAACAAGATTTCACAATAAATAGCAATAAACGTTCAAACTGTTAATAATAATAATCTGCGTTCGGAACTCAGTTGGGATTTGACTCTGACAAAAACCGGTTGTTACTGTTGAAAGAGTTTTAGTCTTTTTCCTCATTTCTTTTACATAGATATATATTAGTGTTAGCAAATTTTAATTATCATAATGAACGGTTTCATTTTTTGTCATTAACTCAATTGTATTAAGAAGAATGGTTGTTGAATCATTTACTGAGAGATCTGGTTTATTGGTATGAACAAAATGTTGAGAATTTAAAATCAAGGCTTCCGAATAAAATAATTCACTCTATGCGTTATCATTCCAATCTATCGTACAAAATTAGTTCTAACCCTAATGAAGAGAATTAAGTAATTGAATCTTGAACGTTATATGAACTCTATTGCGTTAATTTCACAATTTATTGCAACCATATAACAGTGTACAGCATGCAGGACAAACCTAACACTTGCTCAGAGTAAACTGCATTTTCATGATTTTTGACAAAGGGAAAAGTGAGAAAATTGATTTTATCAAAAACACTAGCATGTCTTATAACTCCGAGTATAATAATTTTATAAAACATCTGGAGTGGCCTACACTCTACTTTACTATAAGTAACTTAATGTCAAATTTCTTGAGTATATAAAACATAACGTCTCATTTAAGAATAACATAAATATCTAAATGGGATATAATTATTAGCATTTCATTCGTGAGGTAGTACAGATAGTGATTGAAGGACATATCAGTTTATAAGCTTATTTTTGTACATCACAAATAATTTATTATTTGCAAATAATTTCATTACTATAACTACAGCAGTAATAACATTTTTGAAAAACCAATGTGAACATTTCTTGAAACGAAATATTATCCTACAAGAGAACATGCCTATTGTTCAAATAGCCAGTAGATTTCTTACATCGTTTACTTGGCATCCTTCTACATTGAATATTAAAGTAAAATTTTCAAATTTAAAACAGTAAAATACCCTTTTTTTCTCTGAAAATCATCTTAAACAGCGAAGAAAATGTTGTTTTAAGGTGATTTGTTAATTAAAGATGTACGATAATTACATTTATTAATCTCTAAACGAAAGATTTGAATTTTGAAAATACATTTTCGGTTTTTAACAGAATTATTATACTGGGAATTTTATGGTTTCTTAGTATTTAATAAGATCATTTTCCTTCCAATTTGTCAAATAACATATATACGAATTTTTTCACAGTGAGTGTTATTATTTTCCTGCACAATATTATTCCTCTTACATCTCATATAAGTCAATAAACAATTTAAATTATTCCTTTATAAATATCAATTTAACTCAGTGGATACGCTCAAAAAATTTTTAATCAATGTAAACAATGTAAAAAAATATAAAAAATTCGACAAGTATAGCAGGTGATCTCTTACTCTAGAATAAACAAACAGGTTTTATAGCGTTATTGCTCTTTCCCGTAACTGCAACTTCATGATTTTTTTTTTATGAATTGCTAATTTTTCGTTCCATTTTTGGTCAAATTTTCATTATTTTTTAATGAGCCGTTTAGCGTCAAAAAAACATTTTCTAAAAACAGAAATCGTACTGTAACGTCCCTTTAGCGAATGTAATTTTGAAAAACAATATCTCAACTCATTCTCCACAAAATGTTCTATTTTTAAGAATAGTTTCATTTTGATCCGTCAAATATTATGGCTTGTATCGCTTTTACAAGGTTTGAGATTGAATGATAAGTAAAAATTTTTACATTTTATTGAAAACAAAAATATTTCCTGTTGTTTTAAAATTCTGAATATATTTTTCGTTTGTTCCATTTGTAACCTCAAAGATAATGTCAAAATTTCAAAACTCTAGGGTTATCAGTTTAGGAGAAATAAATGTTTTCTAAAAAACGGTTTTTGGCAAAAAAAGTGACTTTCCCATCATGCATAATTCTTCCCAAACAATAGGGATCTTTGTCTTTATGGGGCCCATTTTTGTGTAAAATATAAACTTGATCCATCAAAGATTCTGGACCGTAGCGTGGTAACAAGCAATGCTAACACACTCACCCACCCACACACACACACATAGACATCATCGAAAAAACTTCATAAAACGACTTCTGGGACCTCAAAACATGTAATTCCGTCAGAATCTCGAGATCGAATTTTTTACGATCACCATACTTTACTTATAGTAAAGTAATAAATTAATACCAGCATTATTGGGTGACATATACAACAGCCAGATTATTAATATTTTATAAAACGAACTACCTATCGTATATACATTAACTTTATATATAGAGATTTTTATCTTTAAAATAGGATAGGTTCCAAAAGGTGTGGATTCAAATTTTCAGAAGTATGGTAGTAAATTTTACTGTATAGTACTAATATTATAAATTAACGGGTTTAGAACTTCTTCAATCCTACCAAAAGAACTTATTCTTGTTAGGAAATAATTAATTTACACATTATGCAGTTAAGTAAAAAATTAAAATATAATGTTCAGTAATAGCAATATACTCGAAATTTAATATCAGCTGGTAGCTAAAGACCACGAACTCAGTAAAAAGATATAGAGTATCTAAAGACTGGAAGTAATTTGTTGGTCGAGTTGATGAGTAATAGGGTCAGAGAACATATTCCCATGAACATAACAGAGTAAATACTATTCTGAAGGAGGGTGTGAAACTAAGATCATGTGAAACGACCTTGAATTGTTTCCAAAATGTATTCAAGGTCATTGTGAAGTGTTATATAAAACTGTTTACACAATAAAGATTTGTTACAAAGATTCGCTTAACAATTGATTGCATAGCGATAAAAGTAATTAAAGTAATTCCAATATTCTATTACTATAGCCCCTGAGAACGCCTTATTGTTATAAATTCTTCTAACAATTACTAACTACTTGGTAACATTCTGAATTCTTTCTGACAGCCTAACATGACGTTTAACTATTAAGTAGACAAAAGACTTACTAATGCATAGGGAGGTAAGATTGTCATTTAGTACACTTACAACAATAATGACCTCTTAGTATAATAATTAAAGTAATTAATAACATAATGGATATTAAACCAATAATATTTAATGTCAATAAACATTAAAGTTTTATTTTTATTATGAAACAGGGAAGTGATTTTAAAGAATGATTTACATTTATTTAAAAAATCGAGTAACTCAGCAACGGTGTAACGTCAATAGAAAGATGTGTCTGCCTGGAATTAATTACTAGGTTATTAAAAAAAACAAAGCAAAAAAGTATTCAAACCTATCAATTAAATCATAAAATTAGTGTTATTTATCCATATGTACCACGAAATACTACGATGTGAATACAAGAAATGGTCCATTCGACTATTTCCACCTAAAGAAAACAAAGAAATGTGAAAACTCTGAAAGATTTCGACAAATAATGTCAACAATTTTAACTAACAAATTTAACGTGACCTACAGTCAACTTGACCAAAAGTAAACATAATATCTAACATGCTAACAAAAATTGAATTTTAGTTTCATTTTAATGTGACTATCGTGGAGTCATAATACAAAGTATCTAGTAAATTATTATCCAAGTCGTAGGGAATAATTTAATCATTTCATTTGCTTTAATGTGGCTACATCATTTTTATCAGTTACAACAAACTTGAAATCATTGGATCTAGAACAATCTAACATGTTATTGTTATTAAAATGTGGGCGGGAGTCTGAAAGGACTCATGCAAATCACGACCATATCTATCTATATCTGAAACTGCGTTTCTAAATTCAAATTTAGAATTTAAGTTCTTCAATAAACTTCTTAATTGTTCTTAGAGAAGCATCTCTGACTTCTATTGGTCTTATGTATGGTTTACCAAAAATCTTTAACTTCTTAAATCTTTAACTTATAATTCCTTTGCATTCACATAGAATGTGTTCAAAGGAGTCCACCTCATCCAAATGGAGCCTCCATTTTTCACATGATATTAATTACAGCTTGAATAAGCAGTATTGAAGAATTCAATGACTGATTAGATATTATACATATATTTTTTATTCTTCTCTTGAAAGATTTATTTTCATTAAATATCTGATTCAGTTGGAATAGTTTATAGACTATATTAGACCTCGTTGTTCCAGGTACTTTTCATCTGATTCTTTCTTCATCCATTCATCAGTTACATTTTTGAGCAGGTGAGAAAGGTGATGTGCTAAGACTCCAGACCCAAAAGATTTGTTTGGCTCCAACCTTCTCCAACCGGTCCACTGATCGAACTCCAGTATTCCCTTGTGTCCAGGTATCCACATGAAAGTTAAGTTATTTTTACTGACTTTATTATTAAAATTTCAAAGTTAGAAGAACAGTTTTGAATTCAGTACCAGTTTCAAATTGAAATTTAGAAGGAGTTACAGAGATGAATCCAAAGTTCATTAAACTCAGCGTTGATTTTAAGTTCACAAAATTAACTTTCCATAAATCCATATCAATATAAGTGATAAATAATATTGATAATTTATGGAATAAATTTATTCACTCTTCTCATTCTCTCTCTCTCTCTCTCTCTCTCTCTCTCTCTCTCTCTCTCTCTCTCTCTCTCAGACACACTCATGCGGTCGTATAAAGGGATAGTTTATTATCTTTATAAGCAATCAGTAGCCATAAAAATAATTTCACTGTTGCAAATAGAAGAAGTTTATAGAAGTGCAGAAGCTACAATAATAAAAAAATTCAGTTTTATGTGTAAAATTACACGTTGGACGGGAAAGAAACGAATGAGCAGACGAATTAGCAAAGAAAGAAGAACAAGACGATACAAGAGAAACAATTTACTCAAAAGTATTCATCCCATACATAAATAAGCAGAAAAACATTAAAAGTAAGGACACATGGAATTATATTTGACTTAACCCTAGCGAAGCTAAATTAACTGGAAAGTACATTAGAAATATTGATGCACGAAGAAATATTATTTGAACCACACTTACAAGACTACTACTAAGATATTAAGAGGCCATGAACAAAAACAGATTTTATTTGTATGGATTTAAAATTGTTAATTCACTAAACTGTCCATTCATGGAAAGATAACAAACCGAACATATTATAATCAATTGCAGATTTTTCGTACACCAAATAACCACTAATACGAAAAATTATTACTGTAAAGAGGAACACGACCTGGAAACGAGAATAACCTGATCATCAAAAATAGGAATGTTTTATTCAGTTTTATTAAGTTATCCATTAATGAACTAAAACCTCCGTATTATATTATAGGAAATACCATTTTGTCATTTTAAATCTAATAAAGCACTAATAATTCGACAGATAATATATATTTTAAATAAAAATTATAAAATTATACATCTGTCCACAAAAATCTCGGGAATATAGCCACATTAAAATTAGTTCTGTATTTAAAACAAATGTATGTATATATTTTAATAAAAGCATACATTGTTGAAAAGGAGAGCAGATTCTGCATTCACGACACTTCTGTGGGACTAGTCTGACTTAGACCTAGCAAGAGCAGTGCTTATGCAAGACTATGTAATTAAGAAGGAAAGAATACCTCCACCTAAACGAATGCTTCTGAAGAGTCACATATGAACTTTACATTTAATTTTATAAAAAAAAAAACTTATTCGAAAAGTTAGTGGACCTTAATTGAAAATATGTTTACTATCTGACCAAAAGGAACTGTTGAGGTTTCTGTGGAGCAAGTGCAAATAAAGTATGTTTAAAGAAAAAAAATAACACACAACCATAGACCGAAATGCTTACATTTGATTTATTCACTTCCACATTCACCAAACTTGCTTTTTTTTTTATTGAGATTAATTTTGCAATAAGATCAAAAATACACATAACTGGATAAGAGTGTGCAATGAAATAACTGTTATCACTGAAACACGAAGAGAGTTTAACATTTTCTACTTTGTCTTGTTAATTGGCAGAAAACACTGGCGAGGCTGTCTTAACGTAGCAAAAACCGTTCCTTTAATTCTAATGTATCTTAAAACACTTCTAATGTCATCCAGCTTGCTAGAGTTCACAGCTTGCTTCAATAAAACAGAAAACACATTATTACCTTTCAGCAGAAATAAATTGACCAATTCAATATTAAATCAACCAAGTTGAATATTTATATTTATATCAAATCTCAAAATTCAATATATTTCCCATTTATAAGGAATTCGTTACATACTACACGGATATTCATTAACAATTTGTTAACAGCTTAAAGATATTTCCATTTGCTGGAATGGAAATATTATCTACATTATTTATGTAGATAATACTACAATAATATTATTATCTACATAAATCTAGTTTATTTAACGTTATCAAAAAATGACAACACTTTTTCAACAAAGTTACCTGAAGATAAGATTTAAACATAATATAATTAGATGATTTATTGAAAGTTTTATTTTTATGACAAATCAAGTATAAGCCGTTGTAATTGAAAATGGATAAAACAATTTATCCATACATACCCATGGCTACATTTAAGAATATCAGAATCTATAGTTTAATTATATTAAAGGTATCGGAAAAACATCAATTCAAGTAATGTTTTTAAGTAACTGCATTTGATATAATAATAATAGTAATAATAATAATTAGGAATTATTTTTGTAATGATTGTTAAAAATGTTTTTATTCCATTTTAAAAAAAAAAATTAGACATTCTTCTGTTTAATTCATGAAGAACATCTATTCGTAGTACTTTTCTTGTTCTGTCATCTAAACTCTGTTGTTTTTAGTACAGTCGGACCGGTTTTTTCCTATTTTGAATTATATATATTATAATAAACTAATCATGCAAGCAGACATATGCTACTTGCAAAATCAACTACTCATTTATACTTTTGAAATTAAACGTTTTAAAAATAGTTAAAATGTAATATGGTCACACAGGTGCAAATTTGTTAGTACAACAGGATCTGTTAAAGTAAAAGATGAGTACAAGAAGAAAAGGTTGCGTGTGCATGGGACATGTGGGCGTGGTAGAGTGGGCTTAGCCTTGAGGGACAGCGCGGTGGGCGAGATGTGGGCCGCCGCTGTGGGACGGAGTGGGCGCACAGCCACCAACACACTGGTCATCCTTGAAGCAATTACTCATCCATAGGGTTAATCAGGACAATGTAACTGGGGATATACCAGCAAATAATGTCGGTGTACGCCAGCTGATTAGAACTCAGGGGATGAATCGATGTTCACCTATGGCAATAGGAGTTCTTTTACAATAGCTTTTGGATCCAGTGGAATAAATCTCAGATCTAGCTTGGACAAAATAGTTTTTGTCGTCTACAACCTTTTTCATTCCGTGCAAAACTTGTTTGTTTAAAATATGAATATAAAGTTTTAATAACTTATCCAGTTAGTTAAACACAAAAAAGTATTTCAACATACGGAGGCAGACAAGGGGAGTCGTGATTTCAAAGCAACTACTTCATCTTTAAAGACTTGGATTTACTATTCTATTAGGTGTTTGTTTGGAGAACGTACTGTTTTCTTTTTGAAACACACTACGATTATTTCTTCTATAATCTTATTAATGTTTACTTTAGTCAAGCTCAACTAAAGTTGGACATTAGAAACTGTTTTTCACAGACCCATTACATAATACTACTCAAACATCAACTACAAATTATGGCCAGAGAGTAAAAAATTTATAAACTGCAAAATGTTAAAGTGGTTAAATGATGTACATTTTTCATATCTTTGACTATTACTTGGTTATTAATAGAAAAAATCAAGTACATAGAAACATTGGGTCTTTATTTCCTTCCAGACATTATTTCACTTACTTTTATTCACTCCAAGTACATAATGTGAAGTGAAACTAGAAGACTTCGGGGTCAAAGGAGAACAAACAGTAAAGAACACCAAACAATATGCCAATGGTCATTTTACTCTTCTTAGATAAGAAATAGAATTGTTCCAAATTTAACAATTTTTAAGGGTTACATCGTATAATTAATGTAGCATTCTATTTAAATAAAAAGTAAATTTTACTTGTAAATTATTAAAGTAGAATTCTTATAAAACACGATTAATGTAAAAATAAAATGATTAACTTAAGTCCAATTAGTTAAGACAAATGCCAATAGGAATTATAAATCTGTCAATAGTAATTCAGTGATTATCATTATCACATATCAAGTTGCTTGTACCGACAATGAATGAATGTTATATTTTGAAGCGGACATTTCTTACCTTGCTAATATTTTTATTAGGAAATGAGTGTAAACCACAATAGCATCAATGTTTAATTCACAATTATTTCATATTTTAATCGTTTTTTAACTTTACTATAAGTATAGTGATCGTGAAATAATTCTATCTCAAGATTTTGACGGAATAACATGTTTTGAGGTCCCAGAAGTCGTTTTATGAAGTTTTTTCGATGATGTCTATGTGTCTATTGTGTGTGTGTGTGTGTGTGTGTGTGTGTGTGTGTGTGTGTGTGTGTGTGTGTGTGTGTGTGTGTGTGTGTGTTGTGTGTGTGTGTGTGTGTGTGTGTGTGTGTGTGTGTGTGTGTGTGTGTGTGTGTGTGTGTGTGTGTGTGTGTGTGTGTGTATGGGTGGCAAAGAGGAATAATAACAATAACAATATTAATGCTATGAAAACTAATTGTTTATCCTAGATTAACGGATCACCTCCTATACTTGTAGAATTTATTGATATTTATTTACATTGACTAAGAAATTTTTGAAATTTTAATTTTTTTCATTATTCTAGTGAAAAGTATCTTTTAAATTATACTGCATTGCCGTATATAATATAATACAGTAATAAATATAGTAATATAATAATATTATATAATAAATATAATAATAATTAAATAATACAAATATAAAAATAAATGTATATAATAATAGAAGTTATTATTTGCTGTTGTATTGTATTTTATTTTCACTTAACTAAAATTCTTCCCCTAAATAACATGAGTATATCAGTTGACTTTCTCAGACCCTTGTAGCCTGATGGCCGTTGTTCGCCCACTTTTAGATACTCGTATCTATTCTCTCCAGTACTTTAAAATGTTTACAGAATTTCTACATATACCCAATGTACAACCCTTTTGTCTTACCTCTTGACTTCCTCTTTCTTACACAAAATCCAATTCTTATAACTTATTTAGATTATTTTTTGCTTGAGTAATAAGGTAATAAGAAAAGTCAAATGTCAGATCCCAGTATTCGCTTTGTTTTTGTTAGCATTAGTAACCGCATAGCTAACTGAATCCAGTTCCATTCAGCTACCATCTGGCTTATATATATCTTTTTTTTCTCGTAGTAGTTTCGAGTAAATTTATACAAATATCTGATTCCATTTCAGTATCACTGATAACTGAAAATAATAAAATAATTTAAATAACAATTTTTTTAAGATACATATGAATAATAACAAAAACAATAAAGCAAAATAATTTGTTTTGTTTTCCAATTTTTGGAGGGGTATCAATTCTTAGTATTTAGTACATTAATATTATTCTGTTAACTTAGACTGTTTCACTTAACAATAAATAAGATTAAAAAAAATCAATATCTATTCCAAACACAAACAGAAAATACAGAAATAATGGCGGATAAATGTGAAGGATGGTACGGTACGGGCTGGCAGTAGCCCATTAAGTAACGGGACTATAATGCCTTGGAGTGCAGGAAATAGCTAGAGTCAATTAGAGTAGAGGCAGGATCATACCGTGTTCTGCAACCCTGCTGCTTATTAACAGAAATAATTACATGGATGATTTAATTAATACAAGGAAACGCTTAACCGAGTGTTTTTGTTGTCCAACCTCTTGTAATAAAGAATTTCTTCTTCGATACACTAGATTCCGTTATTTTCATCGGTGTTTTATCATGCCAAATATCAGCTCTCGCCATGAGCTTAATTGAATTAAAAAAAAAAAAATATCTTTACAAACAAGAGTCTGACATCAATTTTATTGTGCTCAGTTTCATTATAAAAATATTAAAGATAAAATTCAAATTAACATTTAATAACATTTTGATTAACAGAAATGAATTAATACCATTTACAGATTCCATCTTTGCGATAAGTTATTTATCCTAATGTAGAATCAGTGATGTAATCAGTTCAATAAAAATAGTACTTTTTTCTTGAAAAAGAGAGAAAAAACTGCCAATTTTTAATATAAATCATCCCTTCATTCACTTCAAATGGTTGTTTTCAGGGTCTTTAAATGGTTACTAATATATATGTTTGCTCATCTTCTATAACTCTTACCATTTGGAACAAAATTGTGATAAATTACAAGGTATTCAACTGTATTCAACTATTTCAAACAAAGTAGAGGTGTACATGAGGGACGAATTTGAAAGTGTGTTTCTTGTATCCATATATTTATAATAATATTGTTAAAATGCAATAATTTATAGTTTTCTTTTTCAAAACTCCATAGTTTTGTAACTTTCCGTACTTTTTAACATATATATATCCAATTTTAATATTCCTTGTTGTAAATTTACACCTGCTGTACATGTTTAATTACATGCATATTATTTAGGAAATACATTCACTAATATAACAAGATTTCACAATAAATACGTGAAATAACAATCAATGATCAAACCACAATATGAAATAAGAAAAAAAGACTAAGATGTTTCAACCGTAACAAGCGGTCTTTGTCAGAGTCAAAAACCCAACTGAAACACTGTTGGAGGAGTACTAACAAATCATATGGCGTGTCATTGCACCTTAAAGGACTAATAAGAGATTTTTATGTTCAAACCACAAAAAGCTGAAGACCCACATGATAATCTGGTGACTTACAAGAATGACATCACAAACGTGTCTTTAACCTTCGCAACTATGGGTATTTATTCCTTCTCTTGTAAAATTAATAAACAACATTAAAAAAATGTTTTTTTTATGGTGAAATGAATCAGTAGACATTAATGACGAAACAATTTTGAGTAGTTTGAACTCAACTTTATGTAAGTAGACTTTAAGTTTCTGGAATTACCAAAAGGGCGTAGTAGAATCACTTTTAAAGGTGTCCAAAAACCATAGGGTACAACACACTGAAATTATATATAGGTCAAATATTACTAAGATTTGTCAATATTATGGACGGGCAAGCACCCAGTCACATGCAGGTAAACCTATTGAAAAATAGATTTACTGGACCACATGTAAATCTGTAAAAATCTCAAAATATATTTCTTTGTGAAATATATGAAATTGGTTTGAAATAAAATCGAAAAGTTTTTAAATTGAATTTGGAAAAAACTGACCGATTCCCAATAAATTTAGATTCTGTTTATATATATATACATACACTTTTTCGTTGGAAATACGATCGAAAACGGACAAATATAGTTCAATATAGAAAAAGAAACATAGAGTTGGGTCTCCAACCATCTCTGAACCAGTGCGCTGTAGTACACTACAGTAAATAACAATGTCATTTCATAGTCCAAAACATATACCAACCAGAATACTAAGTTGAAATGTATACTTACATCAAACTCATTAACAACTAACTGATTTTTTGTTTTATTTTATTTCAATCAGTTTAGTGTCATTTGTTTACATGTGGTTATAATCATTTAATTAGTTATAATAAACAAGAAATCATTGATCATTCTGACATTTTATTAAAATTACTAAACTGAAGGCATGTGATTACTATTATTAATTATTATTATTAATATTAATCTCATTGGACTCGTATGCTACGCGACCATACTTGTCATACCCTACACCCCATTGTTGTAACTAAATTCAATTTCAGATTTTAATTTTTTTAATGACCTAGGTAAATGTACAAAGAGAAGTATCCCTCACTTGTATAGTTTTCGGTATGATTTGACGAAAAGTATTATCCTTTCCAATGTTATTGGCTCGCATTCAGATATAATGTGATGATGAAAGGTAGGCCGAGTGTATGTCCAATACATAAACACATACATAGACATCATCGAAAGCACGTCAAAAAAGGACTTTGCGGGATCTCAAAACATATAAATCCGTCAAAATCTCGAGATCGAATATTTCCATGATCACTATATTTTAATGGTAAAGTAAAAATTTTCACGTTTAATAACCTTTTTCTGGTTTGTTTTTGATAAAAAATGTTATAAGTTAATGTCAACAAATCCAACAAGCAGAGTAGGTTTCCCTTATTTCCAGTAGAGTTGTACCACCTCAGCTCAAGAACAAAAGGATCAAAAACAGTATGAAAACTGTTGGAGTATTTTTAGTAGAATACTAATTTTAGGTAGATGCCAGATGCAAGGTTTTAATATTCTGGTGTTCGCAATTTAGAGAGAAAAAAATATTTTCTTAATTCACAAAATGTACTATAATGCAGTTCTCTAATATGTGATTTGGTTTCAAAATTGTACATTTGGTACATACATTTATATATTATACTTATGCATTTATGTATTTACTACATAATACATTTGGTATTTGGCTCAACTCTTGTAAAGAAACTGTCTTAGTTTTTAATTCCATTGTAATTCATGAAAAAATGTGACCAAATCGCGTTAACAAGCTTTTATATTTATTCATAACATTTTTATATTTTCGAGCAAAAGAGTAAAGCTATTCACTTTTCGTTCAATATTGATCCTTCATGTTTTTCTTTACCTAACAAACTGTTTAAGGATTAAAGTTTAAGTGATTCTATAATTAACACCCATTATAGCTATGCCAAGTCAATTTTAGACTGGTAGCCTTAATTTTTTTAATATCCAATTTGACTAGAATAGGGGCATGTAATGAGTGTTTGGACTAGTATAGGCTTTAAGTCCTCTCTGAAAAATGGTGTACAAAAAAACTGACAATGTCGAACTTTGACATAAGATTATTGGATCAAAGAGAACTTGGAATTCTTAATCTCTGGTAGTAGTAGTAGTAGTAGTAGTAGTAGTAGTAGTAGATGGGGAGACAAAAGGTCAGGTGACAGGCCAACAGGGTGTTCTTCACAACCCCAAATTAATCTGTGGTTCCAGCAAAAAGCACTCTAACTACTTCATCAGTCTAACTTTCATCAGATAAATACTGAGTACTTATCGAAAAATTAATAGTATACAAAATAAAGGGTGTAAATTAGGTAATCCCTTTACAATTCAATAAGTTTAATCCAATGACTTTTGTTATAATATGTTAACCAGACTTCTTCTGTTCACTTAGGTGTTAGCAAAGTTGTTAACTATACTAAGTGACTTTTAAGTCAAAAACCATTAAATTATACCCTAAAAATAGGTTACTTTGAATAAAAAGGTAATCTCTCTCATAGAAAGTAAATTAAAAACCCAATTTAGTAAAACTACAAGATGAAGTCTCACTCTTCGTGAATGATAGAAAAAATTTGCAAAGTCATGAACGGTGTTGTAAACATATAAGCATAAAAAATAGTTAAACATAAGGACTTCGGATTGAATCTCGTAAAATGAAGCACATGGCCACTCACAAACAAATGGTAAAGCCAGATGAAAAGTGCTGCACTGAACACGCTACATAACTCTGCCCAATCAAAGCTACTCAAAGAGTACAGTTTAGTGATTAGACTACATCAACATTTCAGAGAAAGAAGACACATGAAATTTGAAAAATCACTGATTAAAACCACCAAACAATAAAATACTGTCTACATATGTTTTGTGCAACTAAAACACCTATTTATCAGTGTATTGCATGGGGTAAGAAACTTCAATATCTACTCTTCACTTTGTAATCATATCATTGATTGTTTTATCTATATCTTTTGTAATAAATATGTTAAACTGAGCTTAAACTTTAGTGACACATTTTATGTAAAAAAAAGTAAATATTAAATAGTGAAGAGAAAGGTAACTTGAATGTCGACGGCCTTCACTTTTACGAAACTGTAAAACCTTCGTAAAATATTGAAGAACCTGTTTATCTCTTAACTTAAAGAAGAAGATGGCATTGAGGCCTAAAACTACATAGACTGACCTTTCTCTCATTAAAAAAAACTTATTTTTGATAGATTACTTGTACCATTAATATTAATAATAATTTATTAATTAATTAAGAATTTATTAATTATTAAGAATAATAATAATAATTTATTATTATTGATAATAGATATTTATGCACCTGGGGAATAATGAGGTCAATTGTTTCCCGAGTGTTTTAGTTGATTACTGAGGCAACGCCGAAGGAATCAAGGATAATAAATCCCGAGGCGTGCCGAGGTATTAACGATGATTAACTACCTAGGCGTAACCAAGGGAGATAACTACGCTAGGGAGCTCATTTTACTCAAGGTTCATAAATGTTTTATCTCGATAAAAAACTCTAAAATAATAATAATAATAATAATTTATTAAGTGTTAATTAATATAAAAACAATTAACAATAACTCTTAATAATCCAAAATAAAGGTTTAAGAAATAAAAGAATGTAAAAAAAACAGAGTAGAATAATTAGTAATACAGCTGGGATTTAAGAATCAATCTTGCCACCCTAACTCTTCTCTATTTCATTACATTTCATATCTAAATATCGATAAAAACGAAATAATTAGGTTGGCATCCTGGATTATATCCCTGTTTTTTCATTAGGCCCCCACCTTTTTTTATTACTGCTCTGTTTTCAAGTACGGGGATTAAATGTCTTACATTATTACCTGAAAACTAGACGTAAAATGTTACTTTTCGTCCCTTCTGGAGATAAAATATATTAATATTTCTTATTTCAACATAATCTTATTACTGTTTATCAAAAGAAAGAAGTAAAAAAAAAAATAAGTTTTGAACCAGCTCATATTTTTCCAACCAAAAACTAATTTCATTGATCAATACTAAAACTTACCCATCACATCAACTAAGGAAGTTAATAAAAATTTCATTTTTTTTTTTAATAAAAGCATAAATGTTGTAGGTACTAGTGCTGAGTAAAGCTCAGAAGACCAGTATGTAAAGGATAAATGTTTACAAAATACAATAAAAACTTGCTCATCTGCAAACATTAAGTTTTTATAGCTTTATTGCTCTTTGCTGTAATGGAAGTTTCACGAATTTTTATTGTAAATTCCTAATTTTGTATAAATTGTTTTGGAAAAATTTCGTTGTTTTTGAATGAGTCATTTAGAGTTAAAAAAAACATTTTGAAAATGGAAAATGTACTCTAACGCCCTTTTGGTTGATGTAATTTTAAAAATAATTCTCACAACTTGTCCTCCACATAAAGTTCTATTTTTAGGTATAGTTCCATTTTGATACGGTAAACGGTATGGTTTGTATGGCTCTCACAAGCTTTCAGATTGAATTATAAGTCAATTTTTTTTTATTTTATTTAAAAGAAAATATTTTCAGTTGTTTTACAAATATCAGGATTTATTCAGTTATTGAATTTGTTGCTTCCATGATAATGACAAAATTCAAGATCCTAGAACTAGTAGTTTAGGACAAAAATGTTGTCTGAAAACAGGTTTTAAGCAAAAAAAAGTGACTTTCCCATCATGTATAATTGCTCCTAAACTATGCAGCACATCTACACTATGAGACCCATTTTTGCGTAAATTATCAATTTGATCCATCAGATTTCGGACCGTAGCTTGTCCACAAACTTTGGATACACACTCAACCACTCACCCACGCACATATACATAAACATCAACGAAAAAACTTCTTAAAACGACTTTTTGGACCTCAAAACATGTAATTCTGTTTAAATTTCGAGATCGAATTTTTCACCATCACTATTCTTAACTTAAAGTAAATTAAAAATTGAATATAAATTTGATATATAAATCTTACATCAAGGGTATGTTTAAAATATTCATATTGTAATGAAAAACTAAACTTCAGTAGGTTACTTGAAAAAGTTATTTGCTACTGTTTTGATAGTATTTATAAAAAACCAGTAATAAACACAGCACTAGGAAGTAAATTGTACATATACAAACGAATATAAAATGGCGTATAATCACTCTGTCCCTTATAAAGCTTAAGTGTTTACTTTCGTTTAATCTTAATAGGTTATAAAAATAAAAATAAAGGTCAATGTTAATTTGTTTCCCATGCAGTCAACTCATCTTGGAGAAAAAGTGAAATAATGATTCAATTAATTAATTGTGATCATCTGTTTGGAACAAAAGAGTGGAATTAGGTGAAGGTTTGGCGGTTGGCTTAACACATGCCATATTGAAGACATCAGAAGAGTGAGAGCAGGACGTTCGAGGACAAGTGAAGCTGTGACAGCACGCACAGCTCAACGGTGTTTGTTGCTAGCAACTGGCCGCCCTAACGGGTGTCGTCATTACCATAGCTGTAACGCCGCCTAGAGCATCTCTTCATCTTTCCGACCAAATTAGTCCTTGTAGAATTCGTTAATACTAAATGGGAAAGTACCACTGTCTCATAGTCAACAGTGGAACAAGTTTCCTAGAGTTCAAAATAATTTCCATTTAAATTTTCAAGTTAAATTAGCACTCCAAAAGTCACAGTTAGTAACTTTTGGTATAACAGTATAGAACCCATTAAAAATCTTCCCCCAAATTGTTCAGAACAAATGTGGGCACCTTACAGCCGTTGTTCGTTTTCACTCTAGAAACGTAGCGATTTTAGAATGGAAACAATAAACCAATTCATGAATTCAAAAAAGTCCTTGTACATCAAAACTTGCTCATAAGAGCGCTCTTGCTTTGGAGCCCTTAATCCACAACTGCTCCACTGATCATTGCATTTAATTAAGAAAACCACGTGGCAGCAAAAAAGTCTAACTAAACCGACATATTTCTTTTCAGACATGATTTGACAAACCTTTACATTGAAAGCAAAACAGACTGGCTGGAAAGGGTTTTTATAACACGGTTATCGTTCATCGTTGAGTATACATGAAACAAATCCTAATAACATTTGACAGACATATATATAGTTCTTAATGAAGTGAATTTTCTTATTAATTGTCGGAAATATTCAAACACAGGAAAGAAACTTTATCATTTTCTCTTTTACATTGGGCACTAATTTCAACTTCTTATCTAGACATTTCAGAAACTTTTGACATCGTATTAAATTTAGTCATAATATTAATTTGCATGATCTAAACTTCAGAATTTTTAGAACACTAAAAGAAGAATATTACACTTAAAAAGACGACTATTAAGTTTCATCTGTAAAGAACCTGTTAGATTGTGCTATGACCGTCATTACTTCTTTGTTGTCGTTGGCAAATTTATATAACCCAATTAAAATAAATGAAGTCATTATCCGTGCGTTAATTATTTCTTTAATCATAGAGTTTAATAATATATCTTCACGACAACCACATCAAAATTAAACAATACATTAAATTCATTCTTCATAGATCTGATAAATGTGTTTACCTCTAGCAAAGTAGAGTGTAGCCCTTCAAATGTTTCTTATTCCTATTTAGAGGTATGTAATAATAATTTCAATCACTTCTTGGACTAGATTTTGAACGAAAATTGATATTTTATTCATTGAATGAGAGGAGTAATAATTCAAAAAATTTCCAGCACTAGTCGGTTTTTTACATACGAGGTGTGTAAATAAAGTAGTGTGACTGATTTTTTTTAAATTTTCTATTCAAATATAATTACAATGTGATATTGTCACCTTCAAAATAGTTCCCTTCGGAAGCCACACAGCGCTGGAGACGGTCCTTCCAATCATTGTAGCATTGCTGGAACTCGGATTCTGGAATGGCCTTCAGCTGGTCGGTTACAGCAGTTTGTATGTTTTGTAGTGTCCCGAAATGAGTTCCCTTGAGGTGATTTTTCAATCTCGGGAAGAGGAAAAAGTCACAAGGTCTCAAGTCTGGTGAATAAGGAGGCTGAGGAGCAACAGGAATGTTTTTACTGGCCAAAAACTCGTTTATTGAGATGGTTTTTCGGAACCATTTTCGCACAAATTTTTCTCATCTCCAATTCATTGGTCAAAATGTGATGAACGGAGGTGTGATTCAAATTCAACTGTTCCCCGATCATTCTGACTGTCAAGCGTCGATCTGAACGCACAAGGTTCCGTACTCTGTTGACATTTTCATCGGTGTTTGCACTTGAAGGCCTTCCGCTTCGTGGTTCATCTTCAATCGACTCTCTTCCTTCTGAAAATTCCTTAAACCACCGAAAAACCTGTGCCCTTGATAAAACACGTTCTCCATAGGCCGGTTTCGGTTGCATTATGTCCAAGTCTGAAGCAAAATTTGATTGCACACCGCTGCTCAACTTTGAGGTCACTCATTTTTAAAACGCTCAAGAAAAAACCATTTCACGAAAACCAACGCTACGGACAAACAAATGACTGTGGCGAGTTCAGATTCATACTGGAGGCGCATCACACGTGCACCTGACGCTACTCAAGGCCACGCGTCTCCAGCGTTGCCAGATCGAAAGCGACGTTGCCAGTCTCACTACTTTATTTATACACCTCGTAAATCTGTTAATACATTGCCATTTTCATCTCGTATGACTTCTGCATCTAAAAACGGAAGAAAACATTTATACACAACTAATTTAATTAAAAATTTTTGATCTAGATATTTAAAACAACAAACAGACAATTCCAACTACAATCAATAAAAAAGTTTTAAATAAAAATGATTTAAAATTTCCTTATGTTGAAGGCATATCACAGACAATTAGAAAAGTGTTCGGGTGAATGTACCTGAAATTAATCTAGCATGTTATAATAAAATAAAAGTTGTTTTTAATTACAAAAAAATACCAGAGGAGTTATAAAATATAAAGACTTTAGCAAATGGCACATGGAGAGACAACCCGTTTTTTTTTAAGGAAAGTCTATTATATAGTAAAAGGGACCATGTCGTTTAAGTGCGTTGGTGTTTTGATTGATAGCTGTGGTTATAACACCCCACTTTGCTAAGGTTTTGTCCTCTTAAGGTTATTAGTTCTCTGCAATATAAATATTTCTCACAGTTATTATTTTCCTTATTCTAAAGTTCTTATTTCCGTAAATCCTTTTACTGTTTCTAAATTACTTATATATGTATCGTTTTACAAAATTATTATACCGGAGCAATGGGATACGGTGATTAACTGAATAATGTAATTACTCAATATATAGCAGAAAAAATTACACACTGATAGTTTATTTCACTTTACTAATTTCCTAATCCAGGATAAAATTAGGCTCGTTACACTGTTTAGTCATAGACAAATCAATTGTATTTAAGAATAAAGTTGCTTAATGAGACAGATGCTCGTACTAGTTCTAAATAATGTAAGAATCACCACTGACTTTGTCTGACTTCTCTATTTGAAAACTTGTGGTGAAAAAAATGCTAAGCTACGATGTGAAGAGACATATTGGCAAACTCCTTGCATGATCTGTTAACCGAACCTTCTAATCCACTACTAACATTATCTAATCCAACACTAGTTTTAAAATTATATCGAGAATAGCAGAGCACTATGATTACCTTTTCAAACAAATAGATAAATCTGGTTAATCAGATGACCTGGAATGTGTTCTATAATAAAATTCATATTTCAAATATTATTTTTAAACCAATTTCAACAAAATATCCTAATCATTAATTATTCCAATCAAATTAATTAAACATTCCAATCAATAACTAATTACAAAAGTCTTTTTTTAGTGAAGAACAATCATGCTAAATGCATATCCAAATTAATCTAGGTTTTAAAAGTCTCATTACAATGGTGATGAATAAATCGTGAAGGTAAATTTTCGGGTTGAACTCAAATTTTAAGCATTCAAATAATTTTGAACCTTCCCAATATGAAGAAGTGAGAAATTTTTGAAAAATAAAGACTTATATTATTACATTCTCAAACATCTACTAACGTAATTATTCAAAATGTTTGTTTTTCAAAACTGTGTTGGTGCTACTTACCAAAGAGGTATCAACAGAAACTAAAATCGTTTGATTGAAGTCCAACAAAATCAGTTTGTTTGACTTTCGATTTGAATCAATTACATAATACAACATTAGATGTACGCTTATGATCTTTCACGCGTACTGGTTCAAGACAGAAATTGAAACAGAATAATTTGTCAGAAAGTCTAAGGAAGACCCTTTACTAATCGAAAGATCTTAGTCTACTTCAGGATTTAATATTACGTATTGTTTATACCATTATTCTTAATTCCCATATTTAATATATATATATATATATATATAAAGATTTCACATTAACACGTGAAATAACAATCAATGATCAATCCACAATATGAAATGGGAAAACAAGACTAAGATCTTTCAACCGTAACAAACGGTCTTTTGAATTTTGAATGAATATATATATATATATATATATATATATAGAGAGAGAGAGAGAGAGAGAGAGAGAGAGAGAGTTCAATATAGATAAAGAAACATAGAGAAATAAAAAACATACACTTACAGTCTCTTCGGTTTGAACCATCTTCAGGAGAAATAAGAGAGGGAAACCAAGCGTACTGGTACAGAGACGGTTGGAGACCAACAATGTTGCCGCACATTCGCCCGGTCACAGAGAATAAGGTAGGCAAGTGTCAATTTATAAGTAAATTAGGAAATATGAGGAAAAATAATAAATAAATAAAAGATAAACTATTATTCAATAATAATAATAATAATAATAATTGATTTTAAACAATAAAAAAATGTAATGATTAAATAATAAAAGATCAAAAAATGTATTAGAGAATAAAAAATAACATAAAACCTAAATCCAACGACAAGGAACTAATTAAAGGAAGCATTATCTCTTTAGATTAAGGTCAGGTGCTCTACGAGCAATTAGCAACCAAATATGAGCTTCTTGTAAGCTCGTAGATTGAGATCATTGTAGTCAGAGGGGATTTGTCGCAGAATCTGCAAACTGTAGCATTCATTAAAGAAGGGAAGTCCGTGGCTACTGGCATGTATGGCTATGGGAAGATGGGAGTGGTTGAGTTTCTTCGGTCATTCTAGGAGCTTCCGAACAAGCTCATACTTGATCAACCAAAAAAACAAAGAAACATAGTTTTATTTCATAGCTATCTTTTCATAGCCATACATGCCAATAATCCCCTTTAATGAGTGCTACAGGTGCAGATTCTGCGACAAATCCCCTCTGACTGCAAATATTTCACTCTACGAGCTTCCGAAGAAGCTCATATTTGGTTCCTAATTGCGCGTAGTGCATTACCTTAAACTAAAGAGATAATGCTTCATTTAATTAGTTCCTTGTCATTGCATTTAGGTTTTATGTTATTTTTTATTCTCTAATTTTTCATCTTTTACTATTGAATCATTTCGTTTTTTATTATTGAATAATATTATTATTTGTATTCTCAATATTATTTTGTGTTTTATTTTATTCTATTTTTTCTTAAAGCTTAGACCATTCATCCCTCAGTTTATCTTTTATTTATTATTTATTTTTCATATTTCATAATTTAATTATAAATATATTCTTGTCTACCATATTCACTGTAACCGGGCAAGTGTGCGGCAACATTGTTGGTCTCCAACTATCTCTGTACCTATTTAAAAATGTTTAGTTATTTTGAAAAATTGCAAAAGTACAAAATATTTGAAACTATTTAACCTAATAATGTATTCCCATATTCTGTCTGGACACAAATAATATATCCTTTACTTAATCATAATAAATGGATAAAGACTAGTAAAATAATTATAAATATATATGATTTACATAAATATACGATTGTAATATTAATATGTGTGATATATGATTACGGAATGTGTTATATTTTTGGGCCAATACAGGTAGAAGATTTTCTCCTAACAAGCACGCGATCATTTTTTTATATGATTAGTAAAATTATGCTGAAAAGAAATTATTTAGATTTTGAAGGATTTACTGAGTCCCTTGAATCCATCTGTTATTGATTATGTCTGCCAGTGTCTGTTGAGTGGGTGTCTACAAAAAACATTTTAAAAACTACACCCTTGACAAATCTTTATAGCATTTAATATATAGTTCTAAGGTACACAATTTCCTTACTGTTTTTTTTAAAATATTAAATCACGGGAAGCAAACTTTATCAAACTCTGTCTCAAAACGGGTAGTAATTTCATACCTTTTGGTCATTCTATTTCAAGAATTTTGAATATTCGAAACTGGAATATCACACTTGGAAAAAAAACTATGGATCTCCACCATTTGCATAAACTGTGTTTGTTGTGTTGTAATGATCATTACATTTTCATTGCAATGAACAATGATTTAAAGTAAGTTCTTTAATTGACTGTCCTAGAGTTCAATTACACTTTCATGGAGTTTATTGTTACGTCTACAGGAAAGTCATATTAAAATAAATCAGTTAATGAAATTGATTATCAACGAGTTTGATAACAAGTTTAATTATAGTAAAGTTGAGTGTAACGAACATCAGCTTTTAATATAACTTTAGATAATATAACTCCAGATAATTAATATAATTTAAATTTATATTTTTGGTAAGGAAATCAAACATTACTTTCATTATAAGAAATTTTATTTATGTGAATACTGATATAAGTTGTAATAATCAAGAATTTCTTTTTATAGCTGTTGATTAAGTTTGTTTTTTCATTCATATGTGCTGTTAGTCGAATACGAATAAAACATTTATAATACTCAATATTTCACATTAAAGTTCATATGGTAAATTAATTTGTAGCAATATATAACCTACAGCTCTATATTTGATCATGATAATATAGTGTGCATGAGGCAGAATATCAAGTTCTGGTATTTATTTATTGAAATACCAGTAAATATCTTTATTTATTGAAGTACAAGTAAATCACTTACTTGAAGCCTTTTCTGCACCTTAATAATAAACTGAAAAGACAATGTAACTGATCAAAAGTGACGGGCATACCTTGAAGTATCGGAATAGAGGAGTACGTAAAATGTAAACTAAAGACTCGCATCTGAGGTGATTTATCAATGAGAAATTGAGTATTACATTATTATTTTTAATACCACAGAATCTGTTTGGACAGAAGCTCTCTTGACCGTTTCGTTGAGGAAGAAAATTTAACAAGATGGTTGTTTTATTCTTCTTTAATTGGTAATTAGAATGTTAAATATTATAACAC
The DNA here is from genome assembly GCA_026182355.1 of Hermatobates lingyangjiaoensis. Lineage (NCBI taxonomy): Eukaryota > Metazoa > Arthropoda > Insecta > Hemiptera > Hermatobatidae > Hermatobates > Hermatobates lingyangjiaoensis. The sequence continues at coordinate 5,410,823 of JAPFBL010001617.1, forward strand.
TACTATTACAAAAACAATTCATTACTTATAAGGAAAAAAAATAAATGCATTTTTATAGTTTCGTGCACCCTACTTTTCTATTTTTGTGTGCATTTCATTTAACGTCAAATTTTGTCAGGCACAATATTTACGTTTATAATTAAAAAAATTACATTAAACATCAAAATCTTAATATTGTATTAAATACATTTCAGGGAGAAAGAAGTAAGAATTAAAAAGGAATTTCTTCTCACCATATGACTAGTAGAAATCAATGATCTCCCCTAAGGTCTTAAATTCAATCTTAAAATCAACAGCAATTCGTTCTAAACGTTTTCCACCGAAAAAGTACACTGCTTTTCATAATAGGTTACATTAGGTTGCAGTAGCAGTCCCACAATAGAACATGAAGAGAAATATGCCAATGATTCACCCATTGTAATACCACATAATGAACATTCTACATTAGGAGTCTTAAAATTTTGCCCAGCTGAAGTGTATTCAGAGTAGTGATATTTAACGAGTACATGACATCGTAAAAGCTCGGGACCGAGGGCTTAACGTTCTCTCCGAGGGAAGACGTACTCAGATTTATTCACCTTCACCTTAAATAAATCGAGGGTCAGAGTATTGAACCCTTGATCTACCAATCCAGAGGTGAGAACGTTACCACTGGAATAATCTGGACCCCTATAATCTCTTTATTCCATAAAGATAAAATAACATGGCCTAAAAAGAAACTTATAATCACATGAATAAAACAAAGAAGCTTTTCTGAATGAATGCTTTTCATGAATAAAATTACTAAGCTTTTCACTTTTTAGAAGTAATCATTGATTTGTTTGGCAAGAAAAATGTTTGTCACAAATGTTCGGCACATAATGGCTAATCATAATTATTAGAATATACATAAGGGATAAGAATGATCGAAGTATTACGGGCTTAAGTACGAAGTTTAACTCTCAGTGATACCCTTTACTTTAATCTGACTTAATAATGTTTGACACGTAGAAAAGAGAAGAATTCCATTATGGCATTTAGCAGATTCAACTTTCTACATTGCACCCATTTCCAAATGTTCGATCTTTCCAAAAGACAGATGAACGAGTAAGTAATATTGCCTGTCATTCTATCACAAACCTGAAAACTCTTGCTTCATAGAGGATTATTTCACAATTCCAAATGCTGTTGAATAACTATTTTAAATTCGGTTGAGCCACAACATTCTCTCCATTGATAAATATCAGCTATACCAACACAAAATTAAATTTATAACAAACAGGTTTTTACGATCCATATACATGTTTTATTTAATTACCGTATTATTCCATGTACTTTACACCTACATCATAAAATTGATTTAGTAATGCAATCCAATACTTGATTGAGAAAACATTTGCACAAATGGAGCTTGAAGACTAAAAGGTTTCCCGATATTAGGTCAGTTTTAAAAGTCAACAAGTCTGGGTTTCCCAACAGAGCATTAGAAGACGTACTGATTCGGTCATGTGCTTGCGTAGTCAATCGCACGCCACCTGCTACCTCCGCCTGTATCTGATGACCTTAATGCTCCTCATAACTTACCTCGCTCATCCCACTTCTATCTAACACTTTAGTGTCATTATTCTTTCATAAACCTCACCATTTCAATGTTTGTATATGTTACATATATATAATATATATATATATATATATATATATATATATATATATATATATATAACTTTAAATTACACAAAGCACGACACAGAAAAAAGAATAAAAAGAACACTTACAGAATTCAATATTTCGAACTGTTGTTCGTCATCAGGAGTAGACTAGAAGAGAGGATGAAGTGAGAGAGATCTCCCCACGTCGAAGAACGGAGCGCGAATATATATATATATATATATATATATATATATATATATATATATATATATAGATTTCACATAAACACGTGAAGTAACAATCAATGATCAAACCACAATATGAAATTGAAAAACAAGACTAAGATCTTTCTACCATAACAAGCGGTCTTCGTCAGAGTCTAACTGACTGAAAAGTCAGTTGGGTTTTTGACCAACACATTATTTTTTTTTCCATAAAACTATTATTAGATATTTGTCCTACCATAGGAAAGTAGCCTGTTAGTTTTACCAATAACATTACGGTCTTGTTTGAAAGATTTTAGTCTTGTTTTCCCATTTCATATCGTGGTTGGATCATATATATATATATATATATATATAACAGATTCAATAATATATCGACCGTTTGATAGAATAGGTGTGTTCTCTAATCGGGGTTCGGTCAATTTTCCAGGATAAAAAATCAAACTCTCGTTGCCAACGTTTCGGTTTTGGCAAAAACCGAAACGTTGGCAACGAGAGTTTGATTTTTTATCCTGGAAAATTGACCGAACCCCGATTAGAGAACACACCTATAATATATATATATATATATATATATATATATATATATTGTTCAACGTACAAAAAGAAACATAGAGAAATTAAAAGCACACACTTACAGTCTCTAATTTTCGGTTGAAGCGTCATGAGGAGAGATAAGAGAGGGAAATCATGCGCACTGGTTCAGAGACGGTTGGGGACTCAGGGTTCGGATCGTATTTCCATCGAAAAAGTATATATATATATATATATATATATATATATATATATATACATATATATATATATGTAATTGTTCCTACCATTGGTTCTTTAACGAACACATTATTTTCATTAGATATTTGTTCTACCATAGGCAAGTAGCCTGTTTGTTTTACCAATAACATTAATATAACACGATTTTAAATAAAACGTATGAAAAAATCGTCTAAACCTTTTCTAAATTTCTTGTTGTGGTTTAGACATTGATATTAATATCTATATGATATATTTTTGGACTTTTAGTCCGAATAAAATGTCAGATGGTTATTCTTTAATTATAATTACAGTTATCTCTATAGACTCTACTGTCTACAATCTTTGTTGCATCAAATTCATATCTAAGACAAAGACAGGATGCATACTATAGATGTCTTGCATTGTTTGGGAGCAATTGCTGAAAAAGATGATGAAAAAGTTACTTTTTTTTGTCAAAAACCTGCTTTTTGACTACATTTTTTCCCCTAAACTACTAATTCTAGGGTCTTGTCATTTTGACATTATCATGGAAGCAACAAATGCAATAACTGAAAAAATTCAGATTTCTATAACAACCCAAAATTTGTTTATCAATAAATTATAAATATTTTGACTTACAATTCAATTTAAAAGGTTGAGAGGAGGATATACGCCTAACCGTTAGACGGATCAAAATGAAGTTATACTAAAAATAGAACTTTATCTGTGAGATGAGTTGATTATTTTTTCAAAATTACATTAAATGAAAGGGCGTTTGGTTATAAAATAAAATTGTAATTAAATAAAAGAGCTACTATGTTATTGACAAATATCTATTTCTTTTACTATTTTAGTCAAATAGTTTACATTGACACTTTTTTAAAAATTTGAAGCTACCTGCTATAAAAGTTTTAAATTATACTGAAAAACTGGCTTTGAATTTGATTGGAGGACACAAAACAGGTTAATTACTGATATTTTTTTCTCAATATATATTTACAGCAACCTTATAACAGTGTACAGCATGCAGGACAAACCTAACACTTGCTCAGAGTAAACTGCATTTTCATGATTTTTGACAAAGGGAAAAGTGAGAAAATTGATTTTATCAAAAACACTAGCATGTCTTATAACTCCGAGTATAATAATTTTATAAAAAATCAAAAGGAAAACATAATTCAAAATTGAAATTATTCTTTAAAAAATTTGTTGAATAATAACATTTTTAGTTTGAATCAAATGAAATTTGCTGTCTGATAAACGATGCAAGATTCTTCATATTTATTGATATAATTCCCTTCTTTTTATGACTATAAAACTAATCTAATAATATATTAGATATATTAATAATCACATATTAGCAATCTAAAAAAAACTCATAAGAAAATACGTTTAGCGTCACATAGGTGGCTGGTATTTATTTTGAATAAAGAAAGTTAAAAAAATAATCTTTAGTATTAATATCACACTTTTAGGTGACCGTAACTACAATATCAAACAAAAGAATTTATTGTGTAGTTATTTAAGTCAATATAAGTTATATTCATTATTAGAACAAAAGTAAAACTAATTGAAATGATCAATTAGGTGTAATTTTTTCTAGACACATACGTACCGCCGGAGTTTATGTAACTTACTTATCCGATCCCAAACCAATATATGTGATACGAGGGCGGATTGATAAGTCAGTGACTTTTTGAATTTCCTGAGCAGGTACTCCAAATGCAACAGTGCTGCCATCATCTGTAATCTATTAGTGGACAACCATCTACTTATGAGCCAGCTATCACGTGCAGTCGGTGATTGATAGTCCTTCAAAGCAAACAACCTCGTGTATTTTTACGAAAATGTAAAAAAGTGAATTCCGTGTGCTGATTAAGTATTACTTTTACGTAAAAAATCCATTACTGAAACTAAGGAAAGACTTGATAAATACTACGGGGACTCGGCACCATCAATTTCAATGGTTAAGAAGTGGTTTACAGAGTTTCGTTGTAGTCGTGCCAGCACTAGTGACGCCGAACGTTCAGGTCGACCAAAAGAAGTCATCACGCCGGAAATCGTCGATAAAATTCATGAAATGATATTGGATGATCGGAGAATGAAAGTGCGAGAGTTGGCTCATGCTGTAGGCATCTCAACTGAACGGGTATATAATATTTTACACGAATATTTGGACATGAAAAACCTCTCCGCGAGATGGGTGCCGCGATTGCTCACACTTGACAATAAGCACAATCGTGTGACCACTTGAAAAGAGTGTTTAGCGATGTTCAGCCGTAATCCGGACGAATTTTTGCGCTGTTTTGCTACTGTGGACGAAACATGGATCCATCACAACACCCCAGAGACCAAGGAACAATCGAAACAGTGGGTTGCTGTGGGCGAACGTGGACCAAAGAAAGCCAAACAGAGTCTGTTATCCAACAAGGTCATGGCCACAGTTTTTTGGGATGCACGTGGTGTCATTCACATCTATTACCTCGAGAAAGGTAAAACGATCACCGGCAAATATTATTCAAAGCTTTTGAACAGATTCGATGTTGATTTGAAGCAAAAACGGCCGCATTTGGCAAAGAATAAAGTGCTGTTCCATCAAAACAAGGCACGTGTGCACACTTCTCTAGTTACGATGGCCAAAATCCACGAATTGGGATACGAACTGCTACCCCATCCAGCATATTCTCCTGATTTATCTCCCTGCGACTATTTTCTGTTTCCAAACCTAAAGAAATGGCTGGACGGTATGAGATTTGAGTCGAATGGACAAGTCATTACCGAAACAAACGCGTATTTTAAGAGCTTTGAGAAAACGTATTATTTGGAGGGAATAAAAAAATAGAAAAACCCTGGAGTAAATGTATTGAGCTAAAAGGTGACTATGTAGAAAATAAAATGTTTCTTTGCCGAAAAAATATTGTTTTATTCAAAAAGTCACGGACTTATCAAACCGCCCTCGTATTATATCAACTGGAACACAACCAATATACGTATATTGGTTTATTTTTCAATTATTTCTACAGAAATGGTTGGAGCTAATGAATGTACTGATTCATAACAATAGTTAAATAAAAATAAAACAAAAAATCAATTGTTCATCAAGAAGTTTGATATTATGTTTACTTATAGAAAAGCTGAGTGTAGGCCACTCCATATTTTTATTTATTAAAAAAGAAAATACCACATATAGGTTCTAGTCTAACAGATAGGACACTGTTAGCTATTTCATTGTCTTCTACTCTACTGTCTTTCTTGCAAGGCTTTTGAGAAGAAAAATAGTGCGCTTTTATTTAGTTGGATATCATTCCTATACCCTCCCCTTCAGGAGCCCTATACATGTCCTGGGAAATAAGAGATCTTTTCAAAAGGATTATGGACATTTTCATAAATTACCTTAAGTTCTAGAGCTAGAAGTAGTCATGTAACTAGATTAAAGGCGTTATGGAACTAGGCATTAAAGGCCTATAAAACTTTAATCAAGTACAATTGTTAGTTTAATTAAATACAACATTTCCTCCTCTTCAGTTTTGCCCTTGCAGTTGATATTTAATGGAATCCGTTCAGCAACATTTGAGTTGTTTAAATGGCCTTGTGTAGACTGGCTTCCTGGTACCCGTATCGACACTACTTTATCCTGAATAAACAGCTGTGGCACTCCTAAACAAGTCTTGAGTTGGCTGGCCTCACGAGAATTCAGAGTCTTCAATGAAGCGTAGCTGTGATCTTTTGAACACTCATGTAAACTACATCCAACTCTTTGGCTTCGTGGTTTAGCCTACAATAAATTCAAAGTCTAGGTCGAAAACCACAGTTCCTCTACCTGCTTGAGATCCTAAGCATTAAGTATTTGGTTGTTTTTACTGAGAAGTTAATATAATATTATTTAGTTTGATATCTGAATGATTGATAATAATTTATTAATTATTAAAGAGATACTTTCTCTTACTATAATTAGTGTTGTTTTCGTAAAATCAACGTTAAGCAATGTTCTATTATAGACGTTCAAGTATATAATCTCACTATTCACAGTAACCAGGAATTTATTTTATTGTCATTGTTTAAATTTACTATAGAAAAACGAGAAATAGCAGTATTAGTCTTGACCTTTAACTGATTCTAACTAAAAACATAAATGTTTCAGGCATTTTTAGTTCAAAATTGCCAAGACTTTTCTTTATTCAGTCTTATTACTAACAAATCTGCTTACACGTCTAGGTGTTCTCCCATAAGGTTTAAGTGAAGATTTTGTGAAGCCTGCTTCAAGTGGTGGGCAAGTTGCCAAGATCAGACCTTGGCATTCTGTGCATCACTAAACAAGACCTCCCACCACTTCTACTCAGCATTAGACCAACCAAACACCCTTTGCATGCTTCAATAAAGCTATCTCCTTAAAAAAACAATTCTTAATAATTTAGGATTAAAGCCTGATGTAGTTTAGTAATAAACATTTCCTAAACCACTTTGCGGTTATCCGTGAATATATATATTTAAATTTATGTTTTCCTTATCTCGACCACATATATTTAACACTATTTTTCTTTTTTATCGAGGTTTGGTCTACCTTCAATAATACAACACCTTTAAGCCGACGTTTCGCCTATATTTGTAGACATCTTCAGGGCTACATCAATACAGAATTTAATTACAATAACATGAAACATAATTATATTACATTATTTAATTAATATACATAATTTCCTTGGTTTAAAAAATTACCTTGGTAATTAACAAATACCAAGGTTATTATGTATATTAATTAAATAATATAAATAATTATGTTTCATGTTATTGTAATTAAATTCTGTATTGATGTAGCCCTGAAGATGTCTACAAATATAGACGAAACGTCGGCTTAAAGGTGTTGAATTATTGAAGCTAGACCAAACCTCGATAAAAAAGAAAAATAGTGTTATATTTAAATTATAATTTTAACTTCTTAGTATATAGATGATTCATATGCCAAGGATATTAATATCATATCTATACTCAAATATCGCTTACTGAAAAATAACCTGTTTTGAATCAATGTCAAAAATACAGGGTGAGGCAAAATGATCTGACACATTTGTAGGTTAAATAAAAGGCAAATAAAGTCAATAAAGAATAAAATATTTTTATTTTTGAAAAGTACATATAATGCCATTGTTTTTTTTTAAACCTAATGAAACAAAATGGCATTATATGTACTTTTCGAAAATAAAAACACTTTATTCTTTATTGACTTTATTTGCCTTTTATTTAACCTACAAATGTGTCAGATCATTTTGCCTGACCCTGTATTAGCAAACTAGGCGCGTAATTATACATGATCGAGACTGCACTAGTAATCATTAACAGTAATACTCTTTACATACAATGAAAACTGTTTAAAACAAGGGGTATAACATTTATTTTAATAATCAATGTGCTTACAAATTGGTCACTGTGGAACACCAGAAACAAAGATCACAAACAAATGAATAAAGAAATGATCAACATAATGACCAGAAAATAACTAAAAGACGAAACGAAACACCAAAATAACACTTTGTTAAAACAGTAAAATTAAATAAAACAAACAACACAAAATACAACAAAAGTATATATGCAATGAGTGAGGACAAAATCATCGACAACAAACAGAACGTGCAGTAAAACAAGGTATAAAAGTACATTCCTTGTTATGTAGGTAATAAAACAAAGTTAATCTTTGTGATCCTCAACAACCATTACAGCGAAAACACAAAACATTAAAAACTTATATTTTTTACTTTGTATTAGACAAAAAGTAACTAAGCTGGCTAAAGCAGAAACATTATAAGAAAACCAAAACATTTACCTCGTCAATTCTCTCCTCCGTTAAACTGTTTCGAACTTATCCACCTAAATCAAACATGCTCATATTTAACCAAGTGGGATTTAATCATGTAGCTTTTTGTTTACGTGCCCTCTGAATAATCGTACACGACTAGTGTATAGATGCTTTTAAATTTTCACTATTTCACCAAAATATTTGAACTGAACAGAATGTCTTAAGGAGGGAAATGAGCATAATGTCCTAAGGAAAAAATTATATTTTCGTTTCCTCAGTGTACGAAAAAAAAGAGAATTTACAAGAAATGATGGCTCGATAGTCTCTTTTTCCTGTCAATTTTACAACCTCTGTTGTAATAACAGTAATGTTTTTTACATAACAAAACATAAGACATTATCGGGCTTTAAAAATATATGCAAAAGTCAATGGCTTATATAACTAGCCAAGTAATTCAACCTCTTAAAACTATAAAAAAACTTTTAGGAAATGGCTAGGAGAGGAACTTAACGATGATAAAGGCAATAAAAACCATGAAACAATTACACCATACAACAAATAATAAATTATTAATAATAATAAATTACTGATTGGTAACATCTAACAAAACACTAGACATAGCCAGGAGATTCCTGGCTTAGCCTTGATCAGATGAAAACTCAAACTGATAGGGCGAGAAGATCGTTCCAGTAAGATGATTTGTTACTGTAGCATCATACAGATTCGTAATCTTCAAAAATTATTGCCGAAAGATATGTTTTCTCAAATGTAACTTAATTTTTCTATAAGCCTATTTATTTAGCGTGAAAAATATGATTTTTTATGAATAATTAAAAAAAAGCATGTAAATTATTGCTTCATCAAAATAAGCCTGTCCATATCACTAAACATTTCCAAAAAATTGTGCCTTGAAATATTATTCAAGTTAAAAAGTTTTACTATTTTAATTTGGCAGTAAAATGCTAAAAATTATTCGTAACCCCTTTCACTCATTCATTAATTCTAATTCATTGGAAAATGAAAAAAACATTGAATTCAAGGATAAATTCTGTGTTCAGTTTATTTATAAAAAAAGAAAGCAATAAATCCTTGACAAAACTAGTTCTTTTTTATTAGTTTAATGTATGCAGAAAACCATAACACTTCCATTAATCATTATTAATGTAGAAATAAACAGGTCATCAAATACTAGACTACATTAATTCTAAGGGTATTCACTAGTAAAGGTAAATAATATACTAAACTTATATTTTTGAAAATTGTTTTGCACAAAAATAGGTGTCCATAATATGACCACTTTAAAAAAATTGTTTTAATCATTACATATTAATCATTTAATTAAATGAACCCTTTCAAATCTTCATTGAGACTGTACAGACATTCCTAACTATTTGTAATAAAATATTTTTAAGTGGATTTTACAGCAATTAAAAAAAAATCAGAAATGTTTGTTTTTAATTCTTCAATAATTTCTTAACTGCTTTTCATAAAATATCCATGGAAAATGAAAACAATAACAAGTAGTAGTTGATAAGAAAGTTGGGAAAATGCTACCAAACGAAAAGAAAGTAGTTTGCATTTTTATGCAGAGGAGAGAGATGCATTAGTGAAAGGGATGCTACTGGAAAGGAAAAGTGAAGATGTTCAGAAAATGTTGGCAAACGTTGGAAATAAGATTTTATTTAAAATGAAAGTTATGAAACGTTAAATCATGTTTCAAACAGAGAAAGCGACGAAAAATAATGTTAACCGCACAAAGGGAGTGTCATGAACTAAAACCTAAAGGAAACTGTAAGCTAAGTCATTTGTAGCTTTAAAGCCAGCACATTCCTCTCGCATCAGGGAAAGTAACGAGAAGATCTTGCAATGCGCCTCAGGGTGGTCGATAAACACTATAGAGAGGGAGAGGGTGTGATGTCATCCTTAGCTACCAAATATCCACAGGAGTAAGGGAAAGTGAATACAAGACGCAGAGGAGGATAAGGGGGTCTGTGCAAAGCTCTCCAGGGGACGGCGTCGTGACGTCATCCCGGACTTGAACCGCACCTCCCACAGGCTCTCATTGTCATAACGGGGTCTGCATCAGACTGCCCATTAAAACTGTATTCCAGTGAAAAAAACACTCATTACAAGTTATTATAATATTATCATAAATGAATCGACATGAATACTCCGTACCTTGGAATCACTGTATCATTTGACAAACCGGTTACATGTAATTCTCAACTCTGTAATTACTTCCCTAAAAATGGTTGAGCAATAAGAGACATGGTTACGAAGATAGTAGCTACTTTGCGGCAACTTCTAACCATGACTTAATGATCTGTGTTGTGTATGTACATCAACAGATAATGACTCCATATTACATTAGCTGAACAGCACAAAGATTAGAACAAACTGACCAGTACCAGCAATTTTTTTTAGCATTTGTCAACTTACATCTAAATTAAATAAAAATAAAAAAACTCGAAAAAACGAAAGACCATACATCGAAACAGTTTCCTAAGAGTTGAAGCATGCAATCGTGCTCTTAACATTACTTCATACTTATGTTCTTTTGAGTTGTCACAATAGTCACCATCTTCAACAGTCCTCTCAACCAAAACCTATTGCTTTAATTCAACGAACCACAGTTAACAGAATTTTAGAGGAGTGATCAATACGAGAATTATGCTGCAGAATTATTACCAACAAAATAAAATCTGGAGTGGCCTCTCAACTTTACTATAAGTAAACATATCAAACTCATTAACCACCAACTGATGTTTTCTGTTGCTTATATTTAAATCAATACGTGTCATATATTTATTATTTGAACTATTATATATTATGAAATATTATATAATAAATTTATTATATGATATATTATTATATGACACATATATTTATATGACCACACGAAGTGTTCGAAACGCATAGATTGAATTAAAAAACCTTAATTTGTCTGGAGACGTTGTATTGCCCATTTATCCCAGCTAAATGAATGCATTTGCAATATAAACGAAGATACAAAGACAAATGAAAAATATATCTTTCTCTAAAGTCTCTAATTTTCGGTTAGTGTTCCTCATTCGGTTTTGGTTGCCGCATGCGGCAACATTGTTAGTTTCCAACAGTCTCTGTACCTAATAAAATAAAAACGTTTAGGTTTTATTTTCTCTCCTGATGACCTTCAAACCAAAAATTAGAGACTGTTCCCGTATGTTTTTCATTTACTTTTATTTCATTTATGTTATTTTGAACTTTAGCTGTACATTTCGGATTGTTTTTTCATAGTAAAAGTATACATGTATATTTAAAATTATTAAACAATAAATAATTATTTTTGATAATAGTAAACAATAATTTAAAAATAAAAAACTATTATATGAAAAAAAGTTTTTGGAGGCACTAAAAAAAGGCCAAAAAGCCCATTCATGTTAAACGGTGAATATTCATTAAATATATGAATATTGTCAGTACCACAGAGCTATTAAAATCATATTATTATATAAATCTATCTTACCTATTACATAGCTGTTGCAGTCGACCGATTCACTATGTAGAAAACCGGTCGGACGACTAAAACAGTTATTTATGAGGTAAAATGGATTTTTTTAATAACATGAATTAAACGGTTATTTTTAACAAAACATATTATTCTCTTTAATTGGTTCTTGATAAGATAGAAATTTCTACGTAAAATATTAGAAAATTATTAGACTTTCATATATAGCAAGAGAAGAGAAGAGAAGATAATAAATTCAATATTCGGTTTGCACTTGATAATAGACGAGTCTGAAAGTGGTGGAGTCATGAAGGTAACATATGAGTTAAGACAGTGGATTTTTTTTAATAATATTGCCAACAATGTTTGAGGTGCATGAAAAAAACAGTTAGAATAGAAAGAACTCGTTTTTTGCAACCACTGGCAAGCCTACTTGTAACGCCCAAGAGTCGTCGTTAACAAAAACTACTGGAATGTCTAGTAAGCGGTGATTTTGCTAGGCTTCCATACACTGAACCGTATTTTACTCTTCTTTAAAACGTCTTTTATCGGTAAAACGTACAACAAATTATAAAAAAAAAGTTGCAAATGCCAATGCTATCACGAACAAGAACCGTCTGGTTCTAACAACCATAGCGTGGACAGAGCATGCCTCTACAGTCAACTAAGTACAGCTCTTCTATTGACAGTCAGACCCAATGAGGATCTTCTCTCTATAGTACGTTTGAAAGTAGAAGTAATCCCGACATTCAGTTCTTTAAAAACGAGAATGCATTCGAAACCACTTTGAACTTCCCCCCTCTCTTGTTATATGTTTAATGATAATTTTGTTGTTATATATATAAAACAAGATTTCACAATAAACACGTGAAACAAAAATCAACTTCTAAACCACAGTAAGAAATCAGAAAAAGACTAAAAAATTTGAACCATAATAAGCGGTCTTTATTAGAGACAAAACTGACTTTTTTTCACCCTGTTAATGGCCATTGTAACGAAAGGATGTATTGTGAGAAGATGATAGTCAACTCAGTTAAATATATATATATACATATATACATACATATATATTCACTGTTTTGTTATTGAGGGCTAGGTCAAATAAAAGAAAATAAACTCCTTTCTAGGCCGACGTTTCGATGTATTTGTACATCATCTTCAGGGCTAAAATTAGAGTAAGACTATAATACATTTATCAAAACAATCTACAACTCACATAGAGAAATAACACACACTTTTGTTACAACCAACAGATACATACAAAAACCTGAAGATGATGTACAAATACATCGAAACGTCGGCCTAGAAAGGAGTTTATTTTCTTTTATTTGACCTAGCCCTCAATAACAAAACAGTGAATAGAATAGAAGAGGTCAATAACAATTTTTGAGTTTACATATATATATATATATATATATATATAAAATCAATAATATATCAACCGTTGGATAGAATAGGTGTATAATGTAATCGGGATTCGGTCAATTTTCCAGGATCAAAATCAAACTCTCAATGCCGACGTTTCGATTTTATTTAAAACCTTTTTCATAGGTCTACAAACAAAGGATGACAAGAAATCATATATAAACATCAACATATAACTAACATCAAAATGGAATATTACAGTTGTGAAAAAACAAAAATATATATACCAGTAGAAGTAATAGAAAAGCAATAAACATTTTTATGAACTTACAGAAGTCAGAATTTTTGATTTAGAAAAATGATGAAATTTACATTATATAAAATGAAGTAACAATAGATAGTTAGTGAACTAGCATCTTAACTGTAATTTTAATCAGTTAGTCTGGTCCAAGTTTTTGACCAGTTAAGATGCTAGTTCACTAACTATCTATTGTTACTTCATTTTATATAATGTAAATTTCATCATTTTTCTAAATCAAAAATTCTGACTTCTGTAAGTTCATAAAAATGTTTATTGCTTTTCTATTACTTCTACTGGTATATATATTTTTGTTTTTTCACAACTGTAATATTCCATTTTGATGTTAGTTATATGTTGATGTTTATATATGATTTCTTGTCATCCTTTGTTTGTAGACCTATGAAAAAGGTTTTAAATAAAATCGAAACGTCGGCATTGAGAGTTTGATTTTGATCCTGGAAAATTGACCGAATCCCGATTACATTATACACCTATATATATATATACATTTAACTATATATGCCATATTTACGATCTTTGATTATTTACACCATCGTAAATATGGCGTAATATTTCATTGAACCTGCTTAAATAAAGGACTGCTTCCTAAGTATACCAATATATATAAAAAGATTTCACATAAACACGTGAAATAACAATTAATGATCAAACCACAATATGAAAATGGGAAAACAAGACTAAGATCTTCCAACCGTAACAAGCGGTCTTCGTCAGAGTCAAAAACCCAAGGCACAAAACATTTTTTTATTTTTAAAATTTGATTTGTGTAATGCTAATCTATTCTTTAGATACTGTTTGTATCTAAATACCTATCTAAAGACCTATGTATACATTATTACAATTATTGCCGGGAATAGAATATATTATATTGCTTTTAATTAGTTTGTTGATAGGTGATTTAGTGTTAGTAAAAATGTATGTATTTAATTTTTTCCTTACTTTATAGGTTATTTTAAAGTTAGCTTCCTTAAGGGACTGACTGAACAAATTAGAAAAATACTTAAGGAAGCTAACTTTAAAATAACATATGCCCAAGCTGTAGTACATTTCAACAATATATATATATATATATATATATATATATATATATATATATATATTATTATATATTTCCATTTGCTCTAAACTTAATTAAATATTAGACATCTTGTGGGAATCGAACCCACGACCTTGGTATTGGAAGTTCAGCGCGTTACCGACTGCGCCACGGGGACTTTTTGACAACCAATTGTTTTGTGTTTTTTATTTAACATCCTTATGATTTAGATACCTTCATATTTCTCTAGAATTTATTAAATATTGAATTTCCTGTTCCCATCTGTCCAATATCAGATATATTGGTTGGTGTTCAAGTTGATCTGATATCACATGTATTTGTTTGGGATCGGATAAATAAGTTCCATAAACCCCAGCTTTATGTATATATCTAGAGAAAAAGATAACTGATTGATCATTTCAATTAGTTGTTACTAAGTCTCGTTCTAATAATGAATATAACGTATATACCTTAAATAATTACACAATAAATTGTTTTGTTTGATGATATTGTAGTCATGGACACCTAAGAACGTGATATTTTTTCTAAAATTTAAATTTTATAAATGTTTAAAATTTCTCTTTAACCTTCCTTACTCAAAATCAGCCACCTAATTGACGCCATTTATTTACTGTTGAATGTAATAATTTCATTAGATTTTATACTCTTAAAAACCAAGTGCCTCATTTAAATAAAATTCAAGATTCTTGCATCTGTTATCAGATAGATTTAAGGAAATATTTTTATTACGCAGCAAATTTTTCAAAGAACGTTTTCAATTTTGAATAAAGTTTTACATTTTGATCTTTTATGAAGTTATTACACTTGTAATTTTATGATATGCCAGTGTTTTTGATAATATCAATTTTCTTTCCCTTTGTCGAAAATCATAAAAATCCAATATACTCTCAAATATACGGTCGCTGTAAATGTACATTGAAAAAGAAAGTATCAGTAACTAACTAGTTTTGCATACTCAAATCAAGTTCAAAGCTGGTTTTTCAGTATAACTTAAAACTTTTAAAGCTGCAACCTTGAAATTTTTAAAAAGAATAAATATGAACTATTAGGTTAGAAAAGTAAAAAATTAGATATTTGTCAATTACATTCTAGGGCTTCTATAGAATGAAAGAGTCCATTCCCCATGCTTCAATATTACCAAAAGATAATAAGATTCATAAAGATAAGAAAATCTACATCTGATATTAGGTGTTATTGAATGTTATCAAATATTATGTTTGATTGGCGTTGATTTTTTATACGCAAGAATTGTATTCTTCTTACATCTCATATTGTCATTAAATCATTTTAAATTTATTCATTAAATCTCTAAACATGAATATTATTTCAGTCAATTCTCTTAAAAAAATGTCTAAGTCATTGTAAATAATGAAAATAAATGTAAATACATCCGACTAGTGTAGCAAGTGATTCATTAGTCCAGTTAGTCCAAATTAGTCAATTTTTATAGTTTTATTTTCCTTTGCGGTAATTCAAATTTCACAGATTGAATAATAAGTAAAAATTGTATTGTAAATTTCTAGTTTTTTTTTCACTTGTTGGCAAAATTTCATTGTTTTTTAATGAGGTATCAAAAAAAAAAACAATTCTGAAAACATGAAATTGGCGCTAACTACTTTTTGGTTAATGCAATTTTAAAAAAATTGCCTCAACTCATCCTCCACATAATAACTATTTTTAAGTATAATTTTATTTTGATCCGTCAAACGGTATGGCTTATATCACCCTCATAACCCTTCAGATTGAATGGTAAGTCAAAATTTTTACATTTTATTGGAAAAAAATATTCCTCCTTGTTTTAAAAATCTGAGGATTTTTTTCTGTTAGTGCCTTTGTAGCCTCAAAGATAATCCGATAATTTTCAGACTCTAAAATTAGTAGTTTAGGAGAAAAAAGTGTTGTGTAATAAAGTAACTTTCCCATCATGCCTAATTCCTCCCTCCTTCACTATCTTACATTGTGTACAACATAGGTGGTGTCCAGAGAGGGAATGCTGAACTGGCTCACTTTCTGGGTGCTCTCAAACCTGACTTAGTCTTGATCTCCGACACGTTCCTAAAACCCAACATACGTTTTTCAATCACGAGATACTAAGAAGAAAGGACTGACAGACCCACTTTTGGTGCGGGCACGGCAGTACTAATTCATCATGACATACCCTATACCAGAATTATGAGCGACTGGGCTCCCTTGAACAGACCACTGAATATCCCTCTACTCATCTCAGCAGTGCATAAGCCTCCCCATACTCCTTTAAATGTAACGACCTCCAACAGTTACTGCATTCTGGAACCCCATCTATAATTGAGTAATTATTAGCCAAAAATACTGCCTGGGGGTGCATCAGGGGCAATCACTCAGGCTCTACTCTGTTAGACTATAGTTCCGACGTGCTCATTCATGCTCCTACAACACCTACCTACATCACTCGACCTACCTCTGGAAGACCCAATATCTTGGATGTCTCTCTCTCCTGTAATGTCAATAATGTTGTGACTTCCAAGGTCTTAAACTGCCTTGTTTCCAACACACTTTCCAGTTCTGTTCTGTCTCCACAAACAAAATAAACTATAGACCAGGTATTATTCATCGTTGAACCAATTGGCAAATGTTCCATTCCCTAACCACTCTGAACTGTCCCTTTCCCACAAACCTTTTGACACCTGCGAGCAATCATTTATTATCTCACTTCAAAAAACCTCCACCAATAAGACCTCTTTCTCCTATACCAACCCCCTCCCTCCTTATATCCTACAAAAAATAAAGGAGAAGAACAGCTTGAGGAAGTTTTTTCAGGCCACTAGGGACCCAGGAACTCGCAGATTGATGAATAAAGCGCAGGGGGAGATTCAATCTCTTGTCAGGACTCACGACGCCAAACACTGGACTAGCCTTCTTAGTTCAGACGAAGACCCATCCCATGTTACAGCCCGGTGTATTATTAGACATCTAAAAAAAGGTTTCCAATCAATCCAACGCAACTCTGTCTCTGAGGGAGGATAATCTGCCTCTCATAGATGATAACAGGAAGGTCCTAATATTTTACAAATACCTGTCTCACTTATACCGCCCCCACCCATCCTCTCCTATCCTATTTGTATCAACTGCCATCAGTGACACACGTCTTAATGTCCCCTTATTCTTCTCTCCAGGAGAAATCACACAGGTCATAACAACACTTAAAATCAAATATGCTACCCGTCATGATGACATTAGCAATAAACTAATATCCAAACTCCCTCCTAAAATCATAGCAGCCTTGACCGCATTGTATAACTCTCGCCTTCGACTGCAGTACTTTCCCGTAGCGTGGAAGACAGCAAGAATTACAATGATACAAAAGCCCCACAAATCAGATCACTTCCCTTGGGATTACAGACCAGTAGTATAAGAGTATAAATACTGGGATTGCGCAGAACCGGCCACGCATAGCATAGCATAAAATATTATTAGCGTAACGGACAATATTCATAGATGTTTTTTCAAGAATTTCTCTTCAGATAATACATTCTTTATTAGATATTGTCCTCCTAAGCCCGTACCCCAGTCTACATCCCGCTCTAGCATGTACCATCGTAATTATCCATCTCATTAACATTAATATCATATTCTAATTACCCATTTGCATCCATTTCAACTCTAAAACTTATATGACATAACGTCACAATAAACTACACCGAGAGGTGCTGCCATCTTGATGAACTACACCCAGAAGGACACCGAGAAGTGCTGCCAATTGTTGGAACGACCTCAACTTCGTAGGTAACCTTGAGTTAGGTAAGTGTTCAAAACATGCTGCTCAAGGTGGGTGGGGTGAGGCCAGAGCCGGGACGATGTGGCGTGGCCGTATCTGCGCAGCCCCAGTATTTATACTCTTATACTACATAGATCAATTAGTCTATTACCTTGCCAAGGCAAAATGTATGAAAGGCTGATTTTATCAAAAATAAAACCCAGTCTACTCTTCCAACCGGAACAGTTTGGTTTCAGAAGCCAGCACGGTACGACTCTTCAATTGCGAAGACGGGTCCAGTTCATTAAATAGGACCTTTCACCATACAGGCATGTTCCCCACAGAAAGACAGTGGCCGTGTTCCTGGATCTGGAGCAAGCTTTTGACTCGGTCTGGCATAGGGGGCTATTGCACAAACTAAGATGTTTTGGTTTACCTGGATGGTTCGTGAAGACAACTAGGTCTTTCCTTTCTGGACGCCAATTCTTTGTCTCGACTAATAATAGACTTTACCCAACAAGACAAATCTATAGGGGTTTCCCCAAGGTAGCGTTCTTGGCCCAATTCTCTACAACCTCTAAACCTTTGACTTTCCCACATCCCCTCCTACAATTAATCCTAACTCACCCGACCAAGTTGAGACGTTTCTGAGATTATTTTTCGACGACACTGCAGTGGCCTATAGGTGCTTCAATGTGGGTTATGCAACCAGAAAACTACAAAACTTCCTTGATGGGGCGTGGCACTGGTTTACAACCTAGAAATTATCTCTAAACCTGGCAAAGAATGCCCATATTCGTTTCTGTAATATCTTCTCCTCTTGTCATCAAGACAATGTGGAGAGTTCTTCTCTTCCACCTCTTGTTATCATTGGAGACTGAGTCATATCATACGAAACACAGGTAAAATATCTAGGTTTCATATTAGACTCCAGTTTAACGTTCAGGCAACATCTCCGGAGCAAATCTAAGCTGGAGATATTCCTAATGTGCAATCTTTATTCCTTCGTTCGAATATGACATATGGATGCTCAGCCTGGCTTGGAGCAGCACCCACGAACAGGAACTACATCCAAGTTGTACAGAATAAATGTGCCCGCCTTATAGCTAGGGCTCCATGGTATGCCAGAAATGTCGATATTCAACATGATTTGAGTTGGGAATCAATTGATTCCTAGATCAGTCAAAAAAACTGCCACCCATCCAAATCTCCTTGTCCAGAAACTGAATCCAACACACAACCTTTCCCAATCCCATGAGTCCTAATAGCTCTCTTTTTGAACTAAAGATGACGATCTGATGACTTATAAATTATACAGTACCTCAGACAATGCAAAGCCGAAATACTATAAGACCACGAAAACGACTCCTTTCTCTGACAGATTGACGTCCCCAGTATTGGCATGCTTAAACAATAATAAACAAATTTTGATAATAAATAAACAAAAAAAGCAGGATGAGAATGAAGCAGTAGTGGGCCTCTGGCCCGAAACTGCTAATTACGACGTGGAAATATTCGTTGGTCGTTGATCATTCCTCCCAAACTATATGTACAACACATTGAGGCACATTTTTGTGTAAAATATCAATTTGACCCATCAAAGATTGTGGACTGTAGCGTCTACACAAACTTTTAGATATACACTCCCCCCCCCCGCCCCACACATACAAACACATCATCGAAAAAATTTCATAAAATGACTTTGGGGGCCTGAAAACATGTAATTCCGTCAAATCTCGATATCAAATTTTTTCACGATCACAATACATACTTAGTTATAGAGGAGCAAAAATATCGCAGTACTTTCCAAAATATGTTTTAATTTCATTTGGTTCTGACATTTTGAATTTTATTTAACGAATAGTTTACCCATTTATTTTTAAATGATTTAAAACCATATACATTTATTATGTAAAGTACTGCTGATACTAGAGAAAACTGTTTACTCTTGGTGTTATATACAATTTTTTTATTGATCAATATATTTTCCATTGTTAATAAAAATTATCATATATAACAAACTATTCATAAATATACGTAGCAAATCTAAGTTTATTCAGATATTTTATTAATATTTTTTGTCTATATACATAAATAATTATACATTCTGCAATGAGTGAAAACATATTTTGTTAGTTTCTTTAAATAGTTTAAGTGAAATACAGAAAAGAGTGACTAATACAGATCAAATTGTTAAATAAACAGCATGCATTTACTGTGGGGTAGCTATATGCAGCCTAGCTTAGAGTAGAGCAGTTTCGAAAGAATATTGCATAAGCCTAAGAAAAAGTCGGTCATTAAAGAGGTGACTTAAACGATGACTTCATGCGGCAGAGTACGCGGACAGGTCTATCTACTGGCGTACTGCACCAACTTTTTTCAACTTTACACAAGGTTGTTTTCAACTTTTTTGTGTCTTAGCTTCAAAAGGCTACAGTGCATTCTTTGGATTATAAACTATTTTTTTTTCGTGAATCAAATATACTTTCCATAAATTGACTTACAAGCACTAGATCTTATTACAGAAGAACTCGCGGTTCCATATTTACATTCATGATCATCTATATGAATAGAACAGTGTAACTTATTCGTTGTTTGTTAACTTATTATTCTAGTAACTGAAAATTTCTTCATGAATAATCTTATTTAAATTTATTATTTAATTTAGTCATATTGTTTCAAAATAATATGAAACGAAGTTTCGTTGGTAATTATTAAATTCAAATGTGAAGTTTTGTTTATGAAATTATGTAATTTGTCACATGTTTGTCTCAATTTAATTTCGTAATTTGTCTCAATGTTTATTCAATTACTCTATTTCTGTGAAAGCAAAATACCAGCTGGATTCCATAAAACCATCTGAGATCCATAGGAGCGAACTTTGAAGCCTCACAACTATTTTCTTGATCTTGATTATTTAAATGCTGAAATAATCCCTTCGTTCGTACAAAAGATAAAGAGTAAGACTTTAATCCCTAAATAAAGAAATATAATTAGCAACATCAGTACTCTATTTTTAGCGATATTCAGGCTTATAATTATAATTATTATAATTGTAATCAACATCATGATCATCATGAGGAATTACGAGAAATAATAGAGTAATGAATAAAAAAGTACCGTAAGTAAGAAAAAGAAAGGGGAATATTATTTCATATATTATAATGTATATTAAATTATCCTATATTATCTTATTCATTATAATATTATAATTATTATAACGAAAAAGAAATTATTTACAATACATTACATGCATGGAGGGAATCAGAAACAAGGTGAACATGACAAAAACTTTTCAGCAAAAGAGTTATGTATCCCGCATATCGAATATTTCGCTAAAGCGCTGTCGGAACAAACTTAATTTATTATCCAGGTTAATTTAAAGCTACAATTAAAAAAACATTGTTACTTAATAACAACTTACCAAAAACTTGATAAATTTGAAGTATTTGTTTTAAATAGACAACTTATTTCAATTTGCTAAATCAGTTCTATAATTAGTGGAAGTTTGATCTCTGTCAATATACAATATTTCTATTATTATTTTCTTTACTTATAGCATGAATTAATGAGTGCTTGGAAAGGAACACCAGCTTAGCGTATGGTGGGTAGGAAGTGTTAGAATGATGGAGGGGCATGCATTTAAAATTCAAGAGTCGCGATGCCACCTTCCTGCCTTTGAAAACGACAGTCTCAGACCTTAACTATTTGAAGCTGATCAAGGGACAGACAAGGGAAGCACGATGGCTGTACCCTTCGTGACACCATCTCATCAGTACAACCATCTTCTCTCTTCACTCTCCACTTTCTCTTCAGTCATACTTCAAATCCTCTTATCAATTATAGATAAAATGTATGCTTTCTCTTCACTTTATAATAACAATATTCTGTTTCAAACATCTTTTCTTAACATTAATATTTCTGTTGAGGATAAATACACCCACTGACACATCAATTATTCACAATTAAATTGAAGTAGGAGTGGTCGAGCCGTGGTCTGACTGATACCACAGCGGTAGGTCCACCGAGCTTTTCTAATCAGTCAAAACCCAGGTACTCCAAGACTATGATAAAACACGAAACCATAAAATGTTCACCACAAAATTTGCATGTATCTCATTCTCTAGTTGAAGGGGTTAGTTGAAATGAATATAAATCCCATAATGTCTTCCCTTGATTGAGGAGAGAGATGACCGTATAGAATAGAAATTAGCATGTGCTCCAGCTTCTTGCTCCGGATAACTAATAACTACAATTTCAGTCAAACTCTAGTACATTTTAGAGAATCCCCATGTTTCAGTTTCAGTGATACAATAATAGTTAATTCCTTGATAATTTAATATTTTTATCAGCGCAACAAATAAAATTAACTTCTTGCAAAGTACCCAATACTCTCTGTTGAAACATCCATAACTACACAATAAAACAAAAAGTATTTACATTTTAATTAAAGTCACACTACGCTAGTTACCTTGATTCTGGATAAGCAAAAACCCTTCACTATTTTATAAAAGTGTTGCCTAAAGAATGGAGCAGGTCAAAGTCCCCTAGATTATACCCAGCATCAAAATATATTTATTCAAGAACAGTAAATACTCTTTAATTCAAGGCTCACAGTTTATATTTATTTACTTAAATAGTAGTTCATTACTTTAAAGTATCTATCTATATATAACTATCCGTTTAACTATCTATCTAATATCTAACATAATTGACATTAGTAAATATTAAATGATGGAACCTTATATTCAACTGTTGGTGCTGTTGAAACATTCTAAACCCCCGTTCAAGTGCTACAGATCTAAATCATTTAATTAAATTAAATTAATTATTTAATTATTTAAATTAAAAGTTTTTATAAATGATTCTAAAAGTTCAATTTAATATTATTATAAATCACTGAAAATGAAGTTCACATTTAAATAATTCTGACAATTTATATCAGATCAGTTGCTGTTGAATTCGGAAAGCCAACCACCCCAACAGTAATACATGAAGTAAAACGTATTCCCTTCACAACTAATTTATGTATTTAAATTGTAGTTTAATTTGGCATAAACTTAAATGGTACTATCAATATGCATGTATTCTCTTAATAAGCCCTAAAAGAGATGTTACTGATAAAAATCAATTTTCATTCTTGCCCATTAGCAGATTATGCAGTATTCGAAATTTGGTTCGATATATCTAATAACTCATAAAAACCAATTTTTTTATCATACCTATTAAAAATAAACTATGATAAAATATATATTCTTTTATAGTTAAATTATAAATCCTCGTTGTAATGCAATAAAAAGAGCAAGTTCTAAATTAAAATTTGATGGAAGATAACAGAACAGCCTGAAAATATATCAGTAATGTAGCAGTATCAGTGAATTTCTTATTTTCCTCTGTCTCATAGGTCCATGAAGAAGCTTTTGAATTAAAAACTAAAACGTCAGCATTGAGAGTTTTATTTGAACCCGGAAACCGGTATGTATATAGCTACATATTATACAGAACAAAACAAAAAACATACTACCTACAGTTTGTCATCAGGAGAAGATCAGAAGAGAATACGAAGCGGGGGAATGTTCAGTCTGATATACTGAAGCAATACTTGCGTGACTTTACTTCTATATGTCTGACTAAATATATCTCTCCAGCTTCAGTTGATCTTCTCGTGATAACGGCTCGAAGAAGTTATATTACATATCGATTTTAGTACGTGTTTTATTCTGTTCTATGTCATTTTTAGATTTGCAAAGTCCGGTTGAAGCACCATTTATTGTTTTGATATATATAGAGAGGCATCAAGTAATACGCTTGTATTACAGGGCATACATGAGCAGCCAGTACAAGCAAGATGAACAAGCGCTGCGAAATATCGTCTCTAAGCACGTTTCAACGACGACGGAGGAGGATAAGCTTAAATTAACAATATTCTATAAGAACAATAAGACCAGTAATGTTGTTCTTAAGAACAGCCCCCAGTGTGTCACCCCAGAGCTCCAGAAAAGTCATCTCGTGTATGAATATGTTTGTAATTCAGGGAACTGTGCAGCCCTGCCTTCTACATACATCGGCATGACAAACACGAAGCTCTCGAGGCGTCTTACCCTACATCTGTCTGCTGGTGGACCAAAACAGCATGAACAAGAAGTCCATGGTACTCGTCTCACTAGGGAGAAGTTAGTCGAAGGAACCAAAGTCCTTCAACTGCAAAGTGACCCTAACCGCCTGAAAATCCTGGAAGCGCTCTACATTAGGTCTAAGAAGCCTTCCCTTAACTGCCAGATGGTAGACATGTTCGTCATTCCCAGCATGAGGAGTATGGTAGTAAGCGGTGAAGTGCAGCGGGATACCGGACTGAGTGTAGCGCCACATAGTGCTGCTGATAATAGTGGCTCGGTTGATCTGGTGACTCGGGCTGGTGGACCGGAGAGTGGTGTGAGGGCGGGCGCTCGGCCTGCGGTCGGTATTCCCGAGGCTGCTCGGCGCGAGTCGGCCTCCGGCATCAGGTGATCTGCAGCTGTTCTCCAGTTGGGCTCCCCCACTCCCCTTACCCCCACTACTTGCCTGCTTTCCCTTCCCTATGCCTTTTGCGTCCTGGATCTCCTAGGAGCAACTTCGCCCGTCGATGACATCTGTGATGTCGAAAGCTTGCGCACTCAATACGTTTACTTTTCTTATATTTATTATTATTATTCTTTTCGTTATAACTAACTAACTATAAACTTTTCTTTCTTTTTTCTAACTAACTATACCTTCCCTTTTTATTCTTACTCTCTTTCAACTCGTTATTTAATATATCTTTTCTAGTTTACTATTAATCTTAATTATTATTATTATTAATTATTATTAACATTATTATTATTATTATTATTAATTTTCTTAATCTATTTATTCTCTATTAGTCCAGTTATACCGTTGACCTTTCAACTCTTTTATTCTAATCGCTTGTTTCTTGTTCATTATTGACCTTTAACCTTCTCTTTATATTAACCTGTACTATCCTTTTAATCTATTTTTAGCAATGACTAAGCATGAGTCATCGATTTTAATCTATTTATAGCAATGACTAAGCATGAGTCATCGAGTTTAATTTAACATGTCACTTGGCCTTTCTTGAATTTCTTGGACTTTCAACTCTTTTATTCTAACCGCTTGTTTCTTGTTCATTATTGACCTTTAACCTTCTCTTTACATTAACCTGTACTATCCTTTTAATCTATTTATAGCAATGACTAAGCATGAGTCATCGATTTTAATTTAACATGTCACTTGGCCAACTCCTTTTCCAGTTGAACCCTGTTAGCAGGAGGTTAGTTCGTAGGATCGAATCTCTCAGTCTTAAGATCGTGAATGCCGAGACTGCGGTTAATTTTAATGATACTTGTTTAAAAGAAGATCTGCTGCCTATTTATACCAATATATATATTCGTATAAGTGGGCAGCAGATCTTCTTGTAAACGAATGGAATTAAAATGTGCAGCAGCTTCTGCATTTACGACCTTTTTGCTGACAGCCTCGATTTTCCTTATTATCTTACGATGTTCTGGAGGTAATTTCCATATATAATGGGCCAGAGACATGTCAACGTGACAAACAAAACTATTAAGAAAGCATGTGTGAAACAACGACTTTAATAAATACTCACATGTTCAAGAACAGACAAGCTTTCGACCATCATAGGTCATCTTCGGGTCTTATACTTTGTCAAAATCCTATTAAGTGAATATAACAATTCTCAAATGAAAAAGGAAAAAACTGAACATAACTATTTTAACGTAAATAAAACAGGAAACAATACAACAAGTGAATACAAAACCAAAAGCAGGTTCTAGGAGGGTTGCGACAACGTTCAGGTTAGACCCTCAATTGTTGCAAACACTAACTAGATTCTATTTCGTAAACTATCCATTTCGTTTTTAGGCTTTACGTTTTCTTTTATTAATTTGTGGAGGGCTCTTTCATCTTGTTTAAATTCACTATGTATATATGCACGATAGTGGAGAGTTAGAGACTCACCAGAGGCTGGAGACTGTACTTTACTAGTGTACCATTTATCCAAGAATGATTTTACTGCTTTGGTGACTTCAATGTTGGAGTCACAGGTCCATTGTTAATAAGTACCTGTGTTGAGTTTTCTATTTCTTGGTGTACTAATGTCCAGTCACTACAGTGGGTGAATTCCCTTTTTATATATGCATTGATCGTTGATTTTCTGTATTTTTCTGGGCATTCACTTCTTCCGTTCAGGCAAAGTCCATGGTTCGATGGCTTTCTATAAACTTTAGTAATAAAATGATGGGGGTATTGTTGGATAACGATATCTAAAAACGGCAGCTGTCCTTCTACACTACTTCCTATTGTTAATTTATATATATATATATATATATATATATATATATATATATATATATATAAATTAACACTGACTCTCACCCCCCTGACTCTCGGCTATATAAGGAGACCGGTAACTCACCTGTTTTGTGTCTTGAAAATGACTGCAGAAGACAGTCGAAACGCGTCGACAAGAAGAATTCATTCCCTGAACCGTTGTTCTCACAACGAAAAATTAATTTTTCGCAAACTTGAAAAGTTGGAGAAGAAGATCATCAACCGACAATATTCAGTCGTGTATAACCAATCATGTATAAAAGAAGGACTGCTACCGAAGTACACTAATATATATATATATATATATATATATATATATATATATATATAAAATGTAGTCCAAAATTAGCAAAGTAACACAAATAAAAAGAAACAGTTCCAGTGGTTAAAACAGTGTAGTCTTAACATTTATGATTTAATCAAATAAGTGTCCATCTGTTTTTTCTTGACATTGTTCCAAATATTTAAGCAATAGTCTTGAAATATTTTGGATGACAGAAATAAGATGAAACGACAGAACTTAAAAGCGCTATAATATTTTACGACCCCAACAGATTAACAAACAAACCTAATTCCAAGGACTATTAGAGCTCAGAGCATTACGTTTAGACAATTACAAGACCTTAACATTTTCAAAGGATACAATACCTTCAACATAGAATACTTCAGAAATTCTTCAGTACCTCTCCTACATATGGAACCAAACAATTAAGACCCTAATATCTCAACAGTCTACCAAGTAACAATAAACATGTCTTCCAATTTTAATTCCTTAGTCCCTAATCATTTCATCTATTACCACTCCTGGAAATCCTTTTCACAGCTGAAAAAATTAATTACTGCTACTTCATGAGCTCTCGGAACGTTGCAATATCCAGGTCTCAATTTTATAGTACCATATATGAAAGAGTAGGCAGTGAATTAATTTTTATCTCCATATTAATCAATGGAAACAAACGCTATTAATTCTGTTAACATTTTTTAGTTTACTATAAGTAAAGTATAGTGATCGTGAAAAAATTCGATCTCGAGATTTTGACGGAATCATATGTTTTGAGGTCCCAAAAGTCGTTTTATGAATTTTTTTCGATGATGTCTGTGTGTGTATGGGTGGGTGGGTGGGTGAGTGTGTTAGCATTTCTTGTTACCACGCTACGGTCCAGAATCTTTGATGGATCAAGTTGATATTTTACACAAAAATGTGAAGTACATCTACTGAAATAAAATTGATGTTTATAATGGAGAAATTTAAATAACTCATTGACTTATATGGGATATAAGAGGAATAATATTTTTACATGTAAAAATTTACTCAAAAATAAACATAAATATTTGTTGCTTTCAATCAATCTATATATGGTAATCTTGAACAAAACTTAATATCAGATGTAAATTAGTTTGGTTTGTGAGTTATAGTATCATTGGGTAACTTTGATGTGTGAGTAATGGTCTCATTCCTAAAGAAAGATGAGTTATGTTTGTTAACAAGTATTCAGAATTTTCACTGTTCTAGTCTAGTAGTTCATATCTATCATGTTTAAAAATTTCTAGCTTCCAGATATAAAATTTTTAAATTATACTGAATAGCTGGCATCAACTTTGATTTGAGTATGTAAAATTGACTAATTGTTAATGAATTTTTTCACAATATACATTCACAGCAACCATATAACAGAGTACAATAGGCAGGAAAAAAATAACACTCAGAGAATGAATTGGTATATATGAGTTTTGAAAATTGAAAGAAAAGTGGTTTTTATTAAAAATACTAGGAACTCATGAAACTTCCAGTATGTAATTCTATAAAAGACCAAAAATATAAAACATCATTCAAAATTCAAAACATCTTTGAGGAAAAATAAATTAAATTATCCGATATCTTAAATTAAGAATTATCTTAAAACGACATGCTTATGTTTCTGACATTTGTTAGACAAAATAGAAATGTTTTCAAGTTTTAAATGGGAAAATTTGTCTTAAATATTCAATGTAGAAGGAGGTCAGATTATACTAATGATATTATATGCATCTGTGGTGTGATATAAAAAAATAAGCATATATATTGATAAGTGCATCAATGTATATGTACTATCTCCAGGAATGAAAGACCAATAAACATCTCCCTAGATATTTATATTATACCAAAATGGAACATCATTTATTATATACCCAAAAAGTATGATATTATGTTTACTTATAGTAAAGTTGAGTGTAGGTCACTCTAGATTTTTTCTATTAATTGTTGTGTTTTTTCATAAATTTACAATATATATGTGAAATGTTGTAATGATATATATATATATATATATATATATATATATATATAAATTAATCATTTTGATATGCTAGGTGAAATTTTATACATATGTAAGTTATAACGAAATAACCCTTGTTAAAGTGATTTTATTATATGTCTTGCACAAGTCTGTAATTGCACATATTATAAAATTTGTTACTCTAAGTCAGACGTAATGAAAGAGAAAGGAATTTTGTGTATCAATGCAGAAACAGGTACCTATTTGAACAAAGATAAGCTCCATCCTCTAACGAGTTAAACTAGAGAGTCTAACTCTCTCTACAGTGTCTTTCAAAAAGTGAATATCTTTCTTCACTCTCACAAATTATCACTGAATACATATTTATTATGTCATATATCTAATCTGATATGCTGCAGATGATAAATACATTTAGGCTGTCAGTATAATTTCCCTTTATTGCATTAAACAGTATTAAATTTAATAAATATTGCTCTGATATTTTAATCTTTAAGTTGAAGCTTACAAATTTTAAAACAAAATAATTATAATTAGACCACAATATCAAAAGTACAGAGCTTATAGAAGACTGGCTTCTAATCTATCAGCTACTGGTATTTAAACAAAATATAAATAATATATGCATTAAAAAAGGGATAGGTAAGAAAAATAATAAAATAAATTCCACCATAGATCGAAAATAGAATTAGGAATTTGAACAACTTCACTGTTGAAATAATTATTTTGCAAATGTGTTACAGAACATAGGATGTTTCTGTCTTGCAACCAACACAAACAATTCAGTGTCAATGGATGTAATACCCTAGAAGATGATTAGGACAAATTTATTAAACTTATTTAAAAAGTGAGTTTGAATAACTTCCAATTGAGAAGTTTTGGATTAAACTTTATGTTGATATCCCAGTTCTGTCCAATATTACTTTTAGAAATTTGAGGGAACAAAATTTTCTCAACCTCTTCTTACAAAAATAAGTACGAAAAAAGTTAAACCTGCACGAAGATTGTGGCCTCTACTGTATCAACTGCAGGTCCCAGAATGAAACTTCTGGGATATTAGAAACTTCATTTCTAATATCCAACAAGCTTATTACTTATGTGTTGAAAAAATTAGTCCCGATTTGATTGTTGCAAGGAAACCATCCAAATAAGAACTATAAAAGAGGTTTATGTATAAATTGATTTAAAGAATATCTGATAGTTAAATAACACCAGATAATATTATTCTTCGAATGTATTCTAATCTATAAATACTTTTTCAAAGTATATGAACTACCGATCAATTATAAGTCCTTGCTAGCGTCGTACAATAGATATAATGTTCCTTTAATTGATATCGTTTTACTATGTTATGGCAAAATGTAGAAACAAATAACTATGGTCACTCAGCATTATCTTTGATTGTACACAACAAGTGCAGATGTAATTGTCCTGTTGGGCACATACGTTTATTTTGTTCTGAACTGGACACATTCGGCAAAAAAATTGAAAATCAATTTTTCAGTTCAGTAACTTATCATAAACTAATATTATAAAACCAGTAAAGGCTAATAATTTAATTCTTATATTAAATCGATATTATGAAATACCTACAATAAATTTTAAATATTATGTACCATATATTACATGGTTTAAAATGAAGTTTAGGTAATTAAGAGGTATATTATACAATAAAGGAACATATTTTCGTATGAATAGTTTAGACCAGTCGAATGATGAAAAGCAGTCTCCAGCTTTGTATATATATACAAACCAAGAGTTTACATAAACATGTGAAATAACAATTAATGATCAAACCACAATATGAAATGGGAAAAAAGACTAAGATCTTTCAACCACAACAAGCGGTCTTCGTCGGTGGGGTTTTTAACTCTGACGAAGACCGCTTGTTGTGGTTGAAAGATCTTAGTCTTTTTTCCCATTTCATGTTGTGGTTTGATCATATATACATCTTAGTAAAGGGAGGAAGCAGACCTTCTTTTATGCATGTGGTATTAAAATCAATTTTAATTAAAATGTGTGTGTGTGCAGAAGTGTCACAGTAAATACAAATGATTAAATCCCGATCAGTTTCTTACGTATCCGATTGTTTGAACTACCCCAGAAATTCGTGGAGGTATAAAACTTCCTATTTTTCTAATAATACTAGTAATAATGTCTAATAATAATAACGATAATATCATTTTATACAAAAAACTGTTATAATTTCATTGATATAAACAATTTTATGTATTTCCTTTCCTTGTTTTTTCCTTATGGTGATATTAGTACAATATATGATTTCCAAAAGAAACATACGCTAATAAATATGCACTTTAGGACTTAAGAAAATTTGCTTTAACTTATGTAACATACTGTATTAGAAATTCCAGAAGGTTGGCTGATTCCAAGGGACCTGATGCTTGTAATGCTCCCATTGCTTATCGAAGATCACGTGAAATCTCAAACATGCTTCATGCTGTCTGGGTAAACTTTCTACTTGAACTCTCTTTCAAACTTTTGCTCTCTTTTCGTAAGCAAGACAATGCTAATACGTTTTGTACTCTTTACATACCAGAGAAATCATTTTTTTCTGAATTAGGGATGAATTGATTTAGTTAAGACGAATCAATACATGTCGTATGTCAAATCATAAATGTTTGATAAGGCTTTACCTCGTATACTGCGTCCGGTGTTGGACTGGTTTAGATCCGGCATATTAGGTAAGACGTTACTACGCATTTAAGACTAGTATAAATTAGCCTTTGTGGTACTGGCAATATGCATCTATTTAAAACAACTCGACTAATAAAAACTGAATTCAAGTGAACGGATTTTCATGTGTATTTATTGATGCATGTTTTATTGATATAAAAAGTATTCGTATTAATGTGAAATGCGGTATTCGTATTGATATAAACAGTAGATCTATCAAAAAATAGAGTTGAAATGTCGTATTGTGATTCATAGCACAATAGTCCATGATGATTAAAGTGTATGACTTTGATTCGTAGACTGGTTATAAGGCTCAAATAACCACCATTAAAGCAAAAAATCACCACCCAGTTTACATATCACATTTCTTTACTTTACTGTTTTTAAACAATTTTAATTCATTTTGAATTGAGATAGAGCAGAGATTTAAATTTAAAATTATGAACGAATATAAAGACATTACTAAAATATGACTATATAATTTTAAATATCACCAATTTGATAAAACCTAAATCATAAATATTAGATACTAATTAAGCAATACCGTCAACCTGGGCATTAACCATTAGGGTTACACATTTAAATATTGTTTCAAGGTGAAAACCATTCAACAAACCTTCAAATCATTAGTAAAAGGATTCTAGCTAACAACAATCAATCTACAAATTAAGTTGATTCTGGCAATCAGGGGGACTTCCCTACAAAACACAGTAGGGAAGTCCCCCTGATTGCGTTTGTCCCCGATATCCGTCCGTTTGTCAGAAGGATATCGAGTTCTCCGCCAATTTGCTCTTGCTCGACGTTTAGTTTGTATTAATTCTCTGATATATGTTGGTAAGTATGTAACAGACTTTTTGGGTTTGTTTGGAATTTTGGCGTTATTTATACAGGTATGAATGTTTTGTGTTAATTTACTGATTGCTTTATCTATGTCCTGTGCTGTTTTGAGGCATATGTTAAGGTCAGTCAGGTGTTCAATTTCTGTTCTAAATTTTTCCCAGTCAATAAGTCCGGTATGTAGGATTTGATTACTATGAAAATTAGCAGGGTATATGGATAATGATAGCAGTACGGGAGAATGATCAGAAGAAAGATCTGTGAGAATTGTAATGTAAGGATTTAGCTTTAAAGTGACAAAACTATCAAGTATATCAGGTTTTTTGACTGTAGAAGAAGGCCAGTATGTGTGATTTTGAGGACTCAGGACAGCATAGGGAGTAGTGAGGAGGGCGTTACGAAGAATAGAGCCTGAGGATTAGTTACTCTACAACCCCACAATTGGTGTTTGGAATTGAAGTTTCGTCCACAAATAAATTTGGGTCCCAGAGTTTGAAAGAGTTTGGAGAAAGGGTTTGTAAAAACTAAAAGAAGCGTTTAGAAAAGTGTTTTTGGAATTATTCTTAATAATATTGTAATTACTAAATAAGGTAAAGAGGCGTATAGTAATAACACTCACAATTATGTAGAGAAGCAGGTTTGATGATGTCATGCCTGAAACAGAAAAGCAAGATGAGAAGGTAAGAGATGAGAAGGTAAGATGAGAAGGTCGTGGACACATCCTTCCTCACAAGGACTCCAACACTTGATTAATTATCCTTGGTGGACCATTGTGGATGTGACGTCACCAAGGCCCATGCCAACATCACGCCATATATCTTCAACTCTGCAACCCTCTGTCAAATTATAACCTCTTTCAACTGCTCTATCAATTACTGTAAAAGTTAACTAATTTACAAGCAAATGTAAATTAGAAAGAAAGGAAACCTAATAATTGCCAGCATTAGGAGCTGGAAGCATGCAAGACATACTCACACAACCAAACTGTATGACTCAGTAATTAAATATACTGTCGATTTCATCGATGATGAAACATTTAGTAAGAGTCATTTAAAAATATGATGCTGGCGAACAACATTATCAATTTTCAGGTTAATTTTGTTTTAAAAGAAAAACAATTTCATCCCTTTAACAATTTAGAAGCCAAAACAACTTTATTTTGATCTATTTTCAAGGGATAATAGGTTTTTCATTGCAACTAGTAAAATTATCAGAAAATTCAATATAACACTGTAAAAACTTAGTCTTACAAATATGACAGACTAGTTATCATTTTAAAATTAAAGAAAATTTCAAATAAATTTTGAGTTTTATTGGCTCATTAAATTTATCATCTGCAATTTGTTTGACCTAATAGAATGAAATTATGATTGATAGGATAAGATGTAGAAACAGGCTTATACCAACAATTAGCAAAATCCGGCTCTTCTCTTGCTTAATATGCATCCTATTAAAAATTTAAATATTTTACACTTTAATTAATACTGAGTGGACCAAGCATTGTAAATGTATTACAAATATACTTCCTTAATATAATTTCAGAAAATTGGGTTAGGATTACATGTTTGAGGTCTTCAAAGTCGTTTTATGAAGCTTTTTCGATCTTTGATGTCCATAATTTACGATCTTTGAAATCTGCGATAAACAAAAATAAGCTTTTATATTAATAACTGG
The DNA here is from genome assembly GCA_026182355.1 of Hermatobates lingyangjiaoensis. Lineage (NCBI taxonomy): Eukaryota > Metazoa > Arthropoda > Insecta > Hemiptera > Hermatobatidae > Hermatobates > Hermatobates lingyangjiaoensis. The sequence goes on from JAPFBL010001617.1 coordinate 5,445,029, forward strand.
ATCAATCGCTGTCTGTACTATCTCCAGGAATGAATAACTAATAAATACCTTCCTTTAAACATCATAACTAAAGTTTTAAACATAATATGAATGTTTAAATGGGACATTATTTATTATGTACCCAAAAAGTTTGATATTATGTTTACTTATAGTAAATTTGAGTGTACTCCAGATTTTTTTAATGTAGGAAGGTATGGGTTTAAAATATATAAAAATATAGTTTATAATTCATGGATTTTCCCTTGTCGTGGATATTTCCGAAACTTAAGAATCACTATAATGGAAGAATTAGAGTGATTCTATCTGAACGACTCACACAGGTAAGGGAATCGTGTATATTAAGTTAGGCCAAGATTGAATATTAAAAGTACATAATTGTAAATTTGTAGCATTTTTATGCCTTATGAATATATATTAATTGATTTTCAAACCTATACTTCTATTATCATTGACCAGAATTAACAGTAATTCTTTGACACTTTAACAGACTTTGACTTTAAAAAACAATATATATGAAATTGTTAAACTATTCGTTTCAGACGAAGAAGAAATAACTATTTAAATTAAATAACCATGAATTCATATTTTTTTCGGATGCTTAATTTCAATGAAATGACATTTGCAATTTTACAATAACAGACATTTAATCAACAGCGATTGTCAAACTAAGTATTAAATGATTATATTAAAGAATTTGATTTTAATAATTCATAGGTAATGAATAATCTTATATCCATTTTATATTAATCTGAAACTACTAAAATAAAATAGTAATCTCAACTTAAAGTTAATTTGCAAAGGTAATTCATAAAGACGAAGTTTTTTTTAAAAGATATTTTATTCTGAAGTGCATCAAATTTCGGAAAAAATTATTTGTTAGAATTACTATCATATCATGATTTCTAATCTCTGTTACTCGTATTATGTTCAAAGGCAAGACAAGTTTTGCAATTTCATTTGTATTTCAAATAATGATTAGAACTACTAAAGATCTGACATTGGCTATACTGTTTAAATGTTTGTGACCATTTAATCTAAATATTTGCAAAGTTGATATGTGAAATCGACCTGACCAGTCAGATCTTTTAATGTGTCACCCAGTTTTGACTAAATCAGAGGTCTTTCATTTTTTCCTGATCTTTTCCTAATAAGAAAGTCATCTTCTGACCCACGGTCTTCACTTCAGCATAAAGTGCCTATCGTTAGCATATAATTTTTGCAAAAGAAAAGTTCCAGTTACCTTATATAAAGAAGATAAAAAAAATTCCCTTTATGCGATGATGGGTAATGTTTTTCAAGTATTTAAAGAAAAATATTCCTTGTTGTCATAACTGCTTGTAACCAGAACAACTATATGGCCCAGTTCACCTAGCATTTTGAAAACGACTGGACTAATTAGCCAAATAATTAATTTTGCTTTAATTAAATTATCCACTTTTTTTTGGCCAGATGCAAACTAGATTTACGATATCCAAATTTAAAAAATATTCGACTGAGATTTTAATAGTTAATTATTGTTAAATATTAGTTATATATTTTCTTATTACAACTCAGAAAATGTTATTTACATTTGAAAATTGCCAAAAAGTGAGCATAGCAACACTTAAATAAATATAAGGACAAAAGGTTGGAATTATTTTTCCTAATTATAGGACTATATTATTATGAAGAACCATCGATCAGGAACAATGGAGTTCTTCGAGAGAATCCCATACCCAAATGACAAATATGACCATTTTTTTCTGACAACGATTGCTTATTTTTCGAGACAATTTTGTTTGAAAAGAAACCTTCAATTTGTAATGTTTGTTTAGATTGATCATCACCTTGGCAGACTCAGAGAGAATCATTAAATTACGTCAACTACAAGAAAAGAATCTTCAAGGTATTGGTTGCATAAAAACTCAATTTACATCCGCTCACCATGCAATTTTAAAATAGAAATAAATCGTTAACATATTTATTCCTGGCTTCAATCAAATTAAGGCACTGGATCAGAACTTGCAAAACTATAAGAATACCAACAAGTACTCTTATTCTCTTATATAAATGCAGTCAATTTTAATTAATACTCTTTTAATTGAAATTTAATAGAATATATTTTAAATTAGATTAATGATGATAATAGTAAGGAATATAACTTAGTAAAAAATATCTGAGGTTATTTTTATCGATATTAAAGAGAATAACTTAAATCTAAAATCTATGGAAAGCCATAAACAAAGACAATAGACCAGTGCTTCAAAAGGCAGCATGCTCTGAGTGGGCCATCATTATTATGCACCCTCAAAGCCTTTATTTAATTCTCCATATGATAGAGACAAAAAATATATTTAATGTACATTTATTTGAGTCTTAATATTAAATTTATTTCCAACTCTAGTTTATTAAAAAGTTTATTTTAATGTATTAAAACATACTCCAAGTAACTGTTTTAAACATTTAAAACATGAAATCATAAAAAAATGTATCTAATATTTGGGAACAAAGTAATTGTTGTCAACTTTTATTTTAGAAAAAATATTCTCTTTTCTCTGAAAAATACTCTTTATGTTAGTAACAACAACTACCTTGGGTCATTCCATAAATAATATCATTTTTTTAAATATATACAAATGAAATAAAATAACAAGCAAGACACTAATTAATATAAATTTCCAAATATAAATAATTAGAAGTTTCCTAACTCACAATTATTGTGCCAATTTTTAAAACATCGACCAACTTATCGCAGAAAAATTATTATTCATTGATTTGAAGATTTCATGGAAAATGTATTCTTTTCTATCGATGAAATTTTGCAAGCTTCAGACGTGAATGGCAATTTGAAAGAGGAAGGTCAGATGATTACGGAGGATGAGTAAGTCTTTCAAAACCGAGATATTCTCTTATGTGTGATTCTTTCGCTGCGATGCCTATCATCGTCATTATATAAAATAACACCCAAGTCAAAAATAATCTGAAACAAGTTGTACCTGATCAGGTCTATAAATCAATTTTTTTTTCTAATTTTGTAAAACTGAGCAAGGACAGATTCTTTCAGATCATTACTTGTTTTAACATGGTAGATGATATTTTACCAAATTTGGTATAAAAACGATTACACATAAGACTTGATATATGAACTCTATCAAATTTTCAAAACACCTAAACCATAAAACACTTATCTTTAGCAGCCAAATTAATACCAACTGTCCAAACATTGTGCATTATTATTGGAATGTCCAATATAACGCTGCAAGTGTAGAAATCGTTCTAAAGTTATTTAAAGTTTATTCTAAAGCTGAATATTTTTATTAATTTTCAAACTTTTAAAATCTTAATATAATCAAGCACCAATGAAGCAGAACATCATCTCGTAATGACGACAGATACCCTGTAAGTAAGTAAGGAGACGACAGATTCACCCTCGTTCTCCTGAAAATTATGTCGTGAAAACTTGCAAAAAAAGTCAGTTAGTTACTGTTTTTTGTGTTTCTCAGTTTAATCTTTAAACATATATAAGAAATCACAACAAATAATGAAATACCAGAAATGAAATAAGGTAAGAATGTCAAAAGTTTTTCCAGATAGCTATTGTCCAAGAACCATTTTTTCAAAGACTATATTCAACAACGAGCTACCTCGAGAATACTACCTTTTCTATCATTGACTTTATTACTACACTGGGTTTTTAGGTTTTAGAGTCATATATTTCATTCTGACTATATAGGTATGAACTAAATTCACAGAAAGGATACACGTAAAAACTTCACAAAAACTCAGTAGCATATTTTAATTGTCTCGTCAGATAGAAATATACTAGTAAGTTTTGTGATCTCTTTTATGTGTTTTTTTTTGTAAAGTTAGTTTATTTAGTTCGTGCAATAGTCTTATTTAATTCCTTATATATGGTATATACATTCAGTTGAGTTTTTGACTCTAAGGAAGACCGCTTGTTGAGCGGTCTTCGTTAAAAGGTTTTAGTCTTTTTTTCTCATTTTATATTGTGGTTTCATCATTGATTGTTATTTCACGTGTTTATGTGAAATCTTGGGTATAGGAATATATATATATATATATATATATATATATATATATATATATATATATATAGGTATTGGGTTTATATAATCAAGGGCCAATGAACCAGAACGTCATTTCGTAATGACGACAGATAACAAGATATTAAAGTGAGTTTCACAAGCAATTTTTGAGTTCTTTTCTTCGTAAAGAGAAAAATTACAGAGAAAAAAACACAAAAGGAAATACAAAAACTCACTGCGAATTTGACTCCCATCGTCATCAGGAGGGTGAATTGAGTCTCTCGGAAGGCAAGCTATATCATATTTATATTATAATATCAATATATCATATTATAATAATAATAATAATAACATAACATAATAACATAATTATATTATAATAATTATGTTATACTATATTAGTTATATGATATTTCTATTTGATGACAAAATAAATTAATTGGTTTGATTTCTATAATAGATTGTATTAATCTATTATTGATAGATAAATACAATAAATCTATACCATTGTTTAATAATAATACTTTTGTATTATTATTAAAATACAAATATAATTGTATATTTGTATACTAACAAGACATAATCATGGTATATGTCTTTTAAAGTTAAATAAATTAAACTTAACTTTATAATTTACTTCATAAAGCCAGGTCATTGGCTTGCAAAAGCCAAGTGACCTGGCTTGTTACTTTATCAATGTCAAGCCAGGTTCTTGATGCTTTATTCCTCTCCAGCTCTAATAAAAGCCATGTACTTGCTACATCTCATCTGTGGAATTCAATCAACACGACAAATATTTGGAGGGCTCACACTCCGTCAGGAAATCAAAGTGTTGCCATGTGACATCAGCTTCTCCGCGGAGAGATACCCGGTCCGTTCTTCAGTAGTGCCACATTCCTGTTGAGACTGGTTACTAAACAATAAAGCCTCTATTGTCCTGCTAGGAAAGGGATATACGGAGACTGGCAATAGACATTGGTTTCCCAGCATAGCAAAGTCTCGCTTCTGGTGATGTTTTATGGGTTGTTGGATATCTTTTTACTTCAATGATCACAAACAGCCGTAATTTTACGGCTACAATATATTATTACTAAATCCTTTGAACTATTTGCTAAAATGCTTTGAGCGTTGAACTTTTTAATAGAAAAAACGCCAGCGAATGACTGTAAACCCTATCTTGACCTGATTCTAATTTAGTTCTGAACTATTCAAGAATAAGTTTACCAAAAGGAAAACGGTCTCTTATTCATGAGTTTACCAGCATCATCTTCCAGATTCCCAGCATACCTTTTCAGCGTAAAGTTAACAAAACACACTTGTTTTTACATAAGCTAATAATAAGCTATCTAGAATTAAATTAAATAATTTAGAAAAAAAACTTAATCTTCGGCAAGTAAATAAAGTGGACATAAATTCTTTTAAGACTGATATCATACTATGAATATAATAAAAAAAAATAATAATAAAGGAACAAATTTGGATAGGTAGTACTAGAAGAGCTCTAACAGGATAACATATTCCTACTATCTAAAATGACAGTTAATTAGTCATTTTGAAATAAACTATAAATCATTACATTATATGACCAACCAAGGGTTATTGGAAGAATATCTGCTGTGCAAAAATATTGCTGGTGCATCATATATTGTAATGCGGAAAACCGTAATCCCCACTTGGCGTACGCTGACTCCACAGGGAATCTCAAAGATTGTTATTCAAAATTTTGTGTTTTATAAAGATATCTGGCCTACTAAATATTCTATATTAATTTTAAAACAGTATTACAACAAATACCTTACATTTTTAGGAAGTTTTGAACTATTATTTCTAATAACAAAATATTTTATGTATTCTTATTTGTGTAAATTACTTTTATAATTTTTATTACATCAAATCAGAACTTTTTTAGTTCATTTAAGTTCTTTTAGTTCTCTGTAATATAATCGTGGTAGTTGTCATCATAATTATACATATTGTGTAATATAAAAAGATTTCACATAAACACGTGAAACAACAATCAATGATCAAACCACAATAAGAAATGGGAAAACAAGACTTGTTTTTCCCTTTAAGTCTTGTTTTTCCCATTTCTTATTGTGGTTCGATCATTGATTGTGTAATATGTAGTACTTTGCATGTAAAGGTATTTACTTAATATGTAAAGCAATTATTTGATTAATTGAAAACTATTGAATAATGCAATAGTTTACATGTAATACTTTGCAAAACGTACTGAATAAAGAAAAGTATTATGTTAAAATTAAAAGAATAAAGATCATACACAGTAAAGAAAAAGAATAAAAAAGGTACGAAAAAAGGTTAAAAATTTGCAGAAACCTCCATTATAATACAGACTCAGCTGCCGTCAAATTCTGAAGCCATTCATAAAGAGCATAATGATTAAAAAAAAACCTATTTTCTAGGTTTGAAAGTGAAGATAAATGTATTAATAGCGAAATAAGTAATAATTAATTAATTTAATTATTAAAATAAGCTTAATGTTCACTTTTTCAGCTCATTTCAATAAAACTTGCAAATTTCATTAACCTATTATCCAGCACACTTTTATTTCAGACACAGATTTATATGTATATATTACTACATATTGATAAAGATTCCTTTTGTGTTTATATTCTTATCAAGTAGGCAAGGAAAGCAACAATAACAGATTGCAAAATGTTTTTGAAAACTATAATTAATCATATTAGTATGGATTGAGTTTCAGAATTTGTTGAACTGAGAGTCATTTTAGAATATCCTAAAATGCTTGAAAGCGGCAATGTTAATTTTATTTTGATTAATATATACAAGGTTAATAATATTTAGGATTAATCTGATTGTTTTATTACTTGTCATTAAATAAAAAAGCACTGTATTATAGTAGACCCAAACAAAGGAATTATGAAGATATTTATCTTGTGTACAATGAACGTAAAAATTTGAAACTGGGAAATTTTTAGAATAACTGATTAACTAGGAGTGAATTACTCGTAGTTTAAAATCAATATACCTATAACTGTTTTAACTTATTAAAAACAATAATTACAATTAGAAATTATTGTTTCTAATTATATTGTTAGAAATTATTGTAATTATAGAATGAAAAAAAAGGTGTTTGTATTTATTCTTGGAGAATTGTATTTTTTGGTTGTGAGCCTTATGCAGATGAGATGCCGGTTCTGATCATTGGTATGGTATCAGATAATCAGCACTCACAAAGATGCTAATTATGACTTTTAAGTAAATAAGCCCAAAATCTTAATGTTCCATAAATGTAAAATTTCAATTTACAATAATTGACTAATTAATAAAATGCCTGAGTCAATGTTGGAAAAAAACTAATACATAAAATTAATGATAAAACGTTTATGAGGAATTACGCGATGTGTCGACAAAACTTGTAGAGATGAAAACTTTTCCGAAGAAACCTCCCTTACTACGAGTAAAACCCCTACAACAGTCAGACCTTTGACTACAAAACGCTAGGCTGGCAACAATGCGACAAAACTATAAAACAGTGACAATACGATTAGTGTTACCACCTACTTGTGCAAACGAGATTAACGTCTTTTTGCTACTTCTACAAAAACTTTGTAATCTATGGGGCTTTGGTAGTGTATTGTTAAAAAAATGCATTCATCATATTTCCTAGCAGTGAGGATTTGGTAGAAGATTTTTCAATTTTTGTCAGCGTTTCCAATTATATACACCTGTTTTTGTAAAAAAGAAGTGTGACCATGCTGAGACTACACTTTAAATTAATTATGGATTGTTTTTTTTGGCACTCTTTTAGCACATAACAGATTCAGTAATCTTTACCTTGAAAAGTACCGATCAGCAAATAGAGGATACGTATGTGCGGATGACTGTTCGGAGGAACAGGTAGTTCCTCGTTGCTAGCATTATTCACAAAGAGGGTTTCACAACGACCGGTAATTAGTAATATTGTGTTATACAATATTCAGTTTAGGACCTCGTGACATGAGAGTAAAGACTTAACTTGAAAATTTAAGGGAATGAATTTATAGTAGTTCTCTCTAATCCTTTTCACCTCAAGCTGTCACAATAATTTTGATTTCAGATCGTACAGAAATACAAATATTCCTGAATCTAAAAAGAACTAGGTGTATTTATTTTCTGACCCTAAATAAAGTACGTGTTCATTTCGGAATTTACGATTCCAGCATAAAACATTCAAGAGTTCAATATATGAGCCATTTTCTTTGAAAGTCGTGTAAATCCATTTTGACAAAAAAATTAGGTAACGATAAAAATGAATACCTTTCCTATGAACTTTTTATTTAAAAAACGTTTCCAAAAAAATCTGTTAAATTTTTCATTGAATTTTAACATTTATTTAAAAAAAATGTAAATAAAAAGTTTATAGTAAATTGTATTCATTTTTATGGTTGCCTAATTTTTTGTCAAAATTGACTTACACCACTTTGAAAGAAAATGGCTCATAAGTGTAAAGTAGGTTTTAGGGAAATTTGAAATCCCTCATCATGAGAATACAAAAGCTAGCAGCATGATACAAAATTTTTACCAAGGCGACACGCTTGTTCGCCAGTGTCTCACCACTAAAACATTGTAAAGAAACCACTGACCACAGGACTTGTCTGTATTCTAAGACCTCAACAACTCGTATATTCGTACCACTAGAAATTACATTATTTATAAGCCCTAATTACAGAAATCATAATCATTTTTATGAATTAAATACTTTTCTTATATTGTTGGTATTAATCCTAGAATGGAGGAAATCACACAAGATGAACATTTCTTTCTAAATATTCATTGATTTTATGAAAGTAGTCTGATTTGTTGAATAAGAGTTGAAATAAATGACCAGATTTTTGTACTGATGGTGAAATTATATTTACCTACCATCACTCTCCTTACGGACCCTCTGCTACTCAGGGTAGATGGTTTCTGTCCTATGTATTTTAATTCAACAAAATATTGGAAAGTTAATATGTTTCCATTATAACAACCGCCTAATTCTTTCGTAAGTACGAAATCCGACCCATTTTTCAACGTGTTTCAACGAATTATGCTTAGCAATCTGGTTTTTGTTTGCTGCATTGCACATGCCATCTTATCCAGGAGATAAAACTTAGGCTAAAATTGCCAGTTATATGATGCAAATTATTGTTTCTAATCTTACTTCTTGGAAATTGAATAAATTCATGATTTTTATTCGATGTAATTAATAAAGCATTTACTATCTTTAAAAATTAAAATTCTATATATGTTAGATAAAAAAAAATCATATCATATTTGCATAAAAGTAATTGTCAGTCAAAATATTATGAGCACTAAAATTAAAAATATTTAGAAAAAACACAAGTGTCTATCATAAAAGAAGCAAAAAAAAGAGCTTTACGTGACCTAGGAGAGATAGCAATTTTTTATCCATCGGAATGCGGAGGGAATCGGTAGGTGTAAGCCAGCAAGCAAATTCACTTTCATACTGTGACATCATATATAAGTGAGTTCAAAACATTATTATTTTGTCGTAATTAATTATTAGTTTGTGATTAGCAATAATAATGAACTATTAAAAAAATGACCTTGGAAGTTAAACGGGCTTTTTGGGGTAAAATTGTTGTTACTCTTCTTTTTAATCAGGTATACCTAACTTCTTTTTGCAGATAATAAACTTATGTTTTACATTTTTTAACTTACAGATTAAAACTAAAATTAGATACAATATTTTTGTAAAAAAACTGATATATATATTTTTCACAATAAAACCAATTGAACAATTTCAATCTTAGCAATGCTTTTTATTAATAGGGAAGTTATCTTTCCATATATACATGAAATTGCAATTGCATCTAAAGATTATTCACTATAACTTTTAAAAAATTAGAAGGTAAAAAGTATAAATTATCTATATATAAGTGCATGAATAAATAAACAATTAACATATCTTTATCTTTACACAAGAAAGAGTTATTCACTCTGTGAAACCTTAACGGGTATAATGTGTTAAAAAATAATAGGATAAAATTTACCTTTCATTCTCCAAATTCCTATTAATCTCCAATGATCACTAAGGAGCACTGACACTTGAATGTTGATGGAAACACGTACAGACTTTTCTTAACAATAAAATTAAGGAAAAAGATTTGTCCATTCTTGTAAAAGGGCAGCGTCGTTTTCATTCAAGCGCTCGCTGTGAAAGGCATAACAGGCACAGTGGAAGTATCTACCTCGATTGCCCAAGCCTGCCTCAGATGACGTTATCACTAGCCTGCTCAGGTCCAACTGACTGGCTGACTGACTTCCTACCTAAAGGATAGCAACAGTCAGGTGTACCAACCTTTCAGCTTCAAACACTCCACAGTTTCCATCTAAAATTCCCGGAACGCCCCTCTTATTCTTCTGATCAACAAGCTCTCTCTGCCTCATTTTACAATCCAACTTCCTTATTTCCATAATTTCAAAAAATCTTTTCTCAAATCCGTCTAACACGCATTTACAATTCAATATAAAAAAATTAATACATTGTATAATCTGTAATAATACACTATTTATTATTATTACTAATAATAATAATAATAATAAAATAACAGTACATCAAGGAAACTAATTTTTGCATGTACTATATAATGCAAAATTGTTTACATTTGTAGCAGTTCTTAATTCATATATTCACTGTTTAATAGTCGTATTTATTATGTTTTGTTGAATAAATTCAGTACTTAACCAAAGTGTATTCGAAATCGATAATGTTGCCAATACTAAAGTTTTTCAAGTAAACACAGCAGAGAATCATAATAAAATTATGACAGTTCAGTTTAGAATCCTCTTTTTTTGAAATACTTTGAATTATTCAAATCACAATCACAATAGCGGAGAAATGGATAATGTTAATAGACAAACAAAAATATGACAATGTCTTATCAGATGTCTAAGCATATGTTATTTTTTCAGAGCTTATTGCAATTTTTTTTTAAAAAAAACTGAAATTGTAATAAATAAAATTTAAGCATATACTCGTAAATAACATAAGAATTAATAAAGAAGTGCCATTCAATTTGATAATTTTGTTTATAATGAACTATTTATATCCTATTTTATGGATAAAAATGCAATAGTCCTTTATATATATAATCATAAAGAGAATATGGACATGAGAAAACACAAATACTCACTAGGATACTTCGACATCCATCATCAGGAGGGTGAAATAGCCTGGAGATTTTTTTGTTTTAGTTAGTTCATTTAACCGTTTTTGATAATCACTTTTATAGACGATGGTAAATCAAATATAAACGGTATTTTTTTATAAAATCATTGAATAACTTCAAACACGAATAATTGTTTCAAAATTGTTCAATATGCTCTCCTCCATGATCCACATACTTTTGCCACCTGGTTTGTAAGTTTCAGTATTGCGAGACGTAAGCTAATACGTCGAGCGCACTGTTGCTCGACTTCTTCATTGCTTCCAAATCGTTTTCCTCCCAGTGATTCCTTCATAGCCGCGAACAAAAAATAGTCACAGGGGAACAATTAAAGGCTATCAGGAGGGTACTCGAGGTTTTCTTATTTAAAAATACCAAATTAAAACTACAAATTAATCACAGTAACAAATTTAATGATACAAAACTTGAGTGCCAGAAAAATATACAACGTTACACGACTCTGAGTTCGTGCTCTACACAGATACACCATAGAAGCGGACATCATGACTGGGTGTGGTACTGGGGAGTCTGTGTGTATACCATGCATATGATTGATTCGTAACCACTAGCCGTTTCCACTCAAACGATTGCGTCTGTTTCGTAATTACGGTAACTAAGTCGCAAGGTAAAACTCTATATATCGCAGGAATTGAAGTGAGTGAGCATAGTTATTCTCACATGGTCAACTGTAGTTTGTTTGCACCAAGAGTCAGAGGTTCCAACTCTTTGTTCTTCCATGAACCTGAAGGACAGACAACTAATGTGGTGTATACAGAGGTATTTGGTTAACACTGTACTAATAATGATATTTTCTACTATTCGACAATTCTAATGATATTTTGGAATACAATGTGTCATCTCCCAATTTTTGAAAAAGTAGCCATCAAAGACGGGTACGTTTGCTAGTAAAATATAAAACAAACTATTAGGAAGGAATAAAAAACAAAATAAATGTATTCCAAATATACGAAAAAGGAAGAAAGAAAAAAATACTAGAAAATAAAAGAATAAATATTAAGGTTTAGCCCAGGTGCACTGCGCGCTATGAGCAACCAGATGTGTGCCTTCTCAGAGGCTCTAAGGGTCACGGTACTGCCAACAAGGGGGATCTGTCGCAGAATTTGCACATTGTAGTACTCATTAAAAGGTAGTCGTGGGAGTTGCCGTGGATGGTCAACTAACAATGGTTGCAACCATCACTATCCTGAAGATGAATGTAGTACATTCTAAAGATATCGACGAGTGATAAGTTATAAAATTATAACGAAGAAACGAGAAAATACTTTCGGAAATTGGAGAACTTATACAAAATTTAACAATATAAATATATGTGTATATATATCAAGATAATTAAAAGTTCCAGCAGGACGACAAACTCAATAACCAAAAGAGAAAAACATAAACATAAGCATACAAGACTCATCTGAAAAAAATCTGAAGTTTTTTTTTAGTTAATGCTGCTCTAAATTTGATCATAATCCCAAACATTTCAGCTCTTAGTACTGTGAAGAAAAAATGTCTAAAATCAATATTTGCGTTTTTTTTTTATTAAAAAACATTCAAGAGAATATTTAAAAAAAGCATTATTATAAGCTAAAATTGTTAATTTAATATATTTATGTGGTTCTATTGATCATTTGTGTTCTATGGTTGAATAATTCGAAGTAATTTTCGCTTTATTGATCTCATGATAAACAGTAGAGTATTAAGAGCTACAATGTCTGGCCAATCATGATCAACTTGATTTGCCAAGAGGCTGACACCTCCGGGTCATCAGTTTATGGACCATCTATACATCCTAATTTAATGGGAAGTGCCGATTAACCCGGTACGAGACCCCTCACTTTAGTTTGTGCCAGTTTTCAAGTCCATCTGCCCAATGTTAAGGGGCGGTAATAGAAATTGATCTAGTTCTGGCTTATCCAGCACTAGGCTTGCTGGCCAATGTATACCAGGATTGATCTGTATGCACCTCAATAAAGAACCGTGTTCCTACAACTTCATCAGATTTGTTATTAACAATACCATTACAAGTATAATTTAAATTGTATAGCTTTTAAGTGAATCTTGCACTCCTCCAAATAACTGTCAAGTCGGTCCCACAGTTCTTAATGTCAACCTTCTTGAAAGGTCGAAAGTTTATTTGCTAGTATAACCAAAAGGATAGTGAACCTGAAACAGATAAAGAAATATATCAATAATAATAATAAAGATTTAAATAATAAAGAAATGTGGAATGGCCTACACTCAACTTTGCTATAAGAAAACCTAATATCAAACTAATTCACAACCAACTAATTTTTTGTTTTACATTAATATGTTTATACATACATATTAATCAATAATGTATCGTTTGTTTACATGTGGTTAATAATAACGAAATGAATAATTTTTAATAATAAAAATGGCTAATAATGAAAATATTAAACTGGGGGTGGAACAGGTGATAATACAGGAAACTAGTCATGCTCAGAAAAAGGCAAAATATAATTATCATACTTATCAACTAAAAGAACAAAGAGGATATAGAGCAGTGCTGAAAATCTACACCCCACCATTCCTTCATAAGAATTAAAAGAACAAATACAGTTACTAGGATTTAATGTCCGCAACATTACGAACGTACTGTCACCTTCCAAAGAAAAGCTCCACTTTTTTTCTTGACCTGGACCCCTCTCCAAAACACAATCAAATATTTATGGTGATGTCCTACAAAAATAAACAGATTGCGCAGTGTAAGCGCTGCCAAGAATATGACCATACCAAGGCATACTGCAACTATGCAACTCGATGTGTCAAATGTGCCGAGAATCATTGTACTCAGGACCGCACAAAGCTTAAAGAAGCTACAGCCAAGTGTAATCTGCGCAAGGGCAATCATCCAGCCAACTATCATGAATGTATCACTCACAAGGAGCTTGATAAATTAAGAAGAACGAATTTCTCTGCCACTTGTCTGCCACTGAACAACTCAGAAATACAACGGCCCTCAAAAAGTTAATGCCGGATGTCTGTGAGTTATTCATAAACACTCAAAGGACCAACATCTCTTTAGGAGCCTCAACTGGTAACAAAACAATCCTTCATTCTTCCATAAGCCACATTCTTCGACATGACAACAATGTTCTCCTTCCTTTCTGAATTTTGCTCTCTTCAGCCCGTTGGTGAGCCTATTTACCACAGTAGTAGAGAAAGTAATTCCCTTACTTTCCTGACCTCTTCCTTAATCATGCCACTCCTTCAATATCTCACCGTCCTACTGTGGAACGCTAACGGTTTGAGAACTAGTTATAACGAACTCGACGTGCTCTTACAACAAAAAAGAATAGATGTTGCCCTACTAACTGAAACTTACCTTACCTCCAGATCTCATTTTTACATAAAGAACTTAAATTCTTGCAAAATTGACCATCCCTCAGATACTGTATGTGATGGAACAGCACTCCTGGTTCGTAACAGTTTATCCCACATTCTTGTACCTCATGATTCTTCCGTGTCACTACAAAACACTGTTGTTAACCTATCCTCTTCATCTTTCCACTTTTATGCAGCAACAATTTACTGTCCACCCATACACAAAGATACCCAATCACAATGCCTTTCCTTTTTTCATTCACTTGGTCCTCGCTTCTTATCTGGAGGCGACTATAACTCAAAGCATCAACAGAGAGGCAGCAGGATAACAAAACTTCGTGGTCGTATCTTTTGTTCGTACTCTGCAGCAACCATCTAAATTGCACATCCCCTCACTGATCTCTTCAACTCAGTCTTACGTACTACTTACTTCCCATAGCGTGGAAACTTTCCAATATCCACATGATACTCAAGCCTAATAAACTTTCCCATATCCACATGATACTCAAGCCTAATAAACTTTCCCATATCCACATGATACTCAAGCCTAATAAACTTTCCCATATCCACATGATACTCAAGCCTAATAAACTTTCCCATATCCACATGATACTCAAGCCTAATAAACTTTCTCATATCCACATGATACTCAAGCCTAATAAACTTTCCCATATCCACATGATACTCAAGCCTAATAAACTTTCTCATATCCACATGATACTCAAGCCTAATAAACTTTCCCATATCCACATGATACTCAAGCCTAATAAACTTTCTCATATCCACATGATACTCAAGCCTAATAAACTTTCCCATATCCACATGATACTCAAGCCTAATAAACTTTCTCATATCCACATGATACTCAAGCCTAATAAACTTTCCCATATCCACATGATACTCAAGCCTAATAAACTTTCTCATATCCACATGATACTCAAGCCTAATAAACTTTCCCATATCCACATGATACTCAAGCCTAATAAACTTTCTCATATCCACATGATACTCAAGCCTAATAAACTTTCCCATATCCACATGATACTCAAGCCTAATAAACTTTCTCATATCCACATGATACTCAAGCCTAATAAACTTTCCCATATCCACATGATACTCAAGCCTAATAAACTTTCTCATATCCACATGATACTCAAGCCTAATAAACTTTCCCATATCCACATGATACTCAAGTCTAATAAACTTTCCCATCTGCCTATTTCCTACAGACCCATCAACTTACTACCATTATTGGGGAAATGTTGGAGGGACTAATCCTTAAACGAATTCTTCCTATCTAATACCAACAGAATATAATCCTCGACCACCAGTTTGGTTTCCGGCACCGTCACTAAATCATACAGCAGTGTCATCGGGTAGTCGGTGGCATTTCCTCTGCCTTAGACCGAAGTCAATATTGTTCAGGTGCATTCTTTGATGTTTCTCAAAGCACTGTTGCTATATGTCTTACAGTTGTATTGTATTTATTTTGTCTTATATTTTGTAAATGTACCAGCATCTTCTTTTAAATTTTTGGGAGCTGATAAGAGGTAGGACTCCAAGCTATATATTGTTTACCTTTTACCTAATCTGGCCAAGGAGTAGGATTAAGATAAAGTAGGCATGATATGATTCAACTGCTCGCGTTGAAATTTAATATCCTAAATTTCAATGATATCCTAAATTTTATTATTGAAAATATGATATCCTATTTTTTTTTTTATTCAATAATCTAAGATAGGTCCACTTTTCTTTAGAATTTATTTAATTAAGGAGTTCTTTAATATCATATGATATTTCAATGCATATTATATGATAAAATAATTTCATTTATCGTAAAGTAAAAAAAACTATGATATTGCAAAGGCAAGTACAGTCTGACTTGGCCAACAGCAGGCTGACTATGTGTTATCAGAAACAGATTTTGAAAGGCCAACTTTGGGCGTGGTCTCCAGTAATAGTTTCCCTTTCACTGCAGAATGAGAGCAAAGGTCAATGAAATATTGCAAAATAATTTATGATATATAAGATATATCTTAAGAAAACATAAATAGAACTTGCATTTAGAATCACTATCATAATACGTAAAAGTATTCTAACTCTGAGTTAAACTTGAAAGTACTACGAAAGTAACAACCTCAGTCACTGGAAAGACTTCTCCTTTGAAGAAGTAATAAAAACTAATGAAGGATTTGCTATGTTCTTCTTTTAATGTGAATCAAAATTTTGATTGGAGTCCTGTGTTGATGTTGATGAAGACATAGGCTTTTGAAGATGGACCGTTCGAATAAGCAAGGAAGTGAACGGGTTAATTATTGTAATAATGTATCTAATAACTTCTGAGGACTAACAACCTTATAAAGTTTACTTGATTATTGTTTAATATTGTTTAAGGTGCCAAGGTGAACTGACAACCCAAGTTGTCTCTGCTATGCATTGTAATTTAAACTACTTAAAGACATTGCTATGTAATCAGACTAATATAAATATCAAGAAAACAAAAATAAATCATTTTTTATGTCACCTTAATAGATCATTAGTACTGACTACTATATAATACCAGGAAGAACGACCTCAGCAATGGAATAAATCAGCAAAATATCTATGGTTCTTTCAATTCTAGGACTCGTTCTTCTTCGCCAGTTGTCCATTAAATTATTATTACTACATCATCTACTGCTGTTCAGTTAAGTCAGTTATATCCACATACCCAATCAGTGGTCTTCAGATAAGACATGACTTCATCACCTCCTCTACCTGTTTCTGAAAGTGCTTCTGTCAAGACATTTTGAATGTTATGTGCTAATAGTTATTCTTTGATAGCTTTCCATGTCTGAAATGTTTTAAAATGTTATTATATTTCTGGAACAAATACTAAATAGAATTGACATCGAAAGTATAAAACTAATTAATTTTGTTTCGATATTGGGAAATGATTTTGTTGAAAGCAAGTTTTAATTTACAGAGTAACATGAAAAACAGTCCTATGAATTTCCAGTAAATATTGTTTGTTTGTTCTCTTTTAATACATCATTCTATATCATGTTTTCAATTATAAATTGTCTAAAGTATTTACAAACTATTAATGAAACATTAATAATTTGATCAATACGTTAGTTATTTTATAGATCGCCTTGAAGGGAACACAAATTATACAAATTTTTGTCAAATCAAAACTATAGAAGTGAATGA
Organism: Hermatobates lingyangjiaoensis; assembly: GCA_026182355.1. Taxonomy (NCBI): domain Eukaryota; kingdom Metazoa; phylum Arthropoda; class Insecta; order Hemiptera; family Hermatobatidae; genus Hermatobates; species Hermatobates lingyangjiaoensis. Next base: position 5,462,796 of record JAPFBL010001617.1, read on the forward strand.
TATTTCTCTATGCACATTTATGAAGATCATTAGGGCACTGAAACTCTGAAGTTGAGTTCGTTACAGCAGAGGGATTTACAATATGACAGGTATGGCTCCGGAGGGTACTATGAGATTTAGGCCCTAACATTAATAATTTTAATAACATGTTAAATCGATCAATGATTTTAAGTTTCTTATAACTGATAAAATAATTATAGCTACATGTAAAAATTGATACATTATTGATTAATATGTCTGTATATGCACATTAAAATAAAAAAAAAAAAAATCAGTTGATTGTCAATGAGTTTGATATTAGGTTTACATATCGTCAGGTTAAGTGTAGGCCAGATATTTTTTTTTGTTGTCTTCATTTTTATGATGCATACTTGTCGCACAGTTAAAATGAATAAGAATATGGATAACAAAAATTAGGTAATTTCATTACCTAAAATTTCAAGAAAATAAATCATATGAAATTAAAAACTAGTATTTCAAGAAGCATTCCCTAAAATGCAGTACAATAAAATAATTTATATAGTATTACTGTGCATAATGAAACATGTAATGCACTTCACCTTAATTTAACAAAGTTTATCCTAAATTTGGATTTAAGTGTTAATCAATCCTAGAATGATATCACATTTTTAAAAACAAGAACTTTTTAATGATGACAGACATCAGAAAATAGAAGGTCTTTTTGTTCAAAGTCATTCAGTAATTAATAAGATTGTTGTAAGGCTGAAAGCGTAGTATGGAAATATTGTAAGTTTCTTTTATGGTAACCAAATAATATTTATGCATTGCAAATCTTATTAATTATTACCTTTGCATAATTATTGTTTATATTGACACAATTGAAATTCATAATGTTCATTTACAAAAAAATATCTATTTTTGGGTTGAATATATCTTATTTGGGCATTTATTGAACTAATATGAATCTCTAATCACTTTTCACATTACATGTCATTGTTATTGGTATCTTTATAATTATTTTTTGTTTGCGATGGTTGAATAGGTACTGACCAATGAGAATTCCATTGACTGCAATAAATCAAATTCTTTAAACATATCTGAACTTCATTCAAATCTATCAAAATATTACTGAGCCAAATGAACCAACATAACAAAATATGTTTTACTTGTCTTACGTTTGAATACATATGTCAGTGTTCAAATAATAGAATTCAAACAACAACCTTATTAACAAAGTTAAAAATTCGACCATGTTATCATATCAATTTAAGATAAGAGTTACCTCTAATTAAATTGAATTATTTACGACATTATTAGCCATTTATGAATTAATGACTGATGTAACCAGAACTGATATAAGTTTCTGATTAACTTATTTGCCTTTAAAAGAACTCTGTTATTTTGTTTTTTTTTTTAATTTAGAGTTTAGTGCAGGTAAGCTGTTTTAATGTTTTTGACTTTCATTGGTAGGCAGAGGGGTAACATTTAAAGTAATATGTACTTTTCCACTTCAGAATGTTTATCATTTTATGATTTTTCTCATACCACTCTTTGGCTGAGAACACAGAGGGCCATTAACACATTAAGTGACCCTGTTTCAATGCCATTTTTTGCAAAAAAAAGTGACTTTCCCATCATGTATAATTGCCCCCAAACTATACAGCACATCTACAGTGTGAGGCCCATTTCTGTGTAAAATATGAATTTAATCCATGAAAGATTCTGCACCGCAGCGTGAATATAGAAAACTAACCTACAGACTAAATACTCTTAATCAAAAATCTTAAATTATGAGGTAACTGACTTGAATAGTCATTACAACCACTAAAGAGCTGAAAGAGACAACCAGCAACATAAATAAGACTATATTTAAATCCTTCGAGCTAAGCTGTTTAGAGAAGCTTTTAAAAAAAGGAATAATCCATAATGCAAAACGACCTCAGAAAATCGTATGAAAAATTTTAATATAGAAAAAAACAGGAAAATGGAAAAGTTTCAAGAAATGGTTATACGACCTTCCAATGCATAGAATGTCCACTTAGATAAAGATGTGTTAATTAAGCAACTATAGAAATTCTCTTTATACGAGAATCTTATATGCATTTCCTAATGACTGGACTAATATGGGCAAGATAGGTTTTTCAATCTGTTATCAAATTTTTTTGTCAAAAAGAAAAGTGACTAATTGCTTACATTTTGACAATCACCTGTTAGTTTTGACGATGGAAGTTATAATTGACTTATATATATTATAATAGTTATAAATGACGTATCCAAAAATGGATACTAGTTTCAATCTAATTTTTCGGTGATTCGATGACACTGGAATTATTTCATATGTTTCTGACATTTTTCAGAATGAATAGAAATATTTTGAAGTCTTAAAGGGAATACTTTGGCTTAACTCTAAGTAGGTAAGATAAACTACATTAAAAGTAAGATGCTCTGGCAATATGTTACAGATGGCCAAGTATGAGATCCACTACCTATGGAAACAAAAACATGTTCTCCTGAGATTGCTTCGAAACACAGTATTCACTTTGGCTTTACAAGTGTTATTAATTCTGTGGTAATACCAATATTATACGCATCAAATATGTGATATACAAAAATAAGCCTCTATATTGACAACTGTTCAATCACTATCTGTACCGTCTCCAGGAATTAAATTCTAACAAACATCTCCCATATAAAAATTTATATTATGTCTCAATGAGACATTATAAACCCAAGAAGTTTGATGTTATATTGACTTATACTAAAGTTGAGTATTAAAACTGAAAAGAATGAAAGAATAGAGTGTTAAAAAGACATTCCGGATCTTTTTCAAATGTATTATTATATTTAAAAAGAAAAGTACTTTTTCTCTATTGTGGAAAAGGAACATTACTCATAAGTTTAAATCTACTACCTTCTCCTAGGATTAATAGATCTCACAAATACGTCTATCAAACATAACAAAGTAATTAATTTGATGTGGTTAGGTTACTTTGGAATACTAATAACAAATTTAAAAAATATTTAAGATGTCTATAGAGTACAATTCTGCAATTAGGATTATATATAATCATTATTGTATAACTCCACGTCACACAATTTACCTCTGTTTCAGTTGCTATATATTGTAAATATTTCAGGAAGACGATATGAAATAATTAATGCCTTTTCTTTGCATCACGTGACAAGCATAAACTTTTTTTTATTTTTAACTAAACTAATTTTACATTTTTTAATTCATAAAAGATAAAAATAAAGGAATTCAATATCCTCACGCTAAGTTAATATTGGCATTAAATTGTATATTACAATGATTATAGAAAACATTAAATTTTTTCTCGTTCTTTTTCCAGACAACGTGGGTACACTCAGCTCGTTAATTAAATTATCTCGCATCTAATGAATTCCAATGAGGTACCCCTTCTCGAAACGACTGCATGCATGCGACAAAATAACCAAGACAGTTTTGTAAAATCATTACTCGCAACAACTTTTCCTGTTCCACAGTTAACTTGCTCCTTTGTAATTCACATAAAACTGTCATTAGTTTAGGTTAAGCTTAGTTCAAAGATATCTGCAAATTTAGTACATACTTTACTATTCCTAAAAAACAATAGATGGCATAAATTCGGTAACTAGCTAACAATCTAGCCTAGTTCCACCTTTTTTTCAACAGACGAGATTAATGACGAAGTTTTTCCTGATATTCTCATTAACATTTTCACGGACGACCATTGATCAGTAGACAAAAGTTAGTTTTTATAACAATCTTAAAGTCAAATCATATCCATAGTTAATGTAATAACACACTGTCCCGTATGTTTCACAAATAAGTTAGCTGTGAAAGTTTAAGTTGACTCCTATGTTAACTTAATACAACAGGTTCCTAACATGACACTCAAAAATTGAAATTCGTTGTACTTTATCAATCGTACAAGATTTGAACTACATGCTCTTTAAGTTAAAACAATTATTCTTCTCTAATGTTTGTTGACATCGGAAAAAAGTTTTACTTTTTACCCGTCTTTGACGGAATCAAAAAGTCTATTATACTTGGTATTCCAAAATGCCATTAGAAATTATAGAATAGTAGAAAATACCATTATTAGCACAGCGTTAAGCAAATACCTCTGTATACACCACATAAGCTGTCTGTCCTTCAACGACAAACAATTGGTTTGTCGAAGAACAAACAGTTGGAACCTCTGACTCTTGAGCAAGTAAACTACAGTTGACCATGTGAGAAAAACTTGGTCTTCCTAGCTTGAATTCCTGCGTTAGATAGTTTCCCCATACGACTTAGTTAACGTCATTACGAATAGACTCTGACAGGACTTCGCAATCGTTTCAACGTAATCAATGGTATGCGTGGTATACACAGACTCCCCAATACCACACCCAGTCATAATGTCCGCATCTATGGCATATCTGTGCAGAGCACGAACTCATATTCGTGTCTCATTGCACAGTTTTGGGGCACTCATTTTCCGTAACATAAAATTTATTACTGCTACTAAATTGCAGCATGATTGATGCTCTTACTTTAAGTTTTTACTCATGAGCAGGCAGTCCAGGAGAAATAAATTCAGTTGGATAATGAACTGTTTCCTCCCCACTAATCATTCTCTTTACTTACCTGTAAGTTCTTTCCTCAGCATGATATAGCGTAAGAACTTGTTTGTTGATTTTTCCTGTCTGTTCAAATAAAGGGTTGAGAATTGCTCATTCACGAAACGATTTATTCTTAATAGATGGTACATCCTCAACTCTGGGAAACACCTTTTCAATGATGTCAAATACGCAATATATTCATATGCTCAAATGAAATTAAATCAACTAACAATACCTACTTGCTACACCTATGTATTTTCAAAATAAACATGTCGGTTAAGTTAGCAAAATACAGCTTAAAACCCCATAACTTCGCTTTTGCACTGAATTATCAATCTATTCAGAGCCTATATTTTAAGTTAGGCATACACAAATCTAGTATCAAAGTTTCAGCTCGCTATGTCTTATGGTGGCTGAGTTTACTTGTGACAAAATTTGCGGACAAACCGACAGAAATTTTTCTAAGGGTGGATTCGGTATCTGCAATGTATGAATGTAAAGAAAACTTGAAATGAGTCAGTTCTAAGCAATATACAGACAAAACCATTCTTTTATTTATATAGATTCCCAGTTATTACTGTTAACTGTAATCACTTACAACCTTTTAACTATCAAGAAATGTCATTAATTGTTGATTATTATACCTCAATAGTAAGAACAAAAAAAAAGTTTCTACTTAAAAATCAGGCTTTACGGAACTACTTACTATGCTTCATTAATGACCAACTTTAGATTAAAATGAATTCAATGTCTTTGAAGAAGATTCAAAAATTAAATACTCATATTTGTTAATTTAAAAATATACTAAAACAAGAAGGAAATATACAATATGAAACCCAAATTTACAATAAAATGTACATTTACAATATACTATGAATCAACAAAATTCCAGACTGAGCCATGTAACAATTACAATACCAAACATATCAATCAATCAAACAATGAACCTACCAAACAGTAGAAATCACCTATTAGATATGTTTAATATTGAAAACTGTAAAGTTCTATAAACCAGAATAACTCAGAAAATGTAGACTAATAACTGTTCATAAGAATCAAATAGATCTCAACTACGCACGCATGGTACCATGCAAGGCTTTTACAGAAAGATTTCTTTACCTTATGTAGTTGGAACTTAAACCTGCTTATTAGGAACTATCACCAATTAGGTCACAGTGTTCATCATCCAATAAGTGCCAGTCCCAAAAATGAAAAGCAAGTTATTATTTTAATTTGAAGTTAAACAACAATTTCTTTGTATTTAACAACTGAATCAATAAAAGTTATTTGAGTGTTAATAGTTTTTTTAACCCTGAAGAGTAATTAACATACTTTTATTAGATATCCATCTAATAATATATGTCCAGAGTTAAAAGATATAGTGTTCTACGAGAACAGAATACAATATAGTTATAAGTAGCACTGATTTTCTAATTTAACAATTTTATCTATTGAGGAATAAAATTAACTAATGTCACAAAAATGTTATAGTAATACTAGATAAGTTTATGTACAGTTCTCAAATAAATCACATTTTTCAACAGAAGGATTAATAAAAAAAAGTTGTGTTAATGAAGGTAAAAAGAATGTTTTTATTTTTTGGAAAAAATTTATTTGGAAAGGCAAAAACGATATCAAGCTATACTACTAGCATTAGAAGCTATCCTTGGCCACAGATCAGCACATTCTTTCGCTACTGGTCCAGTAATGGCGCTTCCTGTGAAACACACTCAAATCATTAGAAATATCATTATGATACTAAACTTTGTACCTTTAACAGAAAAAAACTATTAAATGAAGTGTAGTTTCTGGCAAATCCAATTAATATCCTGATAAGAAAAAAAATAGTTAATTTACTAAAGAGAGAAAACTTTTTCTAAGGTAAACAAAAAAGAATTTAAAGATCTTTAATTACCTTTCATTTCCCCTTTGTTATTGACAATTACACCAGCATTGTCTTCAAAATATATAAACACCCCATCCTTCCTTCTAAAAGGCTTCCTCTGACGTATAACTACTGCAGGCATAACTACAAGAAATCAAAACAAAAAGGAATTGATATTACTTATAATGTGAGTAATATAATCTAACTAAGAAGTAAAGTAAAAGAAAAACTACAAAATATAAGAAGAGTTACTATAAGGTATCGTATACAACTGCTTTTCATTCCTTCATACCGCCATCCATAACAATACAATAGTTAATAACCATAAATAAAAAAATAATGCTTGTTATAACAAATTAAGTTAGTTACACTTCCTTTTTAATAAGCGTATGAAGAATTACGCTAGCTCTGGTAATTCTTACTAGATCTGGACAGCAAACAAATACAGTAGTATTAAGGGGATGGAACCAAAGACTCAGGTCATGGAAAGTGAATGGCATATCAAATAAATGACTGAATACTTTTCACAACCAACCAAATCAAGCTCTGAAGCATACAACAATAGAGGTCGGGTACAGTCAAGTAATTTACCTTCCTTCAAAATAACCATACACTTTGACTTGGATCACTTTCAAACTTGGCACTTGTAAGTAGTTACATTAAAATATAAAGTTAACGCAGACTAGAAACGCTAATCAAAAAAGAGAACTTTATGTTACACGGAAACTACTATAAGTACAAAGTTTGAATAAACCTGGCTTCAGGATTGCTGTAATTGTAATTTAAGCAAAAGTTACATTATCAATAAAGCTCTTTTTAATTGCTTTATACTTCATAGTTTATTTCCCAAGTTGATTAGATGGATTATATTATACTTGATTTAAAAAAGAGAAGTTTTTGACCTTCTGCCTAACTCCTACTGCATTTCTTAAACTAGACATGAACTTCTTATTCATAAATAAGACTGAATATTCTGACTTCAGTCAGTCAGAAGTCATCCACTGTTAACACGTTAAGAAAGTTGACATTTCTTTATGTATTGTTCGGTAAAAAATATTCTTTTCATTACTTGTTTAATCTAATCTATCAACTACCAATTGTATTAAACAATGTGTGCAATTTATAATCAGTGTCAGATTATATCTTTTTTGCGTAATCTATTATTTTAATTTTGTATTAATTTCGTTTATCTCAAAAACTTAAGTGTAACGGAACTATAGAAAATTTAAATTGTTTTTGTTATATGTTTATAGGTTTTTGAATTTATCGAGTACAAACAAACACACATTCATTTTTATATATATAGATTAATAATATCCACTTTGTTAACAATGGATTTTAATAGCATATTTCAGCAGTTTACTGTGATATATGTTTAAGCTTTTAAACGGTCAACTTTCAGTTTTTAGTTCATAATTTCAACCCTCATGCTTTAGCAATTCATTTATAAATATCTGCTTGTACTTTCTTGGGAAATGCCTTTGTTTTCGACTGTCTTTTAAATACATACAAACATTCCCAACTTTATCTTAGAGAGAACTTGCAACAAAGTTAACTGGTCACTAAATGGATGCAATTATCAAATGTTTATACTTAAAATCAAAAGAGTTTCTAAATACAGAACTGCTTAGTACTTCACTTTAGTTTCTAAAATATATATAAAAAGACCTAATTAAAAATAAACTTACTTAACACATGTTAGAAATTTTCAAAAGAACTCTATGAAATCCTTAAACAGTTACTATATAAAGAACAGAATTATGTTTAAGCATAAATATTTCATAAATGTATCAATTTAGTCTACATTCAGTGATCAGTTTCTTTTGTTGCAAGTTTTACTCATGCGCGCTCTCTACATGACAAATGTGGGAATATTTGTATATCCTAAGTAGAAAAAAAAATGCATTTTCCCAAGAAAGTACAAGCCGATATAAAATTAAATTGCTAAAGAATGAAGGTTGAAATTACAAACTAAAATACTGAAAGTTGATTATTACTACCGTTTATAAGAACATATGAGCGTTAAATATTTTGACTTGGTCTAGCACAGTCAACTTTTAAAACATTGAAGTCCTCTGTTAACAATGTATTTATTGAATTATTATTATTATCCTTTTAAGTTCATCTATTTATTTTTTGTAATTAAGTTGCAACTTTTCAACTTTCTTAACGCGTTAACAGAGGATGTCGTCATGTGACTATAAATAAGTTCATGACTGCGTTAACTTTATAATGTCATGAAAATAATTAATGTGCCAAGTTTGAAATGAAATGGGCATTAAATTAAATGGTAGTCAATTGGAAGGCAGATAAATTGCTTAATTAACTACATACTGACCACAATTGTTTTTGTATGTTTAACTTTGATTTGGTTGGTTGTGAAAATTAGAAAGGTTTTTATTATAAAATATAGTGAGTTTTATTTTTTTTCCTTTAAGTCTTGATGGAGAGAAGAATAAGGTATGATGTAAGAAAACCCTTATAACCTTCTTACATGTTTCTTTAAAGATTTGTCCTTTTAAACTCAGGGGTCCTAAAACACACTCTAGCCTAATCGTGATATTCTGTGACAATTAGAATATGATCAACTGAACCTTTTTTTCTCAGTTCGGGTTTTCCTTTCTTAACAGTTGCCACTATCATATCCCCTGAACCGGCAGCAGGTAGCCTGTTCAACCTTCCTTTTATTCCCTGGACTGCTATAACATACAAGTTTTTGGCACCTGGAACACGTAAGTCACATTTTAGACTAAGACTAAATCAAATCAAATATGATTTACTGTAATATACCAAAGGATATAAAAAGAAAACCTTTCTTCCAACAATTATTATATTTTATATCATAATTCAATTCAGACATAAATAATTTTAAACCACGATAAGCCAAATACATATTGATTCAGGAACGAATATAGTTCAGTACTGACTGAACACTGAAAGAATATTAAACAAAAGAAAGATTTTGCAAAAAACAAAAGAAGGTGCATATGTAAAGATCATGACGCAGTTCATCAACACTACAATTAGCTTTAATAAAATCGGTAAGCCACAAAATCAGGTTAATTTCGTTATTTCAAGTGTATTTGAAATATTAATAACTTCGGAAATAACAGTACGTTACCTGTATTATCAGCGCAATTAATCACTGCTCCAACAGGCAGACCCAAAGATATACGGAACTTTGCTCCAGCGGAGCCACCGCGTCCTAAAAAAGGTTAGTAATATTACAATCAATTCATTTAACACATTTTTAAAATTAAAGAATGTAAATATTAAAGGATTACAACGATAATAACTGATACATGCCTCTCTTCGACATGGTTAACCACTATAACGAGGTAGTGTTCAGATCACGGTAACCTAAATCAGTATACACATGGTTGCAACAAAATAAAAAATACACTAAACTGATAAAAATAAATAAACTGATCGAGTCATATGAACAATTTAGAGCAATATATTTTTGAACTTTCTTTTTTTAACTCCCTCGACATTAATATTTAATTTTACAATTATTTAATTGCACAGTAGAAAAGGTATTTCGAAAAAAGAAGGGATGATTTGTTACTTTGAAAAATAATATTCGAAATTATTACTGATTTATGATATGTCTGGTGAAATATACCCAGTATAAATCGAGTGTTAAATAGAGTTAAACAAATTTAATTATTAATTTGTCTTTTGCAAGATATAAAAGATAAACAACACGTTTACTTAGGATTAATTACTCACTTTATTCTTTAATTTTAGATAATGATGTGTTTTAATGCATGTTATGAAACCTGATATATTTTATAACAGTGGATGAAACATGGGTCAAACTCAAACACTCTCTCTATTGAACGATCTCACTCATTCTGGTTGGAATTATAGTTTGAACATTCTTTTTTTTACGAGTGGGAAAAAAAACTTTTAAATCATTGAAAACAAAGAAAGAGAAATGTTCTGAATTATTAAGAGGTTTATTATTGTCATAATCGGAAGTTGGATCTTTAAATCCTCCAACCATCCTTAAATACATCAATAGTGTATAATCAGCTGTCTCAGCAACGACCAATCCGTGTCGTAATTTTCACTGCGGAGCGTACAATATCGTAAAAAACCATTTAACACAAACTAAAATAACTTACCTCTCCCTATGAATGATACACCTCTCATGAACTATTCCCCAGTATTAGAAATTTGTACAAATATGGGTTACTGAAAATCTAATCTATATCCACATCCTTCTTCATGTTAGATCGAAATTTTTGAAAGGATGCAAGGCTCAACAGACTTTGTAAGATATTTCACTTTCGTAATTGACTATGAAATAGGCCTTCTATATCAGATTAAACTTCCTAGTAAATAAACATTTTAAATACTTCCAATGCAAACAATCTTTTTGATTTGAATGGTAAAATAGACACAATAGAAAAATGTACACTTCCACTAAACTGCATTTTAAATAGCTCCCTTGGCTTCGATATGTCTCCCACTTGGTATTCTCTTCTGAAGATGAGCAGTTCGAAATATCTGTCGTAGTAAGTGCTTTGTTCTGCTCTGTCTAATTCTGAGTCTTATAAAGTCATATTATATATTATTATATTATAATAATATAATATAATATAATTATAATAATATGTTATATATTATCCTATTATACATATGTATATATTAAATAAAAAAGATTATGTCGTTAAAAAAGAGAATAGGTTAAAAGATGAAAATGTGTATGCAAAGTAAAGGTCTAATCCTTTGGAAAGGGTCCATAGTTGGTTTAATAAAAAAATTAAAACTATCTTAAAAAATCAATCCGAACTTATTACTAAATTATATCAAAATCCCCTTCATTGCCATATATGTACGGGTTGATCAAGACACATAAAGATAATTACCCAATACGTTTGATTGTGAGCTCGGTTGGTTCGGCATCATATGGCTTGTCCAAATGGTTAGTAAGTATTTTAAGCCCATTAATTGGAAAAATTTCAGACAGCCATATTAAAAACAATGTTGATTTAATTAGAAAATTAAAAAGCATCAACATGAATAAAAATTATACATTGATCAGTTTTGATATGAAGTCGCTTTTTACCAATGTACCTGTAACTGATTTTTTGAGTTTACTCCAGAAGAAATTAATTAATTATTCCTTTCCCCTTCCATCTACCACTATAATAGAGTTAATCAAATTATGTGTAGTAGATTTTCATTTTCAGTTTGAAAATATTTTTTATATACAAAAATTTGGGCTTGCAATAGGTAACTACTTATCCCCCCTCCTAAGAAATTTATACATGGAATTATTTGAAAGTAAAATGTTAAGCTCAATATTGCCTAGACATGTTAAATGGTATAGATATGTTGACGATATACTATGCATCTGTTCTAATTCTATAAATAAAGATGATTTCCTTATAAAATTAAATTCATTAGTGCCGACAATTAAATTCACAATGGAAGAAGAAGCAAGTGGTAATTTGCCCTTCTTAGATGTCCTGATCCATACGTTACCTAAAGAGTTACGCTTTAGTGTATATAGAAAACCTACGAATGTACTTGCATATGTTCACTTTTATTCTTCCCATCCAAAAAATGATAAAATTTCTGTTTTTAGAAATATGTTTTTGAGGGCGTTAAGAGTGTGCTCTCCTGAACTCCTTAATGAAGAGATTAACAACATAAAATCAATTGCCCTATCATTAAAATACCCCTCCTCTTATATCGATTTAGCTTTGAAGGGTGCTAAAAAAACTTTGTCTAATACTTCAACAGAGCCCCGTTCATTGTCATATTCTGTAGTTTTGCCATATCATGAGTCATTGGACCCCCTTCCAAGACTAGCCAAACAACTTGATTTTAATATAATGTTTTCTAATCGTAATAACGTGGGCAATATGTTAATAAAAACTCTCCCAGGGAATTGGAGTCCGGTGGTATTTATAAAATTCGGTGCAAAAATTGCCATAACATTTATATTGGTCAAACTGGTAAATCATTAAAGACACGTGTAATAAACACCAATACAACGTAAGTAGACAGGAAAAAAGGAGCGCCTTATTCTTGCATATAAACAATGAAAATCATCATATTGATTGGACATGAGCTAAATTTATTACCTATGAAAAATCGATGTTGTTAAGAAATATTATTGAATAGTCTCTAATTAAATTTAATAGATCAAATATTATAAACATTAGTAACGGGATTTTCAAACTTGATACTTTCGTGACGAGGGCAATAGCCACTTCTAAGAGGGTTTACAGCTAGCTATAGTTTTTTACTCTTTCTTACTGTATTCCTTTGTTTCCCCAAACATCCCTTTCTGGACATTAGTCCTTTCCTGCGCTTTCACCCTTTTAAAATACCACTCTTCCCTCCCACTCTTCTCAACCCCTCACCAGATGTTTTCTGCATCTAGTGTTTCAGTTGGGTTTTTGACTCTGACGAAGACCGCTTGTTACGGTTGAAAGATTTTAGTCTTGTTTTCCCATTTCTTATTGTCGTTTGATCATTGATTGTTATTTCACGTGTTTATGTGAAATGTCTCTTTTTACTACCCGTACTGACTTTTTAAGTTTCTTTCAAGAGCAATTGACTTGGCCAGCCTTTTGTTCTCTTTCCCTGCCCTTTACGCTTTTCTTTTTAAAATAGCTACCTTACCAAAATACTAAACCACATGTCCACTTCAGCAACTTTTCAAATTTCATAAATAATGCTCTAGTTATTTCGTCTCTACAATAATTTCTAATACTCAACATGTTTCAAGTGTTCACCAGTCATCATCACGACGTAAATGAACTTTTTTCCAAATTTTCACTCATATAAAGTGTTTTACAGGTCATTAACGGGAGAAGAGGATAATGTGTTCTCCAGACGGAACAAGTATCATGTTTGTTCTCAATGCAGGTAGGTACGTGATGGACCAAGTGGTTTTAGGGAACGTATTAAAGAAAGTCTGCTACCAAAATTTACATTATATATATATATATATATATATATATATATATATATATAGGCATATTATGCAATCGGGATTTGATCAATTTTCTAAGTTCAAAATCAAACTCCCGTTACCAACGTTTCGGTTTTATTTTAAAACCTTTTCAAAAGACTACAAACAAAGGATAGTAAGAAATTTCTTTGGTAGATCTATGAAAAAGGTTTTAAAATAAAATCTAAACGTAGACAACTAGAGTTTTTATTTTTAATCTAGAAAATGGACCAAATTCCGATTATATAATGCACCTATTCTATCAAACGATTGATACATTATTGAATTTGTTATAATTATATATAGTGTAATTAGAAATTAGATTTTATTTTATAATATAAATTGTTGCGTTCAAATGAAAAACATCTCGTTCAGACAGATTAAAATAGAAAAATTTAAGAATAAATGGTTATTTAAGACAAAATATTAATTTTAGTTTTACATCAACTACCCAAAACTGTGAATGGTCCTTTCAATATACACACATAAACAATGTTACTTTACTATTTACATGTTCTGAACAAAAACACAATTCGTCTATTTAACGTGTCATATGTAACAACATTCGGCTAAATAATCGTTCAACGAAAGGTCTCTTTAGCGAAAATTTTTTCTATGATATATCTGTACAACGAACAGCCCACTTTACACCCGCTTCATCGAGGAAATCTTTTTCATCTGGACCCATGGCATTTCCGAGTTAGAAATCTTCATCGAAAACTTTAAATCTTTCTGCTCCTCTGTCTCCTTTAACCATAACATTTGCAGTAAATCCATTACCTTCCTTGAGGTCAACACACTCTGAACAATAGTTCTCTCATTATTTTTGTCCACTCTAAGCCACCTAATCCCCATTTGTATTTACACTTCTATAGCTGCCACCATCCTCATATTAAGAAGACTATTCCTATAAGAAAACTAGATAATATGAGTGCGATCATTCAAAAACTTTTTTCAATTTTATCCTCCTCCCCCACCACCTCCAGAACATTTCCTAATCCCCATCCCTATCCTACAGACGCCCTCCCAACTTTGACAATGTTCTCCCCCACAGGAATCTTACCTCCACGAGGTCTAACTATTTACCCTCGGGAGCGAAACTGTGTGGACGTCGAGGTAGCCTCATCTGCCCTATTATCAATCCCCAAATACATTTCACAGCTCCCTCGCACACACACACTATCCTGTTCCAAACGACTGATTTTGTACCTCCAAAATCAGTGTCAACCGTTCGAAGTGTACCAAATATTGGAGATGCACTCGTGGTGGTTGTGGTTCTCAAACCAGGATGGGAAGAAGACACTTATAACGTTTACGTATAAGATTCGCTATATGAGAAGCAGTTATCTTCTCAGGAGAATACCTGGTACGTAACAAGAGTTAGCTGGAGGCCACAACCTTTACCAGTAAGTAAGGAGATGGCTATCATTACCCTGAGTGCTGGATATTGCATTCCATCTTAAACAAGCCCATAAGTAGAGAGAATCATAGAAAGAAATGTTTATGCTCATTTTCAAGACATATAGTATAGGCTGAACTATAAAACAGCATCAACTGAAACAGTTGCGAAACTGGAATTCACAAACATTTTTATTCATTTTGTGTTTTACAAATACAGGAACTGAAACCTTGCAATCAAAAATAAATAATAAACCTTGAAGAAAGGTTTACTTTTATTTATTTTCCAGAATCATATACTCAATTTTGTAAGTTGACATGTATACCCATTATCACTACGATGCAAACTAGCAGTTTTTATTACAGCTTTAAATACAAAGTAAAGCAAAGATCAAGTACATAGATCACCTAGTTCCAAAAAAAACTCTCAACTCTCGCCATAAATTTCTGAAATTAAATTTAAGTACCAAGCTAACAATATTTATCATAACCAAAATACCCTTTTGACAAAACTAGATGTTAGAATTGATACCTTTTAAATTCATCGGCTTCACTCACCGTTTCTAATAACTATCCATGTTTATAAAACAAACCCTTTAAACCGCTTTTAAAAAATGTTTACCAAATAAACTTAGTGCTTCAGATTTTCTTATATCTTGGAATTTTATACCCCATTGCAACTATATTATTAAAAACTAATAATATTCGATTCTTTGACGGAATCAAAAATCCTATTATACTTGGTATTCCAAAATATCATGGAATACTATACCAATTATAGTATAGTTTCCCCTTAGGACTTAGTTAACGTCATTTCGAAATAGACTCTGACGGGACTTTGCAATCGTTTCAACGGAAACAGACAGTGGCTCGGGATCAATGGTATTGGTGGTATACACACAGACTCCCCATTCCACACCCAGTCATGATGGCCGCCTCTACGGCACATCTGTGCAGAGCACAAACTCCGAGTCGTGTCCCGTTGCATATTTCCCGGGGCACTCAAGTTGCGTAACATGAAAATTGTTACTGATACTAAATCGCAGCATAATGGTGCTCCTACTTGAAGTTTTTACTAATGAGCAAGCAGTCCAAGAGCAGTCACGGAGTCAAGAAATTCAGTTAGATAATAAACACCTTCCTCATTACTAATCACTCTCTTTACTGACTTTTAAGTTCTATCTTCGGCTTGATATAGCGTAATAACATGTTTGTTAATTTTTCCTGCCTGTTCATTAGTAAGGCTTGAGCATTGCTCGTTCACAAAGCCATTTATTCTGAACAGATAGTACATCTTGAACTCTAGGAAACACCTTTTCAATGATGTCAAATACGCAATATATTCATATGCTCCAATGAAATTAAAATCAACTAACAATACCTAATGCCTCATGGTGGCTGAGTTTACTTGTGACAAACGTTTTTTCTTTAAACGTCCATAACTTCACTTCTACCTTGAATTTCCAATCAATTCAGAGCCTATATTTTAAGTTAGACAGACCTACACAAATCTACTGTAAAAGTTTCAGCTTGATATGTCTTATGGTGGCTGAGTTTACTTGTGACAAAATTTTGCGGACAAACTAACAAACCGACAGAAATTTTTCTAAGGGTCGATTCGGTTTCTCCAATGTATGAAACGTAAAGAAAACTTGAAATGAGTCAGTTCTAAGCAATGTACAGACAAAATCATTATTTTATTTATATAGATAACTTATAATAAAAAAAGCGACTAAGTATTCCATAGATATACTTCTTTACATATTAGTCTATCAAAAAGTAAGTCCATTCTTGATAAAATGATAATCCTTTCTAAATATGTACAATAGATAATCATAAAAAAAATCCTCTATCTGAAATTACTTTTATGATTTTATTTTACTTAGGCAACTTCTCATTCATTATTCAAAACAGTTGGGATTATAAATCAAAATAGGTTTTAAAATTCTATTTTGAATTTTTAGAATCAGCGGTCGAAATCTATATCAATGTCAGGATTATATATCTTCGTTTGAAGATTACATCGTATTTGGTTAGGTTAGGTTAGGTTACAGTGGCCGTCCCGACAGAAAACACACATAGGCCGCAAGTCGGCCTCTTGTGATACCACAAAAGGAATTGGGGCTATTCTCCCCCGTCCCTGGTCCACTAGAACCACCTCGAGAGAACAGTAAATCTAGACAGATCTCTGATACCAGTGGATGCTAAATTTGGGTTACAAAGTATTGAAAAATAAAATCGAATCCATCGAAAATATGGTTTCAAGAGAATATACTGAATTTTAAGGCCCAAAAAAACTACTACAACTACAGAACAGAAAACCTGTAGTAATCATTGAAGTAAAATAATGATTTTTTCGTTAAAAATTAAGACTATTACCACTGCAAATATTCTAACAATGATTACAAGTCCAGTTTAACAATGCGATTGATTAATTGATAAGAAAACATTTTTGTTTTGAAAAAAATATTAAGGAATAATGGAAAAGTCATATTAAAAAATTATAATTTTATTCACAAAAATATTATCTACATGTCAACTTTTTATTTCTGTGAAGTAATATATGCCTCATTAAAGTTAAAGAAATAATAAATAAAAATTACATATACTTCATTTTTGATGAACTTACAAATCCATGACAAAGAAAAAAATTCGCCACAAAAAAAAAGTAATAATTTAAATACTTCAGGTTTAATTGAAAAAATAAATAAATAAACAACCTTGACTAGTTACAGTGCTAAATTGTCATATTGAGGTTTACAAGATTTTTCATGTTAACCATTCAAACTGGGGTAAATAGATAAATCCACAATCCACAGCCTTCCCTGGAAGTCTGGACTCTGATCGGTCATCTATTCCTACATTTGGAAGTTTACCTGACGATGAACACGAAGTGTTCAAAACGCGTAGAATAAAAAAAAAAGTTCTTTTTTATGAGTGGCGATTTTGATTTATCTATTTACCCCAATATGAGTCAATATCTCACAATTACGAATTGTACAACTAATGAGTTAACCATTCAACATTCATATTTCGGGTCAACTAATAGAAAATAGTTTTTCTAGAATTTGCTATGAAACACCCTGACCAAATTTTGAGGTTTCACAATATTGTATCGTAAACAGATTCAAAACTCCTAGAATAATGACACTATAATTTGGTAGAGAACAAAATATAACATGATTGTTAAAGCAATAAGTCATAAAGTCATCCTTAGAAATATGAATGACCGAAGCATGTTTGCTGCTGTTTAGTTCAGTTATTTATTTATTTTTCGATGAAGTGAGCTAATGCTTCATTTCGCCGGTTAATTTACTTTACTGTTATCTTTCAACTTTTCTTCTCTTGAATTTCTTCTTACAAATTAACAATCCTTTAAAAAATTAATGGGGTGACATTCTAAAAACTTTAATTTCTTCTTTTACTTATTTATTAGATACTTTCCTTACAGATAACAGCATAAAATATCAAATGGCATAACATTACAAATAACGGTTTACCTCCTCCTCCGCGAAACCGGTCGTAACTCTTAAAAGCTGTTTCACCAATGTTAATGACCTACTATACCATTCTTTAAATACATTTGATTTAACTAATCATTCATATGAAGACAAATCAATAATAAACTAGAGAGATTTCTAGATTGCTTCACAGCAGCAATAGAAGTACTAGGTAAATATAGAAATTGTTATTTGTTAGCAATGAACAAAGGTAGTCATGTAATATGGGATATTTATGTGATTAAAACAACATTATTACTGTATTTTCCGGACCATAAATCGCAACGGAGTACAAGTTACAAAGCCATAAAATGTATAATAAAGAAGAAAAAATATATATAAGTCGTAATGGAGTATAAGTCGTATGTTTTGGGAAAATTTATTTGATAAAATCTAACAAGAACAGACATGTCATTTAAAATTTAAATGACGAATAATTTGAAATACTTGATAGATATTATTTGAAATAGATAGACATTATACTTGATCACAAAATAAGGAACACAGTAAGCCCTCCAAATATCACCGTCCATTTTTCACAGTTTCACAGATTTTTTAACGCAAATATGAATATTTGTACCGCGTATTTTCCGCTATATAGTAGGACTCTGCATTCACGAATAGAATTTCGTTAATTTTAATTATTTGTATATTTAGGCAGTAAAATAAGCGTTTTCTAGCTTGAAAAATTAATTAAAACAACAAATTAATAATGCAACTTAAATTAAATTATATTACATGTATTGAAAGAAGTAAAATACACTCTGAATGGGAACCACGTTTGAAAGGTCAAACACCAGCTCCTAATTCTCTGTGTTACTTATGTGAGATTACAGTGATTTTCTTCCATAAATACATATTTACAATAGACTAAGATTTTAAGACAAATTAAGAAGTTGGAATTTTTTTTACAACAATAAATATCTACATACAAAAAGTGTGGGGAAAGGGTAATAAAGGGTGGGAAAGGTTGATAACAGCGTGGGAAGGTTCATAAAAGCTTAAATTGCCTGTAAACAAAACATACTACCTCTGCTTAGCATACCACTGAGAATCTTTGAACGTAATATCCGAAATGAACGTGGGTCAACTGTAGTACATAACTTTCATGTTAATCATAGCAACAATCGCTTTAGTAAAAAAATATTTATTTTTGAATCTATAGTTGTTATAAAAGAAAAGTAACCTAATCAAAAATCGTTCAACATAATTAATACTAGGTCACAAATAGCAGTTATTATTGGTAGATATGGAGATATCATATGTTAATGCTGCCATTAATAGGGTTAAACATGGATTATCCACTGATGAAAGAGATACAATGTTTCTCAGAGCTTTTGAAACATGTGCAGTTAATTCAGGAGGAGCAAAAGTAAAAAAATCATGCATCCACTGAAGTAGATTCTCCTGTCGAAATTCTAACAATGCTGATAAACCAATTAAGTCGGACTCCAAAACAATACTACTCAAGTGACAAACCCCCACGCATAGCTAAAATAATAAAGCACAAACAAAATATATTAGACAAATCAAAAGGTGTTCACAATGCATAACTTTGTAAATGCTGAAACAGTAAAAATATGCAACGATTATTAGTCAATATGTGAAAAAAAAAGATTCTGAATTACTAAAACATATTAAATAATGAACCATTCATAATGTCCAATTGTTTAGCTGTTCTCGTATCATATTCACAATAAACAACACAAAAATACATTGGGGTAATTGTTGATATAAACACATCTTGTATTACGTATTGGAAAATTCACATCTTTCCATTCATTCAATTCAAATATTACATCCTGGTTACACCTCTGCTTATATACGAGGTAGGAATATTAAATAACGAAACTGAAACACTCCATGCGAATCTTTCGTTGATCGAAACAGTACTGAAAGTCTTTTTTTGTCAGTTCCTCCAGGAAGTGTGTCACTTTCTTTGTCTCAGCTTCAAATCTTGTTCCTTTTATTGCAAAGTTTCCTTATTCTTTTACGAAGTTCAGTAAGAACGTTAAGTTAGTAATGGTGATTAATAGTTTGACCTTCAGAAACCTAGTGAAGGTATACAATCCCATCATTATTGTATTAAATTTTCATTAACCCATTCGAGCTTTTTAGGCTCCCGGTGAAAATGGAATCTTCCAGTGCATGGATTGGAGCTCTGTTTCAGGATCATATGGAAAAAACCACGATTATCCTTCCAAAAACAAATTATCCTTTCCAATAAGTTTGAGCATTTTTCAATGGAATTCAAAGTGTCAATACTAACATTTTTGCGATTTTCTTGTTGTTTAAACGTGAGAATTACATACAGTATTTTGGCACACACTTTTTGCATGTTAAAATTTATCGTACAGATTATTTATCAATTGCTACAATCGTACGAATACTTAACCGGCATCAGATAAAAACACATTACTGATTTTTTCCGTATTGTCATACGATTTTGATATAGAAGGGCGACCCGGGAGAATTCTTTAGAACGTCTTCTCCATCATCTTAAAAACGCTTAAAACACTCAAAAATAGTGATAAAAAAATCATTGTCAGATACATTTACAAAATTACGAATTTCAGTACACGCATTTCCAAGTTTCATGTGAACTTTCACAATTCGTTCCTCTATTGCCTCAATTAACATTAATCCAGCGAAAAAAAAAACAACTCAAATGCGAAGAAAGGTTGCGGTTCCAAGTATAATTGTTTGTTTACAGAAGAGAGACACCGTAATCGAAAAAGGTTTCACGATAAAACACCTGTCGGTAGTTACGTGTTTTGCATATGTGAATTTCTCGTCTAGTAACTTCAGTTTCGTTATTTAATAACCTCACTTCATATGCATATGCAAACTAAAACCACAAAGAAAACACACAAAATTCACTGCGACATTTCGGCATTCGGAGGGTGAAGAGATGTAGTCTTGGTTTGCTCGGAAGACAAGCCAAGACTAAAGTCTCCTCCTCAGACACACTTTGTCAGCGTTGTCACCTTACGATGAGAGTAGAAACAATTAATAATAGATAATAAAAAACAATAATATAAGGAGTAGAACAGAAATAAATAAACTCCAACAAAATAAATATTATATACAAATAAAAATCTATATATATAAAAATGAATGTATGTCTATCTGTACTCGATATATTCAAAAACCATACATCCAATCGCCGTGAAAATTTAGGAAATTATTAGGTATATCCCCGGGAAGGTTTATGCAATTTTTTTTAAAAACCAGAGTTTTGGTTCAGGTAATATCCCAAAATTATCATAATAGATAAGGTTTGCTGTATAACCTGTTTGTTTACATTTTGACCTTAATTGGTAATGGCGGCCGCTGGTAGGTTATTCCTTATGAATAACCTTATATTTCCTTATGCTTTGTTCAATTGGAAATAACCAGGTACCAGAAATTTTATTATTGTTTTCAGATTCATATTAAAGACAATTATTGTAACTTTATATGGGTTTCTTATTAACTTTAATAAACCTTTAGTTATTAGCAATAGTTTACCATTAACTTTTCAAATCTAATTGGTTTAACTTGCTTTAAGCATTAAAGAAAGTTATGCGTTAAATAAAAACTTATTAACTTTAAGTATGCATGATAGTATTACGAATAATAATGATAGTATTTGAACCATTAATTCTAATCTTAAAAGAATAGTTAAAGTATTTTGTTTAAGTTTAAAGGATGTAAGGCTTCTTTATTTATTCCTGATTGATTAATTCGTTTGTTTAAAATATTTAATTATTAGTAATTAGTATCCGACCCTACTCCATATAGGCAAAATGATAAGTTATTATATATATCGATGATATCTAACTAAAAGACGTTTATGAATGTCTAAATCAGTAAATCTTATAAGGGATATATACAGCATAAAAAATTGATGAAGAAATATTCAAATCAAAATGTACATATATAAAACTTAATCACTGTATGTATTTGTGTGTATAAATACAGTTCTTAACATAATAACTCTTAACATTACATAATGAAAAATGTAGGTAGAATTTAACATTTAGGACTCAATTGACACTTTTAAATGCAATGCTTCTTCATAACAAAAATAATATTTCATCAAAATATTGTTATTCAAACTTTTAAGAGAAAATTTTGTTTACTGATATAATTTTAATTAAACATTTAAAACTGTGTGAAGTCTTCAAATTGAAATTATTGAATGAAATGTAATGTGATATGGTTTAGCCTCTTCAACTAACTGGCTCCTAATTGAAACGATTTGTGGGTTTAAAATTCGTGCCATTATATTTATCAGATAAGACATACCTCATTTAATGGGCTAAGACTTCTTTCAACATTTCTTGATGTATTATTCGGCAAAAAATATTCTTTTTATTATTTGTTTAATATTATCTATCAACTACCAATTGTATTAGACAATGTGTGCAATTTATAATCAGTGTTAGATTATATCTTTTTTGCGTAATCTATAATTTTAATTCTGTATTAATTTCGTTTATCCAAAAAAATTAAGTGTAACAGAACTATAGAAAATTTAAATTGTTTTCGTTATATGTAATTCATTATTAGAGTTGGAATTAAATTGTTTCCCGGGTAAAGCAGGGTAGATCAGCAAGTAGTAAATAAAAAAATCTATAAAACATAATAAACAAGACACAACAAATAAATAAATGAAATAATAGAAATGTGGTTAAAACAAATAGCAAATAAAAAAGAATAATTACGTATACTAAACGATTTTTTTTTTAAATTCTTTATTCTGCTTGTTACGCATAATATGCGTAGTTGTATATTTGTAAATAAAGATGACCAAAAAAAAAAAAAAAAAAATTCTTTATTCAAACATACTCCACACAAGGTAATACTAAACGACTGAGGCTGAGTCCAGGGACAGATCTACCTTCGAAAAGACAAATATGCCTTGTTCTGAAGCCCTTAAATTCACAGTAGAGTCCGAATAACGGATCTGCTTACGAATTTGCACTCGGAAAGAAGTCATCAAACTTAGAAATCATTAATTAGCTCTTTGTTTGATTATTTGGATTAGCCGAAGAAAACTTTAATAAAATTTTTAAGTAATCTTTATGTAAATTTTCTTTTTTATCTAAGTTTATGAAATGCATTATACGAAAAGGCGTTAGATGGTATTGTTATGTTGGTGATATTCTTTTCATTTCATTCAACAATTAATTTGTAAACTGTTTTCAATTTCATTCAAAAATTTTGTGCGAAAAATAAAATCCAAAATAGAAAATGAAAGGATGAGCATTACTTTTTTGTATATTTTGTTCGAGTGGTGTTATAATTTGTTGTCTATAGGAAACTAACATCTGTCTCTATTTACATTCATAATTTGTCCTCGAAACCCATTCAAGGGAATTTATTTATTTCTTTGATAAGCTAATGAGGGAACTTGTAATAACTGTCAAAAATAATTTAACATTACGTACTTCATAACAATGTATCATGTATTTTTTTATGTATCAAATGAACAGCCATTACTATCAATTTATAATACAATGCATCATCAACAATGTAATGTAACAATAAAAACATACTTGCTGAAAAAGACTATTCTGATGTTTCGATTCCCTGAAGTCAGGCATATTTGAAGAATTGTCAAGCCCATCCAAGATTGACTGCCAAACATGAAGGTAAAATTGACCATAGTAAACTCTTTCTGGTACGGAACACAATGCAATGCAGGCATTTAGTCTTAGTTTAAAGTGGTTGCATTTTGTAAGAACACCACATAAACTCTTCAACAGATCGTCCTACATTAAAAAGAGCACAGTAAAAAAAAAATAAGAAAACATAATTTTAAATTTTATAGTAAATAAATGAAAAAATTAAACAACTAAACATACATTAAGTCCTATATTAAGCATTCAATAATAAAACGTAAGTAAATCAAGAGTTAATACATAGTATCACCAAATTAAAGGGACATTTTCAGATACAAGAAATAAAAGTCGATGTAAATTACTTCCATGACATCTTATGAGACCAACTTAAGAAATAAGTGGAATTTTAGAAGACTAATATTGTAAGATTGTATTACATTCAACAATTGATTTTAATCTTCACTAAATAAAAGAAGAACAAACTCACAAGATAAGGACTTTAAGTTTTTATATTTTATGTTTTCTACTTACCAACCAGGTAGAAGAGTAAGCGTAAAGGCACTCATTTTGCAATAGTAAACTGGATGCATAACAGGCATTCCATCTCACCTAATAAAATACAGCAGATATTTTACATTAATAATATGAAATAAAACAAATGTTTCTTATTTTTAAATTCATCTAAGAAAAACGTACAGATTATATATATATATATATATATATATATATATATATATATATATTGAATTTGATAGCAGATTCTGCATTCACGATTTTTCTACTTATAGCTTCTATTTTTCTCACGATCTTATTTTGTGCTGGTGGCATAAAATTGCACTTTTATGTATGTTTGATTTTTGAATGATTGTATTATTTCTTATACATATTTCCTCTGTTTTTGTAGGCCTATGAAAAAGGTTTTGAATAAAGACAGAAACGTTGGCAATGAGAGTTTAATTTGAACCTGAAGAACTGACCGAGTCCCGATAAACTATAGTTTTGTAAAATATATATTTGTAAAATATATATTTTGTAAAGTATATATATATCAAGATTTCACATAAACACGTCAAATAACAATAAATGATCAAACTATAATATGAACTGGGAAAAAAAGACTAATATCTTTCAACCATAACAAATGGTCTTCGTCAGAGCGAAAAATTCCACTGAAATACAAGATACAGAAACATCATGGTGAGGGGTTCAAAGAAGTGGGAGTGAACAGTGGTATTTTAAGTCCGGTGGTATTAATAAAATCCCGTGCAATAATTGCCATATAATTTATATTGGTCAAACTGGTAAATCTTTAAAAACTCTTATCAAACAACACCAATACAACATAAGTAAACAGGAAAAAGTAGCACCTTATTCTTGCACATAAATAATGAAAACCATCATATTGATTGGACCGGAGCTAAATTTATTACCTATGAAAAATCGATGTTGTTAAGGAATATTATCGAATCATCTCTGATTTAATTTAATAGGTCAAATATTATAAGCATTAGTAACGGTATTTTCAAACTTCATTCGGTCATGACGAGGGCAATAGCCTCATCGAAGAGGGTTGAAGCTAGCGGATAGTTTTTTTACTGTACTCCTTTGTTTACGCAAACATCTCGCTCTGGACCATTGTCTTTTTCTGCACTCTACACCCTTTTAAAATACCACTCTTCTCTCACACTCCCTTGAACCCGTCACCACGATGTTTCTGCATCTTGTGTTTCAGTTGGGGTTTTGACTCTAACGAAGACCACTTGTTGGGGTTGAAAGATCTTAGTCTTTTTTTCCCATTTCATATTGTGGTCTGATCATAAATACATATATATATATATATATATATATATATATATATATATATATATATCTTTACTTAATTAAACGAAACACGATCCAAACTGGACACAATACGAGTTCAAAATTAAAGAAGAGTAACACACATTGAGTCTGTAAGTGTGTTTCCTTACTCTGTGTGTTACTCTTCTTGAATTTTGAACTCGTGTATATATATATATGACCAATTAGATGAAAACGATTCTTCGAACTGAATAAACTAGAATTTTCAAAAGAACACATAGAAAAGAAATCACTGAACTCATTCTATATTTCGATGTCCTCGTCGTCAGGAATAGATGTGAATCGCTCCAAAGGCTGATAACGACTGGCTTGGCATTCGAACCGAAGCACTCGAACAGTGTAGCCAACTTTCGGAGGAAAGGTAGACAAGGAAGGTAAAGAGATAAAAGCCAAATAAAAATTAAAATAATGAAAGCATTTAACTAAAATAAAATTAAAAGTTGATAACAACTTATGATAACAAAAAAATAAACAATCTACGATTGAGGTCAAGCCAAGGAGCCGATCTACCGCCCAGAAGACTAATAAGTGCTTCTTCTGAAGCTCTCAGAGTGACTTCTTGATAATGGTCAATGAAAACCGAAACATGTTAGACTATGTAAATAAAAATAGTGGTCAACTAATCTATTTTGTACCACAAACATGGAGAAAGTATATTAAATAATTGAGAGACTCAGTAGAAAAGTTGTGAAATTAAAAATAGCCATACAATTTAAGAAGACATGCATAAACGAAGGTCTGCTTCCTAAATATACTAATATATATATACATATATATTATTTCGTAAGTTTTTTGAGAGCTAGGTCTTGGAAATGAACTTCTCCTTATTACGTCAACGTTTCGATGTATTTATACATCATTATCAGGGCTTCAAAACAAGAAAGGCTATAATATTTTCAACAACTATACACAAATTCAATATGGACTACTATGCTAACAATAAAAACTTCAAAATGCTTGTTTACAAACAAAATGAGTACATGGCTTTTCCTTTAATATTCGTTAATATATAAATCAACTGTTTTTGATTATCTTGGAGTGAATATGGATTCTATTTCTATTTTCGATGCCGTTTGTTGTAACTACATTTTTTTACATCAACAAATAACTACTCCAACAAATTTTACAATCATTTTTACGGGTGGTGTATATGGTTTGGAGGTTGCAGACTACGGTAAGGTTATTTTATAAACTTTTGACGCAATTAATGTTATTATGAATGGGACTGCCAAAGAATATTAGTATAATTTGAGTGAACTTTTCTCTATCAGATTTAGAGATGCAAGTATTTGGAGTCTTGTGTATACGTATGATTTCGTATATTATTCTTTTTCCCGGTCCTGTTAACATGTTTACTATGTCTGAATTTTCAAAGTCGAACGTGTGATTTAAAGAAATGGTAAAACATGCACTTCTGTATAAATACATCGAAACGTTGGCATAATAAGAAGTTCATTTCCAAGACATAACCCTCAAAAAACTTTCCAAATAATGTGTTGAAAGAAGAGGTCAAGAACAATTAGAGAATATATATATATCCAGAAAAATTACAATTAAAAAACACGTGATGCAATCAGAAACATTCAATCAAGAAGAGATAATATTAATAAGTCTCTTGTCTTTGCATTTCATTTTTCATTATCAAATGCCCTTTGTTATCCTGTATTATTTAATTAATTAATTATCATTTGTATTCTCAGTTTTATTTTATTTTATCATAGCTTAGTCCGTAATTTTACTTATGTATCAATTTCTTTGCTCATCCGTCAATTTTTTCTTTTATTTATTTATTATTAATTCACCTATTTTAATTTAACTATAAATTGATTCCTGTCTACCTTATTCTCTGTGACCAGGCGCGCATGCGGCAACATTGTTGGTCTCCAACCATCTCTGAACCAGTGCGCTTGGTTTCCCTCTCTTATCTCTCCTGAAGCCGGTTCAAACAGAAAATTAGAGACTGTAAGTGTGTGCTTTTAATTTCTCTGTCTCTTTTTCTACATTGAACTATATATATATATATATATATGTATTGAGCATAAAAATGCTCAATGATCAAACCACAATAAAAAATGGGAAAAAAAGACTAAGATCTTTCAACCGTAACAAGCAGTCTTCGTCAGAGTCAAAAACCCAACTGAAACACTAGATGCAGAATTATCATGGTGAGGGGTTGAAAGGAGAGGGAGGGAAGTGTGGTATTTTAAAAGGGTGTAAAGTACAGGAAAGGACAAAGTCCAGAGAGGGATGTTTGGGTAAACAAAGGAGTATAGTAAGAAAGAGTAAAAAAACTATCCGCTAGCTGTCAGCACTATTCGATGAGGCTATTGCCCTCGTCAGGAATGAGTCAAGTTTGAACTTGATATATATATATATATATATAATTCAATATAAATAAAGAATAGTTAAATGAAAAATATACACTAACAATCTTTAATTTTCGTTTAACCAGGAGAGAAAAGAGAGGGAGAGATCCAATGACGGTTGACCTAGAACCGTCGCTGCACTGGTGCACTTGGTTTCTCTCCTGATAATGGTTCAAATCGAAAATAGATAAAATAATATATGTATTTTAAATATAGTTGTAAGTATACTCGTATACCACATGACTCTTCTATAGCTCTGGGACGACACATCAAGTTCAAAAATCCATTTTACACTTAGCAAATTCTAATATAGCACTTCATGAAATACCTTCATCAAATCCACAGTTGATATTGTTTTTATTAAAAAGTTCACACATTCACTGAGAGTTATTTTCATCTGTTCATCTTCAAAATTTTCCTCACGCATCAAAGATAGTAGGAGCCCAACTGATCGTGCAACACATGCTTTAACCTGTGTTAAAAAAATATGAAAAATGAATTTTTTTTTCAATAAAAAAAAAGAAATATATACATGATTAAGTAATAGTAGCCATAGCAATGCTAAACGTTATCTCTCTGTAAATCAATTCCAGATAGAATGTATTTTTTTTAAAAATTATTTGATAATTTATTTTTTCTCTAAGCCATTTATATTTCTGATAGAGAGCATTACTTTGAATGTACATGTAAGTTTCATAAGATACTGACCAACGCTCTGTCATTTGCTAACGATAGGTTCGAATTAATCAATCTCAAAATAGATATTTCTTCAATGAATCTACGATCCCTGCAATGGAAATAGATTTTTTTAACAATATAAAAATAAAATTTACATAACAACACTATAATTATTTTATATTTTGTTTTTCATTGACTAAGCAATATCAGATATTAACAAACGATACAACTTTTATGACAGAATTGACCCAATACTTAAATT
Organism: Hermatobates lingyangjiaoensis; assembly: GCA_026182355.1. Taxonomy (NCBI): domain Eukaryota; kingdom Metazoa; phylum Arthropoda; class Insecta; order Hemiptera; family Hermatobatidae; genus Hermatobates; species Hermatobates lingyangjiaoensis. The sequence goes on from JAPFBL010001617.1 coordinate 5,491,899, forward strand.
GATTGTGCAAAAAGGAGGTTATACTTAATCCTCATAACCGTAATTAGCCTAGAAATCCTTTATTAACAAAGTCAATAACAGAGTTAGTGAAAAGAAAACGGGAGCAATCAAGTTTCTGTTCACCAAAACATACGATTATTAAAAGAGGGTTTGATTGTAGTTAATTCAATTTTCTATAGGATTATTATGAAATAAACATTCATTTATTTCCAATGTAACTTTTGAAACTTCAGAAAACTATTCACTGATAAATACCATATTGAACAGTAAAAGAAATACATTTTAAACATAATTTTTTTCATTTTAAGTTTTAAACAGCTGTTGTTAAATGTTGTATTTTGAGATAGATAGAGGTGATCAAAATTATACTTTAAAAAATTATTTTCACACCTGTTATTCTTTATATGATTTCATACTACTTGGTAGTACTTTCATGTCAAATTAATTACACAAATAAAAATATAAACCAAAATTACACTAGGGAAAGTAACTAACCAAATTAAATTAAAACTTATTTCTTTACATTATTATTACTTAAGTAAGCCATTCCGGATTAAAGAAGAATAGAAAAGCATAAATAATTTTCAGGATTAATTTTGAAACAATATTTATTTTACTTCTCAGGATTATAAAAGACTTGTTTTACGCAAATTTGGCCTATTAGGTCTACCAACAGCATTTGATTTGAAAAATGATGATGAAGATTAAGCAGAGTAAGCAGAGCATTTCTATCTTATATTCTATAAATTTCAATTTAATTGTATTAAATAAGACAACAACCAAAATAAAATGTATTCAATTAATTTACTATTGTCAAACCAACATTTTAACATTGGCATAAGTAATAATTAAAAAAAAAAAAAGAAGTAAATTGGACATTACTTACATCAATTTCAATATAGCTGACAGATTACCAAGCGCCCAAACAGCTCTATATCGGCAATCACTATCATCATCTGATACAGATTTAATAAGAATTTCTCCTATGTCGTATATGAACGGTTCCTAAAAAATATAAATCCGTTGTAAGGGTGTAAAAGAATATAAGGATTTCTGAATATATTTTTGTGATATCCTTGAATTTAAAATTATCAAATAACTTTTATAATTAAGAACTTAACAATGATGTACACTATGAACTTCATTAAACTAACGACTATCACGATTCAATTATATGAAATAGTTTTAATTAATTACTTTAATTATTTTTTTAAAATTGATTAATGTTTTCCCACATTGTGCTATAAATTGTAATGAACTTTAATTGTACTAAATAAAATAACTCTAAATTCAAACTAACGAGTAATTAAAACTTACCATACTGACGAATAAAAATGAATTAAATAAATGAAATTTTAACATCTACGATAAAAAATAACTGGAGTGGCATACATTCAACTTTACTGTAAGTTATCACATCAAAAAGGGATAAAATAATTTACATTTTGGCCTAAGAAGAAACTTTCCCTTGATTAAATGTTGCCTAAAAACCATAGGGCTCATGTTTGTGTAAAGAATGAATTTGTTACATCCAATGGGGTAACAAGGTGGCCTGTTGCGTTCTCAAAAACTTTTGGATATACACCTATTGACACAGACATCATCGAAAAAACGTCAAAAAAAGGACTTTGGGGTCCTCAAAACATCGAGATCAATTTTTTCAAGACCACTATACTTACAGTAAAGTAATTTTTTTTAATTTCTGCTTACATTACATTAATAACATAATTCAATAATCACACAGCAGAAACTGCAATCAATTTGCAGAAACTTTATAAAATAAAATAAAAATTTTCTTCCAACATCTTATCTTTCGTAAATTTTTAAGATGTATACTGTAATTACAATATTTATGTCTTGTAAAACTAGTAAAGAGCCCAGAGTATGAAAAGCAGCCTTCCTAACAATGCTATGCTCATGGGAACAGCAACCATACAGAAGTGTCATCAATGTAATTTGACTTGCTTCCTGAAACAAAAACAAACAGTTTCATCAATATTGATGTTCTAAAACAAAATCTGTATAGGACAACTTAAAAAACTTCACTCAATGAACTGGGGTGATAACCAACTTTAGGAGTTAACAAAGATTTTAAATTGCCATTCGTTTTGTAACTAACTATAAAATTAAATTTCTTTAATATATTTGCAATTTTTAGGCAGATAATTCCCACATAAAGTAGATTAATCCGGGTATTTTGTAATCCGTTATTTGCTGCTATAGTTCTTATGGTTTCTATTTCGTTAACGCAGTTTTCTTTAGATAAAGAAATCGTAAACAATCGATGTATCATCGAATGGAAAACACTTAATTGTATGGCATGGGATGAAAGGAGGAAGCCTGTATGACAGAGTCGTGAAAGTGAATTTTCGAAAAATGTTTAAATTCAAAGGGTTTTTATGACAAGTGCTCGGCTCGTCCACTCAAAAGGTGTTATTTTTTGGTACAATTTCATCAAGATTCGTCAAACGGTGTGACCTGTATCCTCCACAAGCTTTCCAAATTAATCATAAGTCAAACATTTTACATATTATAACAAAACTTTTGGGTTCTTTTAAAAATATGAGGTTTTTTCGGTTACAGCTTGTTAGTTTCATTATAACAAAAAAGTTTGAAGACTCTAGTGTTAGCAGTTCAGAAGAAAAAATGGAGTCTAAAATCACTGGTGAAAGTTTCCAAAAAAGTAACTTTCCCATGACGCAATATTGCCCAAAAATAATAGGGCACATTTACACCGTAGGGATCATTTTTGTATAGAACATGAATTTGATTCATTAAAGATATGGCCGTAGCGTGCTAACAAACTTTAGTGAACACACCCAGTGATCCATACAGACATCACTGCAAAAACGTAAAAGAAGGGCTTTTTGGGACCTCAACACTTGTAAATCCCTCAAAATCTCGAAATCAAATTTTTAATGACTACTAGTCTTTACTTACAGTAAAACAAAAAATCTGTTAGGACTAACAGAAACTTATCTAAACAATAAGGAAGGGCAGATGTACAAAATTAACTTTCTTTAATGAAATCCAAAATGTTTTACCCATTCAATTAATTTATAATAATTTAATTAATCACTCCGTTAATTAATTACCCAAATGAAATCTCAAAAACGAATTGGCGGCACTTGGTAAACCAAACCTACTAAAATGTTAAACATCTAGAGATGTGCTTTAAAAAATAATTTTGAACACAGAGCAAACAGAAAAACATGTTAACAAATCTTTATTAACAGAATTATGTATTAAAAAATATGGAAAACATGCTACTTACACCCAGATACTGAAAGGAACTACTATTAAGGTAACTGATACAATCACATGCGGGAGCAGCAATGTACGAACCATCTTGAAGAAAAGGTATAAATGTATCAGAAAGCAATCTCTTCCATATTTTATTACAATCCTCTTTATATTCAGCTAAAAGCAGATAATTGTTAACAAAAAGTTTTTTTTTAAGGATTTATTTCTTTCATGAAGAAGGAACTCAGGAAAAACAAACAATTTCACCTCACCCGTACTACCAAGTTGTTCTAGAAGAGTCATAAAAGTATCGAAAGCCGATATAAGAATTTTTTTATTATGAGATTTGATGTGCACTATAATACACTCAGTAATATCGTCCAGGGACAAATAACACAAGTCCATGTGGTGTTTTATAAGAGAGTTTAATGTTACAAGCATAACCACGTATAGGTCAATCTCTTCTTCCTGAAACATTAATTTTTAAGGCAAGATACCAACTAGCATCAGCAAATTTCTCATTAGGGGAGAAAAAACAAGACGAACTTGTAAGGACAAAAATTATCATACAGTTGTTATAAAGGATATCGTTTAATTTTCTTAAAATACTTCCATTTTTTAAATTTATCAATCTGATGTATACATATAGAAAATGTACAGATGCAGCTTTTGAAAACTCTAGATAGAACTGAATAAATTTGAACAATAACCTTTAAAATTTAACGGATGATTCCAAAGTCTATCATCACAGGCCTAAAATGTATGTTTGTTTCAAAATTAAAAACCCATTAATATTAACTGTGATAAAAAATGCTTTAGGTTAAAATTCGAAATAATTACCTACGAATATTAAGTTTTTATCTTTAGAAGTGGTCACATTTAAAATATTGAAAACCATGATTCTAGAATAGCACTATAAAATATTAATATCAAACTATTTTTTACCTCTATTTTCTTCAAGTTACTCAGTAAAAACTTTACAATCCAGGGCTGAATAGCTTCAGACTTCTGATCAAACTGATCTCCACAATGAAGGATCTGTAACAACTCTCCATTTCGAACTGTACTTGAAATCAATGCATTCAAGCACTTGACTGCTTCTACCTTTGACTCACTATCTAAAATAAAAATTAAAAGTAATACTAATTTTAAATATATAAAATTAAAAAAAAAGATTTTCACAATTACGTTTTATTAATTTTTCTTTTTATGAATAAATATGAATACATTGTAAGTACGTAACTAGAGGAATATAAGGAGTTCCAGTACTTTATCAACAAGAAGGAACAACAAGTACATACAGATTCCACGACAAGGTTCCCTAAATAAAATCTCACCATTGAAAAATAATGGATAAGTTTATTATTATAACACAAATCATGACAAGAGTTGAATATAATTAAATATTTTTTAATTAGAATGTTAACAGAGACTTGCGATGTTTACTTCATGTATTCAATTATGATTAAATTTAAATAATATGTGTAAGACTTAAGAATCATGTAAATTTGGCAAGAAAAATATTCAAAGTGGTTGCAATTTTTAAAAAGCTCCTGCGAAAGAGTTACGGTTAACCGAAGCCTTTTTAAGACGTCATACATATCCAATTTGGATTAAATTTTAACTACAAGTATAAGACAATAAATTATATAAAAACAATTTCAGAAAAGATCATGGAAGTGTCCTCGAATCTCTAAATGCTCCTCACTCTTAAGAGACATACGGAAGGGAGGGCGCAGAGCATACATGTTAAAATTCCATAAATATGCAATTTTGATTACATTTAAACATGCATATAAGTAAAATTAACATGTAACATGTTCTAAGGGTGACTGTAGAATTGATTCATCCTGAATCTCTATAAACCCATCAATCATTGAAATATATGGGGCGCATAAACCCTATATAAAACTTCATATGCAGTCGAATTTGATACAATATTTATATTGAATAGGTGATTTTGGCTACTGATGTATGAACAGTTTAAAAGACTCTTTTGGCTACTGAAACATTCTGCTCATACAACAAAAACACACAGATTTGTGAAACGAAACAGGTTTCAATATCCAATAAAATATATGGATTGAGGGGACCCCAAAACTTGCATGTCCGTTGAAAACTCGACACCCACAATTTTCCTAAACGCAATACTTTCATAAGATCATATTTCATATAAACAGGAACAAGTGTTAAGTCTATGGAATGAAAGATCAATATGATATTACAATTATTCAGTCGAAGCCAGGTAATTACAAATTCCGTTTAATGAACTCTACAACATTCGACGAAGTAACTTTTATAAATTAAGTTACAATGTTTGAAAACTTCCTGAACCCAGTCAACAACGGGTATTACCGCTCGACTTAATACTTCAACAATGAAGTTAAGATTTAATTGTTGCGAAACAAGACAGAACATTTAATATTTCAACAAAGAAAATAATCAACTGCAATAAAAGTGGGAATATCCTTATAAATAAAAGAAAGGTTTTGTTTCTTTACGTTTCATACATTACAGAGACCGAATTCACCCTTAGAAAAATTTCTGTCCATCGGTTTGTCCACAAAATTTTGTCACAAGTAAACTCAGCCACCATAAGACATATCAAACTGAAACTTTTACAGTACATTTATGTAGGTCTAACTTAAAATATAGGCTCTGAATTGATTGGAAATTCAAGGTAGAAGTGAAGTTATGGACGTTTAAAGAAAAAACGTTTGTCACAAGTAAACTCAGCCACCATGAGGCATAGCAAACTGAAACTTTGACACTAGATTTATTTATGTCTAACTTAAAATCTAAGATTTAAATGGATTGAAAATTCAACGCAGAAACGAAGTTATGGACTTTTAAACTCTCTTTGGCCAACTTTTCAGACATGTTTATTTTGAAAATATACAGGAATAGTAAGTAGGTATTGTTAGTTGATTTTAATTTCATTTGCATTTAAGCTCCCAGTAAGAGATAATTGCCAAGATATTCTCCAGAGTTCAAGATGTACTCTATATTCAGAATAAATGACTTTGTGAAGGAGCAATTCTCAACCTCTACTGATGAACAGGCAGGAAAAATCAACAAACAAGTTCTTGCGCTATATTAAGAAAGAACTCACAAGTCAGTAAACAGAGTGATTAGTGATGAGGAAGCAGTTCATTATCCAACTGAATTTTTTGACTCTGTGACTGCTCCTGGACTGCCTGTTCATGAGTAAAAACTTAAAGTAGGAGTACCAATCATGCTGCGATTTAGTATCACTAATTGCATGTTACGAAGCTTGATTGCCCCAAAAATGTTCAACGGGACACAACTCTGAGTTCGTGTTTGCACAGATACGCCATAGAAACAGACATCATGACTTTGTCTGGTGTGGTACTGGGAGCCTGTGTGTATATCAGGCATATCATTGATTCCGAGCCACTATCCATTTCCATTCAAACAATTGTAATGTCACGTCAGCATCTGTTTCGCAATAGCGGTAACTAAGTCACAAGAGGAAACTCTATCTCCCAAAGGAATTGAAGTGAGTGAGACCAAGTTTTTCTCACATAGTCAATTGTAGTTTGCTCATGAGTCAGAGGTTTCAACTCTTTGTTCTTCCATGAACATGATGGACAGACAGCTAATATGATATATACAGAGGCATTTACTTAATACTGTATTAACAATGATATTTTCTACTATTCTATAATTTTTAATAATATTTTGGAATAACATGTATCATCTCCATAAAAGAAATTATTGATATCATAGTAGATTGAAAGAAATAACTGGTAATGTTTGTGACATTAATGTATTGCGAAATGAATGACATTTCTTGGAGATAAATTTGCTTTAGTCGTAATTGCAGAACTTGCTGAGATGGATTGGTAGGAGGGCAGGCTCTGATATACACACTAACGACGGGCTTCATTTGACCTCAAGCTACCTACCTAATTGCCTTTTACCTCGGTAAATCTGTTATAACAAATTCCTTTCTATACTTGATGGTCTAATTATTCACGTCTATTGTAACAGATATGGATTTATAAAAATGAATGAGAGCTGTATTAAAGAAATTCGCTAATTTATTTCTTTGATATGAGGACTGAGGAGCCGTGGACGGAGACAGAGGTAAATGGAGTGCTGGTGGAGTTTGAGTTTTGAGTTAGTGGCAAAGTGTTAATCTTGATTTACAACTGCCCACTGGGATCCAGAAGTGTATTAAACGCTTGAGGACTCCGAGATGGAGTTGGATCTGATAGTTGTCGCTTTAAGTAAATGTATTTACAGAGGAGTTATGAGACCATCAACCCCTTTGATGCCATCAACCACCACTTAGTCCACTACAATATGCATTAACATAGAGTACATTACACAAGCATACTCAGCGGAACTCTTTAGTGTATTAGTTTACGATTCGCCCACTAATCTACAAAAATGTTGAAATGAATCATCAAAGAATGTCACTTATCAAAATCAATATAAATTTAATTTCTTAAAAATTACTCACAAAAAAGAAAAACGTAAAAAATATCTACACTTTCATCTGTATTTAGAAAACATGATAATGCAAAAGTAAATAAACGTATAAGAAAATAACATCTACATTTTCACTTGAATTCAAAACAATAGTTTTTAAAGATAAAATGGATATATTAATATTTCATGATTTTTCGACAGGTCACTTCCTAGTAATTAATAAATAAAAAAGGAAATGCAATAAAATAAATATAAATCAAATATAATAATTGAAATAAATACAATGAAGAAGATAGCAAATAAATTACACCTGTTATCAGATTTTACTTACCTGAACAATTTAGAAACTGCCGTATCGCAGAAAATACTTTTGGAATCAAACCAGTCTGAAGCCGTTGATATGGAGAAATAGTAACAAGTGATGTTAAACAACTAATAAATGTTGTAGAATTGCTTGGATGAGACGAGTTTAAAATATCACATAAAGTAGAATGCATTGACGTTACCACTTCACTCAGAACTTGTGAGTAAGACGTGAAGCATCCTGATTCACTAAAATTAAAGCACATCCAAATCTTGTTACTACTATATCATTCTAGCATAAATGTATAATAATACTAAAACACAGTTACTACCCGAACTTGCTTTTTTACATTTTAAATAACACAAATCTCGACAAAGAAAAATAGATTTCTTACCGATGAAGTTGTCCTATCAACTAATATTAAGTAAACATTTTGACAATAAAAACCTTAAAAAATTGACATTAAACATATTTCTAGATCAACAGTTTAATCATGAACTAAAAATTACATAGTTGACAGAAAATTTCAATTACCTATGGAGGGCATGTGATAAATATGGTTTTGCTGAACATAGCAAGTGTTTTACAACTGTAGCACACTTCATTTTGAGTTTAAGAGATGGCTCTATTTTTATAGCTAGTTGAAGACAATTTTGTGACAGAAGTACAGTATAGTAACCCGAAAAAGTTCTTTCATTACATACCTAAAAACATATTCTTATCAAATAAAATGAAACAATGTGAAAAAACAAATTTACAATTTCAACTCACTTTAACCGTCTGTAATATGAGATTTAAAGCTTCTAATCGTGCTCTTGCTTCTTCAACTTCAACATTACCAGCATTGAACTCAGGGTTACCCAAGCCAGTATTCGTTAAATCTTTTATTAAATAATCTCCACCTGTAGAAATTGTGTTTTCCAATTTATTTTTCTGTTTTTTTAATTCAATTGCAGGCTAAAAAAATTACTTGTTATAACATTATAAAAGTTACTATATACAACACTCCAATAAACAAAAGCTGTACGGTTCAATTTAATTAACAGAGAAACATGAATAAAATAAATGTAATCACTGAATGTAAACTTAATCCAGTAATCAGTTAAAGAAAATCATTTATGACTGATTTCTATGAAAATAAAAAAAAATTTCTTTTGAATACAAAATAAAGGTAATATAATCACAAGAATAACATTATATTTCTACAAAAGGTAAAATAACTTAATTATAAAAAAAAATAATTATCAGAAAAACTCACACAAAAATGCGAACTGTTTAACACATTTCTTTTCTATTAGTAAAGTGATTGTGAAAAAATTCAATCTCGAGATTTTGACGGGATTCATGTTTTGAGGTCAACAAAGTTATTTTATGAAGTTTTTTCCATGATGTCGTGTGTGTGTGAGGTGTGGGTGGGTGGGTGAGTGAGTGAGTCTTTATCCAAAAGTTTGTGTAGACGTTACGGTCCAGAATCTTTGATGGATCAACTTGATATTTCACACAAAAATTGGCCTCACATTGTAAATGTGATATAGTTTGGGGGAAATAATGCATGATGGGAAAGTCACTTTTTAGTCAAACTGTGTTTTTAAACATTTCTTTTTGTCCCCTACAACTAATTCTAGATTTTTGAAATGTTGACATTATCTTTGGAACTACAAAATCAATAACTGGAAAAATCCTCATATTTTTAAAACAACTGAAAACTTTTTTTTTTAATAAAATGTAAACAGTCTGATCTATAATTTAATCTGAAAGCTTGTAAGGAAGATACAAACCATAACGTTTGACGGATGAAGCTCAAAGTATACCTAAAAATAGAGCATTATGTGGCGGATGAGTTGATATGTTGTTTTTTCAAAATTGCATTAACTAATCAAGCGATATTGCAAGTTTTCTGTTTTTAGAAATTTTTTTTTTGACACTAAACGGCTAATTAAAAAACAATTAAATTTTGCCAAAAAATTGATCGGAAAATTAGTAATTTATAAAAAAAAATCCGTGGAATTTCAATTACTGCAAAGGGCAAAAGATCTATACAAACAGAATATTCACCCTGGACTAATGGATGTAACTTAAAAACGAAATATAGAACTTGTTGCTACAGTTAATAAATACATCAAATGACTAAAAAGGCACATACATTTTCAAACTTACTACATATCACATTCTTACATGTGTAATGAAAAAACGACAAAACTTGTTTTAACTTATATAGTAAGTCATGACAAGTACTAATAATGGTAAATGTGAGTAATAACACTATAAACAAGGAAAGAAGTTTTACCTCACATTTATGTATTACCTTATATTTCTATTGTATATATATAAATACCTCAGACTATAAATATCAAAAACCAATTAAAATAATTACAAAGACTCTTTCACCAATTAATAAATATTTAAAATACAAAATATTTAAATATTGTTAATACGACAAAGTCAAAAGAGGAGTTCAAATTTACCTTAAAAGAACTAGCTTTTGAATTAGATGTAGGATAAACACTGGGAGCAGCGATTGGGTAGAGAGGTTTAGGAAGTTTGAATGTTACGAGACCCATAGTAAGGCCCAAAACGGCACATCCAAGAACACAGTCAATTTTATTTTTTAACCATTCAGAAATGGTTGGGAGGACTTGCACAATCGAACCTAACAGAAGGGCCCATACCTGAAACATAAATTTAGTTAAATTAAAAGTTTTTATTTAGCTGCAAAAGGATCTTTTCCACACAAATAACATTAATGTTACTTCAATAACTCTATAAATGCATCTTTATAAAACATGGTTTAGAACTGTTAGTTATTGGAAGTTGTTTACTACCGTACTTGTAAGGTACAGCCTACTTCCTTTCATGTAACAATTTCTGTTTATGTAATGTTCTGCTAGATAGTTTTCAACAATATACATATGCTCAAATGCACTTGTAACTTCTTTTCTAAATATTACCTTATTGAACTGGGGACATTGAATTTTTCAAGTTAGTAAAAGAATTAATAACACCTCAGGAAAAATAATTATACTTAGCTACTTACAGTTCTAAATTTTACTAGCCACCATTTCCAATTTTTCTGGAAATTAACAGCATATTTCAAAGAAAATATATTTTACATATATTATTGGAAGGAAAATAAAGAAATATATATAGAAAATTGACTATTTCCCAAAGAATTCATCATCTCATTCGTTCTTTTTTTTGAGAATTAACGAAATCAAAATATAATAAAACGACACATACTTTGAAATACATATACTCTTTAAAAAGCATATTTTTTTTCCTTTATAACGAAATCACATACATATTTTACTAAAATGTTACTCACTTTTGAGATCAGTAGCACATCCTGAACTGCACAGCTGTACAATGTTGTAAGGCATCCATTCGCTAGAAGTATCGAAGAATTTTCATTAAGAGGTAATGCTGAGAAATCGAGTAGACATTTTGACCTAGTGAGAAGAACTTCACCAGGATCAACTAAACTTACCCGATTCTCTAAATCGTTAGTGAGAACTTCTAGAAGACAGTCATTATCCTAGAAATAAATGAAAATAACTAATAAATTAAACGAATCTAAAAATGATTTTGTAACATGTGAAACACTAAAAAAGAAATGACCAAATTGAATGTTGGAGTTTTAAAAATATGAGATCAAGCATATTCAAACAGTTATAGTTGTCACCTTATTCAATACAATATTCTAAATTAACGAGAAATATTTAAAAATGTACTCATACAACTATCCTTATTTATATTTGAATGGGCATACTTTTTTTATTTGAATGTGTATTCAAAACTACTACTGATTTACTAATTAAATACTCATACTTACTTTACTAAAGAAGTCACCATGGCTGGCTAGTAAGACTTTTAATAGTTGAAGAATATCTAAGTGGGAAATACCAGACGAAGAACTAAGGGCATTATGAGATCTACAGGCTAAAAGTTTTAATGTCTGATCACTTAAATACAACTTCTGCCTGTTAGAAATGCTAACAATCAGCTGGGAACATTTTGCAAAAAGAAGTAAGTTTTTAGCTGGAATAACTGAACAGACATTCCATATAAGGCTGTCAACCTTCTGAAACAAAACAGAAGACATGCAAAGTTTTTATAAAATAATACACAAGTTACATTTGTTCAACCTATATAGTGCATATGTGAAATCACTAGTGATTCAAATTATTAAAAAAAAACCAAACTTAGAAACTACAACAGTAGCAGAAAAAAAGAATCAGAACAAAAATTAAATAGCTCAATTCTCAAATTTTAATGGTGTTTACATTCAAAATAGCTATTGAATTCAAAAGTTTAACTCTGTTCTGCCCTGTTCTCTTTAACCACATCCAATTTCACAGAAGATTCTGATTTTTCAAAACATAAAAAAATGCTAAAAGCAGGTGATAAAAAGTAAATATTTTAATTTAAAATTATTTTATTTTTAAATATACGCATATATAGACCAACTCAAATACTCACAAAACTAGGTTGAACAATTACAGTCATACAATAATCAAAAAAAGTATGTACCTCTTTAGACACTTTTAAGGGGTTTTTATAACTGAACACATGAATGTCATCTATAAGAGAATTGAGTTCATTAGTAATTACGCATGCTTTTGATTTCTGCAACTGTCTAACTTTAAAAATTATACTATCAATATATCCTTCTTTAGACATAGAAGTTAACATTACTAAAAGCTATACCTTCCGTTAAGATAACCGTCATCCAACGTTTAGGGAAATTTGAATATTGCTAAATACGTAGAGAATTTACTAACAAGGTTTTTTAAATCTTAAGTTGAAAAGACTTTTTCACGAACATTCAATAATTTTTTAATATTTTAAATCTTAAAATATCTGTAAACTATTTTTGATTTCTTCGTCACCTGTTGTTTTCAAATTTCTTAGATGTTATTTCTTCTTCAAGAACATTTGGCCATTTTTTACGATAAACTACTTTTGGGCATTTGATAGGAGCCTACTTAGTCAAAGAATTGCGTTATGTTTTCTTAGACCTGTAATAATACTTATATTTTCAATTACTTTTTAATACGATCGTTTTATCAAAAAGTTTTTATTGGAATTTCCTCTTTTCCTCAAGTTCAATTAAACTGTTTATTTGTCACAGAAAATATGTCAAATAATGCTAGTACTTCCAGATCAAACGGTCGTAATAGAGATGTCTTATTTAGTTATAATCTATATATTGCCTTATAGCTTCTAAGTAGTTATGTGTTTCATGATTGTTAACTCTACATTTAGATAACTATTGCTATTTTACTCCTTCATGTAACTTGTATGAATATGGGGGTAGAAACGGTTTTGATGTGTATAAACCGGTATGTATATTCTTATTTTAGTTGTTATCTATGTATTGCATTATAGCTTTTTAGTCGGTATGTGTTTTATAATTTTTAAGTCTATATTCAGGTATTTCTTTCTATTCTACTCTATCTTGTAACTAGTATGACTATGGGTACAGAAACGGTTTCGATGTGTATAAAAAGGTATGTTTATTCTTATTTTAGTTATCCTCTATATATTGACTTATAGCTTTTAAATAGGCATGTAGAGAGTAAAGGGACTCCCACATTGTTGGTGAGGTGGATCCTGGATATGTTGGCTGAAAGGACTGCTATCACCAATCTTAGGGGGATAAAAATGAAACAAAGGATCTCCAAAGGCTGCCCACAAGGAAGATGTTTATCACCAAAATTTTGGTGTCTGGTCATGGAGAATCGTATAATTGATTTGAATAACGAAAGGTTCTACTGTCAAGCATATGCATATGATGGATGTGTGTTGGTAACAGGAAAGTTCCTGGATACAGTCTGTGACCTCATGCAATCTGCGTGTAATGTAATAGTTAGATGGTGCCACAGTGTTGGACTTACAGTTAATCCCAAAAAAACTGATCTCATACTATTTACAAGGAAGAGGAAGTTACAGGGGTTTAAGGCTCTAAGGATTTTAGGAGAAGAATTAAATCTCTCCGATCATGTTAAGTACTTAGGAATTTTTTTGGACCAGACATTAAGTTGGAAACTACAGATTAACAATGCCATAGAAAAGGCTATTAAAACCTTCTGGCAGTTGAGGCGTGTAGTAGGCAAGACATGGGGCTTGAAGCCAAAGGTGATGTATTGGCTTTTCACAGCGGTAATAAAACCTAGACTTCTTTACGGCTCTATCTTATGGTGGAGGGAAGTGAAGAAGAAAGGTATAGGAGACAGATTAGCCAAAACTCAACGTTTAGCGAGTCTGGCTATAACAGGCGCAATGAGAACCACACCCAATAAAGCCCTGGACGTTCTGTTGGGGCTACCAAGCGGTTTGTTGGTTTATCCATTTTACCTTAGAATGAGTAAATACCACACAATTACGGATTGCACAACTAATGAGATAATGTTTTATACTTGCCAGTAAAATAATAATAATCTGAATGCTGTAACGTCGTTATCATTATTATTGTCAATGTAACGGCCTCTTACAGTAAAGCTTACAGTAAAAATTGTAAAATTATGCTATCATATTTGAAAAAATCATTTAGTTATAGTTAAACTGATTATTTATGATTAAATATACATATAATTATAGCATAGATAACCAGATATTTCTGACAAGTCAACTGCTAAAATTGTTGAAAATTATGAAAATAATTTTTATTTTAAGAAAGCTATAATAAAACAAAACTGTAGCCATTATTCTCTAGTAAAGTGTTACACTTTCGGGAGTGTCATTGACTAAGTTCTAATAATTTAGTTTATCCACTCAACGTGATATTTGATGCAAAGGTGACTTCATACAGTAAGTACAATTTTCGTCTTGACTTACTTGTGCCTACTATAAGTATTTAAATAGTTTAATATTAATGGCATATGCAAATAATTATATGATTACTTAATGAATACTTTCAATGAATATAATGGGTTAAATTTTAAATTATCATTCTTTTTGTTAAGACATTTTGTATCTTTTTGCTAAAATAAACTCTTGTGGATTAAACATAATGTTAAAAAAGATTTAAAATGCTTATTACAGTTTATTATAAAGTATAATTATCAATTTATTAATAGTACGTATTTGCTACACAATATTTTGCATTATACCTATTTAACTAGAAATATGTTAAACTAATTAAAATATTGTCGCTTAATTTATTTTTACAATTACTATATTTTAAGATGAATGAAGAAATAATTTTTCCATTAAGTTATTAAAATGAATTATGAAAGTTATACTTCTTATAACTTAGTAGCATTAGTGAAACTAAATATTTTTAATATATATATATATATATATATATATATATATATATATCAGTTCACAAACGAAGAAAAGCAACACACAGAGAAAGAGACACACTTACAAACTCAAATTTTCGGATGATCCGCCTTCAGGAGAAAAGAGAGAAAGGGCGACCAAGCACGCCGGAAACACAACGGCAGGAAAAACCCACAGGTGGGTTTCCTGCCGTTGTGTTTCCGGCGTGCTTGGTCGCCCTTTCTCTCTTTTCTCCTGAAGACGGATCATCCGAAAATTTGAGTTTGTAAGTGTGTCTCTTTCTCTGTGTGTTGCTTTTCTTCGTTTGTGAACTGATTTGCGTCCAGTTTGGATCGTTTTTTTCGAATTTTAAGTGGAATATATATATATATATATATATATATATATATATATATATATTATTAAAGTTACAGCTAGAGAACACAAGAAAAAGGACGAACACTCACGAATCTCGATTATTTCGGCGTCTTGCCGTCTTCAGGAGAGTAGAAAGAAAGAAAATAAAATAAAAGGAGAAAGAATGAAGGAACGGAGACGTAAATGCGTCCACTGGCCGATGTAAAATAAAGATAAAATATATATATATATATATATATATATATATATTTATATATATATATATATATATATATATATATATATATATAGCGATAAATATATTTTATCTTTATTTTATTTATTTATATATTTATATGTATATTTTTTTTATTTAATATTTATTTATTATTTTTATTTTTATTCCTATTTTTTAAATTTCTTTAATTATTTATTTATTTTATATTATTACATTTATTTTTAATTGATCTTATCCTTGTATTTTCATTTGTTTCTCATCGCCTTACCAACTCTGTTATCTTCCTTTTTCATGCTTTTAGGTATTTTTCACAGTATTCCATTTTTATACTTTATTTATCTTCCTGCTGTTTATTTTACCTTCAATCAACCAGAACTGCTTTTCTTAATTTTAATTTTAATATTAATTTTCTTCTGATCGGCTCTACTTCATTACTTCCTGAACCGGGCGCGCGTGGCAGCACGGTCGGTTGCCGGGACGGTTTCCTGCCGTTGTGTTTCCGGCGTGCTTGGTCGCCCATTCTCTCTTTTCTCCTGAAGACGGATCATCCGAAAATTTGAGTTTGTAAGTGTGTCTCCTTCTCTGTGTGTTGCTTTTCTTCGTTTGTGAACTGATATATATATATATATATATATATAGTTCTCACAGGAAAGAGAAAAACAAATAAAGACACACACAAAAGACTCACAACGATATTTCGACAGTCGTCGTCATCGGGCAGAAGTAGTCCCTTTGAGTAGCTGAAGCTAACTGAGTGGTAGGCCGAATGCGACGAACACGCACGCACTCTGCCGGCCGCCCTGGGTAAGCTAACCTAATTTAGGTTCTACACTGACTTGGCCACCTAACCTGGGCATATTTATATCCCACCTTGTACAATGCTTTGATAAAATTTATTTGAATTCATTTTAAAATTATGATTTAATATTAATTAAATAATTTTAGTGGAACTCCGTGAGGAGCAAGTAGGAGAGACTTATTGTGACTTCCGGAGGTGAGTGGCCTCACTGGTTGAAGCTTTGCTTAATCAGAGTCTGGTCACAGCCTTTAACGAATTAGTGGACAAATATTTTAGCATGTTTTATTAAGCCATTATATTATTCTGTAATTTTATTTTTTCCAAACCATATTACAA
Organism: Hermatobates lingyangjiaoensis; assembly: GCA_026182355.1. Taxonomy (NCBI): domain Eukaryota; kingdom Metazoa; phylum Arthropoda; class Insecta; order Hemiptera; family Hermatobatidae; genus Hermatobates; species Hermatobates lingyangjiaoensis. The sequence continues at coordinate 5,508,897 of JAPFBL010001617.1, forward strand.
TTAACTTAATAATATTATCATAATATAATTATTATGTAGTTATTACTAGTCCAGTATTACTCTTATTATATTATTATCCTAGTATTATTATAATTAGATAGTGATTATTATTATCTAGCGCCCACATGTCAGAGTCCCATAGGCCCGCGATAGGGTTTTCTATGGCCCGCAGGATGATATTAGTTTATTATTAAAACCAACCCGCAGACTGCAGAAGTTTTACACGCATTCATTCAGAAGTTAAACATTTAATGTTCATGTTATGGGGATTTATATATAAAGGAAATTTGTCTTTTGTGCTGTAGAAAATTAAAAATGACTGACAAAGCCATAAGAAAATATTGCTTCATTTATCCGATCATATTGCAATATATTTGTTAGGTTTCAGTAGGTTCAATTTCGTTCACTACACTATATGTGGTCATTTTAAAAAAAATCACCACGGCCCTCGGCTTGTTGCTACATTTTTTATGTGGCCCTCCGTCCATTTTGACTTTGACACCCCTGATCTAGCGTGATGCTCATGATGGGGGGGGGGGGGGGGGGAGTGCGGTCCGGCCGAGTGTCATGTGCCAGGGGGCAGCATTTAGAGCGGGTAAATTTAGAAAATAAGAAAAAATTAAAATAATAAAAAGTTAACAAAATATCTGAAATTTTATACCAAAGTGAGTTTTTAAGATCGTAATTGTTTTTATGTTTTATGTGTGTAATATGCTTTTAAAAGGATTTTTCAGCCGTAATATTTGCAAATTAAAATATACTTATTTTGCGTTTACGTAGTCAGTTAAATTATTTTAACAATTTTTTTATGATTTGCATTATGCGTTTATGTTTTGAAAAATCTTTTTTTTTTTTTATGATGATGACTTTATATGTGTTACTTTATATGTATTACGAGTACTGTAATAAGATGAAAGTCTGGGACTAATAACAGCAGTCTAAAGTTAGATCCTTGATTTTAATTCCATAAAAATAAATATTTTGAGGACTTTCTGGAATTTTGAAGGTTAACCGTTTATTAACGGCCAGCGGACTGGGGGGGGGGGGGGGGCGCACGCAAATCTTACGACTTCCCCGAGCCGCGGTAGAAATATTGAAGCTACACTGCTTCAATGGCAGTAAGTCGAGTGAAGTAGTGATCAATAGACTCATTTTAAATCTCATTTTAAATCATGTTGTACATCCGAATTTTAACTTACAAAGGAGTCATGGTTATAAGGCGGGTATATTTATTCTAGACAATTTTGGTTCAGATCTTGTAAACTCTACTTGGTTTCAGAAGGGTATTTTGCGCTAATACAGGTTTTTTCACTGAACATTGATGAAAACTGAACTATCACACTTGAGATTTTTACGTTTCTGATTTGAATTAATTTCTGAGTGTTTTATATGAATAGAATATGGTTTGAAATAATTAGTAGACGGTTAAACATAATTTTGAAAATAATAGTGAAAAAAAGCACATTAGGAATGAGCTGTTTGTTACAGGTTGTTTCTACTAAATTTTGCTAAGACGACTACAGGTATGACAAGTTGTTTATAAAATTTTAACGTACAGGTTTAAAACATTTTTCCTAAGCATTTTTGTCTCAATTTATGGAATGGAGAAGTCATCGATTAGTTCCACGTTTGCTACAAACATGCTAGAACTGGAGAACCATTTACTTGCTTTTCGAAGAATGAGTTCGCAGAATGTTACAGAAGTTGTGAAAAGTTGTACTGAAGAACGAAATGAAACAATGGAGGTTACAGAGGTCTCAGTGGAAGAGAATTCATCTCTGAATGATGAAGATTATTTAGCAATCACGAAGAGTGAAGAACAAATACTTGATAGTGAGTTGTCGAATGCGATAGAAACATCAACAATGTTACAAGCGTTAAAGGAACATCTCCATTCTTTTCAATCAAAGTTTGCATTGTTTAAGGCAACTGCGGAAGTTTTATTAGAATGCAATCTCGATGGTGACAGTAATATAGGCGATAATAAACCTACTATGGACAGTACAACAAAGAATAATTGTGATGAAACAGTGAGTTTAAGTGACATAAATGCAACTGCTGCAGAATTAGAAGAAAAGCTGCGATATCTGAGACAAAATTATTTATCACCCAAGCAAAATAGTGGCGATACCTCCAAATCCCAAAGAACAAGCTACTGGAAGCAGTTAATAATGGAACGAAATTTACCAACAACTATATCAAAATTACTAAGAAAGATCGATGCTTTGAAGTCTAATCTTGCTAATCCTAAAAATACTATGGAAGGAATTAAGCAAACAGCAGAAACCATCGTTCAACAGGTTCGTGATATTATTTTATTTGATATAACTATATGCTACTCCTGGAACTTAAGCAGTTGTACTTATATATAAAAAACTTGTTAGTTTATTGAGAATAATAATTAGAATTAAACAGATCATGTTACCTTGTTCATGTTTTCTGAAAATTGACGCAGTGGAGTTGTACCGTCTTTTTCCGAAAATAAGACACTGTCTTACTTTATTTTTAGGTCAAAATCCGTGCTAGGGCTTATTCTCAGGGAAGGGCTTCAAGTACATTAAGTAGATTTACATATTTTTGTTTAATATTTATTTTTATACAGAAATTTAAATTTATTCGTTTACAGTCATGTCATCTTCTGGAACATCGTCAAGAATGATCAAAATTTTGAATTCCGTTCTGATTTTCCTCCAAATCTATTTCCTGTAGAATCATTGATCTGAATCTCTCATGTCTTGCTATATAGCTGTGGTTAAATTAATACTTCTTCTCTAAGTAGCCTCCTTGAAACGAACTTTAGAGGTAAACAAGGAATTTCTTGGAATATTTTTTTCCAAAGAATTCTCTGAAATATTACGACAACTAGAGATATCTACTACATTCAACAGCAATTTTTTTAACGAATTATATTTTTTACATTATCTTAACTAGGTCCTAATTTCAGGGGAGGGCTTCTCGTCCAAAACGTCCCGAAAATCACGCTAGGAATTATTTTCGGAGGATGTCTTATTTTCGGAAAAAGACGGTATTATAATTTGGTAAGATTGGTTTAATTACTGCAACGACATAATATAATAAAAGTAGTAATTCATTTTAAAAACTGAACTTTCATCTACACCTTGATATTAATTTTTTATATTAAGTTAAAAATCAATTTTAATTCCTATAATGAATAAGTAAGTAATATATTTTTTAATATTTATTTTCTTATCCTTTTCTGTTCCCTATTATTTTAATTGATTATTTAAATCTTTGACTAGTTCAGCATCATAAGCAGTTAATTATGGTGGTAACATTTATGAATATGTATGTACCTTATTTTAAGAAATTTTTCATAATGCTGTCAGAGATTCCCAAATCTGTGCTGGTCGGAGGTCTGTACTATTTACTGCATCCTCCACAGTGTTGAAATTATCAAAAACAATGATCAATTACAAATAAATTGAAAAGTTGGTCGATTTTTTAAAATCTTGTTGGATTTAGTAAAAAATTCTGACCACTGTCTTATTCAACTCTTCTATTATAATTATATCTCTAATAAAATCTGTATCATTTTGCCAAATCTTTAGTAAAAATATCAAAAAATTGAAAAGAACTATTGAAAGAGACTTTCAAAATAGCTTCACATTAAAATGTAATGATACCGATAAAAAGTTGGTTGTCCATAAAAAATATAATCCTTTAACAAAAAGTGTTTATAAAATAAAATTCTGTTTTGGATTCACATATTTTGAAGGATCATCGTTTCTTTTAAGATTATTAGAATAAAAAATGGGACCTTAACTTAATAATGAATTATTGATGATTGGTTACACTGGAGTTATCATGCGAAACTGGTTACTCCAAACTATGCGAAAGTGAAATACTGTTTTAAAGATACCATTAATTCTACTTTTATTGTATAACATATTAATTATTATATTAACATATTAAATATAACATATACAATAAAGGGTATAATCTCTACTTTACTTTAAATCCGATATTCTCCGACCAATACTCAGTGGCGTAACAACCATTATTGCCGTTGATAATCCTTTAACTTTCAAAATTCCCCAAAAATATATTTTCATGTAATTATAATCGAATATCCAATTTTAGACTGCTATTAGTCCCAGACTTTCATCTTATTATAGTACTCGTAAACATATATAGTCATCATCAAAGAAAACCAAAGATTTCTCAAAACAAAAATGTGTAATTAAAATTATAAAAAAAATTGTAATATTAAATTACCTGGTTACACAAACAAATATAATAAACTTTCAACAACTTAAAAAAATCTGGAGTGGTCCTACACTCAACTTTACTATAAGTAAACATAATATCATACTTCTTGGGTATATGATATATAATGTTCCATTTAGGTATAATATAAATGTCTAAATGGGAGATGTTTATTAGTCTTTCATTCCTGGTAATAGCACAGATAGTGGTTGATCCACTTATCAATATATATGCTTCTTTTTGTATATCACACCACTGATGCATATAATATCATTAGAATTACTACAGCAGTAATAACATTTTTGAAATCAAAAGTATTGATTCCGTGTCACGAAATAATCTCTTATAGGAGATCATGGCTGCCGTTGCAATAGCCAGTGGAACTCTTACATAGTTTACCTGAACTCCTTCTACATTGAATATTTAAGACAAATTTTCCCATTTAAAACTTGAAAATATTTCTATTTTGTCTAAAAAAATTTCAGAAACAACTATGAAAAAATGGTGTTTTAATATAATTTTGTATTTATGATGTAGGATAATAACATTTATTATTCATGAAAGAATGTTTTTAGTTTCGAATTATGTTTTTTGAAAAATTGAATTGTTTTGTTCAATTTGAATTACCTTTTAGGTTATAGAATTATAGAGTTATAGAATTATTGTTCTGAGAATGTTATTTAATGAAAATTACTTATCTTTCTATTTGTCAAAAATTATATATATGTACCAGTTTACTCTGAGCGAGTGTTATCTTTTTCCTGTGTGCTGCACTCTGTTATAAGATTGCTGTGAATGTATTTTGAGAAAACGGATATTAGTAATCAGCCAGTTTTACATACTCCAATCAAAGTCAAAGCTAGCTATTCAGTATAATTTAAAACTTTTATAAGTGGAAGATTGAAATTTTTAAAAATAATAGATATGAACTATTTGACTAGAATAGTGAAAAAACTGGATATTTCTCAACAAACATAACTCCTCTTTCTGCGTTCATTCCTCACACTTCAATATTACCCAAAGATACTATGGTTCATAAACACAAAATAATTTACAATTGATATTAAGTTTTGTTCAAGAGTGCAAAAAATAGATTGATTAGAACATTATGTGAGATAAATCCATCATACCATGGAAAGCAACAGAAATTTACGTTCATTGGCAGTGATTTTTTACATGTAAAAATATTATTCCGTAAATTCATTCAAAAAAATGTCTAAATCAATATAAACAATGTAAATAAATATCAATAAATCCGATATGTATACCAGGAAATCCGTTAATCTAGGATAAACAATCAGTTTTTTTTAATTTTAATAGCTTTATTGCTCTTTGTTGTGGTTGAAATTTCATGAACTTTTTTTGTGAATTGTTACTTTTTTGTTGCATTTTTGGACACAACTTAATGGTTTTTTAATGAACGGTTTATCGTGAAAAAAACATTATCTGAAAACAGAAAATGGACTGCAATGCAATTAATATCAATTTTTAAACCCTTTGGTTAAAGTAATTTTGAAAAAATTATTTCAACCTAGCCTCCACATAAAGTTTTCTTTTTAGGTACAGTTTCATTTTGATCCGTGAGACTGTGTGGCTTGTATTGCTCTCACAAGCTTTCAGATTGAACTATAAGTAACATTTTTTACATTTTATTGGAAAAAAAGATTTTCTGTTGTTTTAAAAATCTGAACATATTTTTCGTTTATTGTATTTCTAGCCTTAAAGATAATGCCAAATTTTCAAAACTCTAATGTTAGTAGTTTAGGAGAAAAAAAATGTAGTCTAAAAACAGGTTTCTGGCAAAAATGTGACTTTCCTATCATGCATAATTGCTCCCAAACAATAGCGCTCTTCTACACTATGAGGCCCATTTTTTGTAAAATGTCAACTTGTAAAATTGTCAACGGATCTATCAAAGATTCTGGACTGTAGCGTGTCTAGAAACTTTGGATACATACTCACACACACACGCAGACGTCATCGAAAAAACTTCATAAAACGACTTCTGGGACCTCAAAACATGTAATCCCGTCAAAATCTCGAGATCGAATTTTTTCGCAATCACTATACTTAACTTATAGTAAAGTAAAAAATAGTTTTGAAAAATTTAAAATATATTTATTTTTAATTTGCAAATACGAGTATTACAGCTGAAAATCCATTTAAAAATATATCACACACATAAAACAAAAATAATTAGGACCTTAAAAACTTATTTTGGTATAAAAATTCAGATTTTTGTTAGCTATTTTGATTTTAATTTTTTTCTATTTTCTATTTTTACACTCACATAATGCCACCCCCTGGGACGTGCCGCCCAGGGCGCCCACTCCCCCCCCCACTCCCACTACTCCCTTGCTACAACACTGCCAATATTTTTTGGATTTTCGTATACTCCTCCACTACAAAAAGTTTGAGATCCCCTGTACTACACCAACCACTATTAAATGTAGAACCCTCCATAGGTTTTCATTAGATTTTTAAATTCTTACCTGAAAAAATATCAAAGATAAAAGATATTTAAACCCTTTAAATATGAGTTAACAATAAACAACTATATGTTTAATTTTGTGTTCTAATTTTCAATGGACGTAATGAATGTACAACTGGTGCATGGTTCTAACAATGTGCATAATATACTAATATTAAGTGTAAACTGTAGTTTCCTTTAGCATTAAATCTATTCTGAAAGAGCGTAAAAACCTTTTTACATTCTGTTTGACTTGACAACTTTCATTTATCGAAGTGTTTACAATTGTTTATAATATAAACTTCAAAACACTAATGATTTAATGCAAAAATTTATAAATTTCTATCTATAAATATTTTTAATATGGAGTGCTTAGACAGAGCAATGGGTATTATATTAATAAATAAATTGTTACTTAATGGAAGTGCAAAGTTTATTGAGCAAACATGGAAAGGTGTACTTAAATTGCTCGTTGATAGAACATGCAAGTAGGACTTCTTGAGCATACAATCGAAATAATTAACGATCTACTTATCAAAGTTAAGCAAACTTACAAATTTACACTTTTTTATTTTACATATATTATATACTATTCTGAGTATATACTGAAGCTACTAGGTTAAGTTTCATGACCTGTTTAAGTCAATATTATGTTTCATTTAAGTTGAAGTTAAATCATCGTATTGACCAATACTTGTTGATTCAACCATAGTTTTTATCAACTCAGTAAAGTTTAGTGGCCTTATATCTATGCATGCAGCTCTGTTAAGAACTCGCTAATATGATATATGTAAAAATATGATATATGTACTTCAGATAGTTTGATCAGTTATAATTTGCCTAATGAAAATTGTTCAATTTTATCCAGATTTGTAAAAACAAATAGCTTAAACAGGAAAAATTAAATTCATTAACGAGTGTATTATTATGTCTCTATGGTAATCTGTCGTTTGAATTCTATTTAACTGTTTATATAATTAAAGTATTTTGCTAATAACTATTAAACCTAATCAATTAATTTCAGACTCAAGAAGTTTCTGAAGACAGTAGCGTTGAATTTTTAAGTGATAATGATTTTGATCACTTTATTGACACTGAATTGTTAAAATCAAAAGGAGAAGAATCTTACAACCTAGTTGGTGAGTTAGATAAAAATTGGGCCGAGGAATACGAGATTTTTGATTGTGTTGATGAAAGAACTGAAAAAATCTATAAATTATTAACAAATAAAAGTTTATATTACAGAAAAAAAGTTAAAAGAAGTCAAAGTGATAACTGCTTTGCCACAAATAAACCTCATTCATTGAATGTTAATAATATGACTTTTAAGGGTCCAAGTGAAAAGAGTTGCTCTTTTCATGATTCAAAACAATTTTATGATGAATTTGCTGCCCAGACTTTAAACAATACTTTTAGTCATGTGTCAAGTATACCACTTCAAAAAAAAAACAAATGGTCGTTTCATGGAGTTAGAAAATGGAGTGCCACAAATGATTTGCCCAGAGAAGATGACTTATCAACAGCTGTTACGATATATTGTTTCAATAAGAAAGGAAAGAAAGTAGGTGAAATTAGAAGAAACTGTAAAAGATATAAAGGAATCCTTCATTACAAAAAACAAGAACCTGTGACTGAATTTGACTGTCATAAGAAATGCCGTGCTGGAAAGTCTCAAAAATGCCATATGGAACATGGTACAACATCACATCTTAAGAATGGTACATCAGGAGAATTAAATCAAAGAGTCAACTCTAACAAAAGTAAGAAAGGTAATTAATATTTTAAAGCTAATGAGATGAATTGTTCCATTATAAAAATTATTGTATATTCATAAATGTTGTTTATCATTTTATTTGAATCATAGAATTATATAATATAATATCAACGTTACATTGAAACTACTGTATTATTGGTTAGGAATTAAGAATCTGCTGATTATACTAGTTTTCCATTTAATGAGAATAATTATATATATTAGCATAAAAAAAACGCAGTAAAAATTTTTGATATGGGACGAAGATCTTTGACCGAAATAATTAGTACCCCTTAGAATCCCAATACGAGTGCCATTCATCACGTTAACTTTGACGAGGGGTAATTATGTCGTCGAAAGATCTTAGCCCCATTTCTGAATTTATTATTGTCTTTTGGAGGTTGTTTTTTATTTCAGATGTTATTGTGAAATCTTATTATATACGTGGGGTGGTTTGGAAAGTAATATGCGTATCCCAATGGTTAACTGAATGTCTGGCGAACATTTAAACAAGAATATGCACCGACTTCCGGAACGCTATCGCATTAAACTACGTCATTTGAGGAAACATAATCTTAGACAAAATTGTCAGAAAGGATGAGACGTGGGTTGCTCATATGAACCCAGTCTAGTCAAAGGCAAAGCCAAGCAGGCAATCTCAACACGTAAAGGAACGAAAATTCGGCTTCCTGCTGCGCTTCCCAGACTAAACTTCGTTGTGCAATACGGATTTGCCTTCTGAAGTCTAAAGCTTTGTTTCTACATGGCAACTTCAGACTCTTTTTGTTATTCAGGCACAAAATCTGATCAGATTTTTTGGACTGCTTGGCGTCCAGATTTGGCGCCGAGCAAATTTTGCATGTTACACTACCTAATGGAGTTTTTCGGCAGCAACTCCATTGCCACTAATGACGAAGGAAAGAAGTGGTTGAACACTGGTTATCCTCAAAGGTAGTAAACAACTATAACTCGGCATGCAAAAGTTCATAGACCGTTTCCATTCTGCAGAATAAAAGAAGATTCTGCATCATGACTAAAATTTATTTTTTTTACTCACCTGGCAAGCAATGTTATAGGGATGGTATTTCCTATTATAAATTGTCTAAAGTATATTTATTCGCTATAGACGAAACAAATGAGATCTGGAACTTGAGTTTCCCTCACATAGACCAACGTTATTTAAACGGTATGAGGTTTTCCTTGCAGTTACAAAAATTTAATGAGTTAAGGATAGTGTTACCTCCATGGCTTTGGTTGGCTTGGATAGCATTGCAAGGCCCTCTGAAGCCTTTCCAGCCCGGTCTTAACAATCAGCAGTATTATTATCCTCCACCGACCACTGAGCATACATAATGATGGGTCTGATAGCCAATATATAAAGGTTATCCCCAAGATTTCGCAATTATTTGCTTACATCGAAATAATGTGATTTTTTCTTGATTTAGCTTTTTTTCGACATAGGGATATCAAGTTAGATTCAAGAACTTCAGTAATCTGCCACCTGCTGCGCGCCTAGTAGCAGCTTACATCATGGGAAGCGAACCCATTGCAGCTCAGTCTATTTGTTTGAACATTCTTCAATCAGAGTATGTAGAAGAATGTACTAGAGAGTACATAGCACATTGTTTTTAGGCAGCCTACAGGGTAATTTTTTTAAAAATAAATTGGATTATTCTTTATGCAGGTACATTAGTGAACCGTGATTCAAAATCCAGTGAAACTACTATTCTGCTGGCATAAAATATTTGATCAGCTGAAGTATGAATTAGCTGAATTCCAGAGGTGATAAAATGTTGTACTTTTAGGGCGGTATGGAGTAGGAACGCCTTACAATTACGATATCTGGGTTGTTATTTTTATGACGGGTGCAGAGCAGTAATCTACCCCAATTTCATCATTAAAGAAGTTTAATGTGTTTTACCGTCTCCCTGATTGACTCTTCTACTTATTTTATTCACTAAATTTTTATATATTTCTTGGGATTTATGTAAAGAAGTATTACTTGATGTTCAAGAGGGTATAACGCTGTTTTACCTGCTCTTCTTTTTGCAATGCTACTGTCTTCCTCAGGCTTATAGAAGCATTAAAAAACAAGTAGGAATTACGAGAAAGAACTTTTATGAATTAATAGTAGAAATACCTGATTGGTCGGTAACAGTGTTGTCTGTTGGATATTTCTTCTATTGCTATATATTTTGTATACTGTTTAGATCAACACTAATTTAGTGTTTTAAATGAAGGTTTGCTCTAAATTGTTGTTATTTGGGTTTCATTACTTGACTATTAAAAGTTATCATGTTAACAATGTGAAATTATCCCTTGAATAATTATTATTGTAATTACCATCTTAGTTAGAAGACTGGAGAATATTAATTTCGAAGTCGAGAATGCAGAATCACCTTCCATATTAATCAGATAAGTTCTCAGGAAGATTTGATGCTTTTATACATCTACACGGTAACAACTATAGAGACTTTTAAGAGGGAGGTTGCAGTTTTCAAAAGTAATGATTAAATAATAAAAAACTATATAAACAATTTGCTTTATTATGCCTTATAGAACTTCCCAATAAAGCTGTAACTTATCTCTTCAACTCAGTCTTACGTACTACTTACTTTCCCATAACTCAAGCCTAATAAACCTTCCCATTCTGCCTACTTCCTACAGACCCGCCAGCCTACTACCAATATGGGGAAAATGTTAGAGGGACTAATCCTCAAACGAATTCTTCCTATCTTATACAATAAGAATATCATCCCCGACCACCAGTTTGGCTTCCGGTACCGTCACTCAACCATATAGCAGTGCCATCAGGTAGTAAATGTTATTTTCTCTGCTTTAGAGCGAGGCCAGTATTTTTTATGTGCATTCCTTGATGTTTCTCAGGCATTTGATAGGGTTTGGCACTCAAACTTACAACCCCATAAAAGACATCTTACCCTCAACATATTACCTTCGCAACTATTTAACTGATATGTATTTCCGGGTTAGCAAAAGTGCTGCTTTTCCCCCCTACTTCGCTATAAAAGCTGGTGTGCTCAAATTGAGCGTTCTACTTCCCACTCTGTACCAAATATACACATCTGACATTCTAACCCATACTCAAACAACTAGTTTCACCTTCGCAGATGGCACAGCAATTCTATCAAGTGATTCATATCTACTTCGTCCACTCAATTCCTCCAACATCTACTGGATCTAAAATCTTGGTGCCAGAAGTAGAGTCAAATATAACACAGAGAAAGCCATCCATTTTACCTTTACACTAAAAAGACAAGCTTGCCCTCCAGTCTACGTTATCAACTTCCCCCCCCCCCCCTCCATATTGCTAACGCAGTAGGATATCTGGGGATGTACATTGACCAACAACTGACATGGAATCCATATACAAGACTGAAACGACAGAACCTAATGAGACGATATAAGATGCTATCCAGACTTCTCGACAAAAGATCAAATGTGACACAACAAAAGACTGATATATACTACAACACTTAAACCGATTTGGACTTAAGGACTTGAAATCTATGGATCAACCAATCATACAAATATCAAAAGAGTCTAATCATCCACAAAGTTGTACAAGCTCCCTTTTATGTTTCTAACGATACCATTTATAACGATTTGAAAATTCCGCACACCGCAAATTTCATGAATCCTTACCCACCATATTCCTATCAACTCTATTAGAAGGCTAAAAGGATGTTGGCTTCGAGATCTACTCAACAATGCTGTCAGGACTAATTTCAACTGACCAGAACAATTTATATGGAGTATCACCAATGGGTGGTTTCTCCACTCTTATTTAATTTTTTTAGGCAAAATGTATGACTATTACTTGTTACCCCTCTAAGGGTAGTTGTAATATAATAATAAATAAATAAAAAAGTATTATGCCTTAGTAAAAAAAGAAATAATTACCAAACTTTTAGGAATAAGATTTTGTTGCTGTTTATTTAAATGTGAAGTCACTTTTCTCATTTTGCTTGGGAAATGTTGATTGTCTTAGAAAAAATTACTGGATTTGCCACAGGATTAAATTTAAAGTAGGGATAACGAATTGAGACTTTAAATATGAATATACGTGTGTACAGTGATTTAGAATAACATATTAATGTGAAAAACCGTATATCTTATTAAACTAACAGGCACCTGTTATAATTACTTTTGAATATATGCCCCACATTCACGGTCACTAGTGATTGTTAAATTCTAAATAACTACAAAGTGATATCTACACAGAGGGAAATGGCTGTGACACTTGCAACCTGCAACACTCCACAGCCCTTAGCTTCTTTTTTTATATCGTTCATGTCGTTTCTCAAATATGGATACTATTGCTAATTAAATTTAAAGTAATTATTGAATAATATTAAACCCTAAAATTGAATTAAAATACAAATAAATCAGTTTATGCAACAACTGTTTGATATACTCAAATGTGACATCAATATCATGTGTTCGATAATGACAAACTTCCTAATCCAATGCATTAAAAGAGAAACCAAATTATATTAGTGTTAGAAACCAAGTAGATATGAAAAGTACTTTTTTTTCAAGAAAACATATGCAAAATATATATTAATAAAAAAATTCGTTGCAATTTTCACTATTTTGTTAAGTTGGATTAATTTTAATAATGTTATAACCAGAATAATTGTATTTGAAATAACTTATTTATACGAATTTACAAAAATGTGTACATATTGAAATTTTAATTGAGGGTTTGCAGCCATAAAGCCTCCAAGCGGTAGATGTAGTTGCAGGAAGTGCAAGTAGTTTGAAGCGGTATATATTTGTTACAAATGGGTTATATTTTTTTATTTCAAACAATTGGAGTTTTACACTTTTTCTTATTAGTTTTTCTAGTCTTCTCATACTTGATTTCCATGGGTCTGGAACTAAAAACATAAATTTACCAAAATTTGTATTATTGTATACCAACATGTTTCGGTCATCGTTGACCATTTTCAAAGTTAATAGATATATAAAGTTTCATACCATACGTAAAATTAATAATAATCTAAAAGTGAATAACAATTAAAATAAAATAAACGTAACGAGTCCACATAGCTCATATTCACAACTAGGGAGGTTATCAAAGGTAAAGGCATGTTGAGGTTTCCCAGGCTCTTGGTTACTTTCCCTCCGTCATTTGCATCTGGGAAGGTAATAAATTAACTGCTCTACCTATTTCAGACTGATTCGCCTTCTGACTGCCTTGGTATAATTTTAGAATTCTTGAAAATCCTCCGCCTTGGCTGTTAATGCTAGGTTGCTTATCGAGGATCAAGAACTCGATAAGCAACTCGAGGTTGCTCGATAAGCAACCTAGTATTAACAGCCAAGGCGGAGGATTTTCAAGAATTCTAAAATTATACGAAGGCACTGTTCATAGTGTCACGTGTTCAGTCAGACTACAGTTGTTGTTAAAATTCACATACTATTTTTCTTTGTAAAATAATTTGTAATGTAATACTTAGTTTTTCTGTTTCAAAATTTATACTTCTGCCTATGAAAAAGGTTTTAAATAAAGACTGAAACGTTGGCAATGAGAGTTTAATTTGAACCTGAAGAACTGACCGAGTCCCGATAAACTTTAGTTTTGTATATATATAATTACGCAGAAAGACACATAGAGAAACTGTCAGAAATCACCAATGATATTTCTACGAATCCTCGTCATCAAGAGAGGACATATGAAAAGAACTATGCTGAAGAATTGCTTCACCATAGTGGCAGTGATGGTGCATACGTAAGGGGAAGGGATAAAAAATAAAGTAACTTAAAACGAAAATAAATGAAATATAAATATACAAGATAATAAAAAATGATAATTAATAAATAAATAATAATTACATGTAAATATGAATAAAAAACTCTGTTTGCAAGGGCTGAATCTAAAAGATGATCTAGAGCTAAGAAGGCAAATATGTGGTTTCTCTGGAGCTGTTAACAAAATGAGAGTTAGTGTTAGAGTTCGTGTCATGATAACTCACATGAGAGTTAGAATCAGAGATCTGATTAAGGATTTCAAAATAGAAGCAATCATTAAAACTAAGGCCTTGGAAATTACACAGATAGCAATTTTAAGGTTGCTGCGTTAAATGACAGAGGTCCTATAACAATTCATACGCAGGTTAGCCAGAATTGAAGCCAATCCGGACTTAAAAAGTATGACATTGAGTGCAGTCCAGTCGATAAAAAAGATTATCCACTTGGTGGACACAGTAACGGTAAGGGCAAGGAGTTTGAATATGTACAGGGAAGGAATTATTGTTATGGTTAGTAGTGAATAATGTTTAAGATTAATAATAAGGTTAGTTTGACAGATACGATGCCCGACATTTTCATGACATTAAGGATATTGGGAAGCTTTGGAGAAATATGGGACAAATACTTCTGTCATTGAGAAGTTTTCGGTATGATATAGAAAGAAGCTTACTTAAAATAGATAATTAGAAGAGAAGAAGAGAGTATAGGAAAAAAGTCTTTAAAAATAGTGCCAAATTTACGGAAACCAGGAAACATACATTAAGAAGATATAATTACTACGATCCCTCCTAGATCCATGCCAATGCATCATCTTAGCTGGTACAGCGTTCCTGTCGATTAAATTTGGGGAGTAACCGCGATCGGAAGATTTGAATTTTATTTTAACTAGTTGAGATAAGTTTTACACTCTTAGAGATTACCACAAATTTTGTGCATACAAATTGATAGTGCTCATGGAGACAAATGTATCAAGGTGTATCGTTAAAATTTAACACTACTAACCCTAAAACTTCTTGACAATAATATGTTGGTTTCTTACATAAATATACTTCAATTAAACAAAAGATTTTCAGAACAAGAGTATGCTCTCCTCCTTTTATTGAAAGCCATTTTCTACCTGCAAGATACCTCTCCTGTATGGACCCAGGGAAGATCGGAGTGTCCATAAACTTGCCACTGTCATTGGTGAGTTCTTACCATTCTCTCCTCTTTCTCTTGTACATCCTCTGTTTTTAATGGGTCTCGCTCTGTTTCTTACCCACAGCATCCCAATGTGTATAGTGTATTTTCCCATACCACTCAGAAGACTACCAATCCTGTTGAATTAATGAAACTTGATATATTTTATTCAAAAAATTTTCAAAAGAAATTAAATAAAATAAAGCAAAAGAATAATAATAAAGGAGACAAACAGTTCACTGACCGTTACAACATAATAAATGTATACAAATAAAACTATGAGACAATGGTGACCTGGATTGGAAGCTTCTTGACTTCAAGAAAAGGACTACAGTCTAATGTACTGAAGAATAAATGGAAAAAATTAATAATGAAAACTGTGTAAATAAGTTGAATCTCATGTGAGCTTCTTGAAACAAAAGAATTTGGAGAAGTGGGCCGTTTGGAAAAGGTTGGAACCAAACAAAAATTCCTATGGTCTGTAGTCTTTTTGCACTAAGCAGCCCAACTTTCACAGAGGTTCAACTGATGAATACATAAAGAAAAAAGCAGATAAAAATTGGTTAAACAACCGTCTAATTTAGATCAAAAATTCACTCGAACTAAACTTACATTGTGTAAAAAATACTATATCTTCAAAGGGAATTTAGATATACATATATGTAGAAGTCCGAAACTGCTTTTCTTAACTACTACTTATGTAAGCTGTAATGACGATTATACAAAGAATGCAGATTCTCTATCTAGAAGAGGTGGAAACCTTTGATTACATCCTATCTGAATGCGAGGCAATCACCTTAAAAAATATAATGATTTTGGCTAAATCATGCCTGAACTCAATAGAATGTGAAATATTTCTCTAGGGTTAATTTTGAAGTTCACTAAAGACTTAAAATCTGAAGTTGTTCTTTAACAAGTTGTTAAACTTTTAATTTTAGAACCTCAGTTTAATTATAATTGAGACTTGACAGATTAATAAATGATTTCAAGTTTCTTATAATTGATGAAATGATGATTGCTACATTTAAACAAAGTATAATTATTGATTATCTATTAGTTTGATCTTACGTCTACATGATAGTCACATTAATATAAAGCCAAAAATAAATTACACCTTCTTCAGAGCAAAAAGAAGATTAACGTCTTGAAGGTGGCTGTAAAGAAGCCTAATCTTACTTATATCTTAACGCAACAACTGAGTGGTGAATAATAACACAACTCAGTTGTACCAGTGGTTCCCTATGTTAGCGGTAGGTGTTGTATACATACAACTAATTTAAGACTCTTAAATTAATCTTTAAAAAAAATAAAATGAGTGTAATACAGATATATATAAAATATTTGTGTAACTTAATCATTTACTGAATTGATATTGTGTACTTTCGTGAATTAATCATTTCAGTACAAATTTACTGTCAGTATGCAATATTGTTTCAGGATATAATAAAATGCAAATTACTATAAATGAAATTATGACTTCATTGTCAGGTGAAGATGGTTGTGTTTTTAAAATCTTCAGGAAGCATGGTTTTTCAAAGAGTAAAATTCTACCAAATGTAAGTAATATTAAATTATATAAAGTAACTTCTGTATATCAGATGTACATATATTTTTAATTAGCAAATATATGAAATATTGGTTATGATTGGTAGATCAATTTTTCGGAAGATGTCATCCTATCTCAAATTTTGGACTACTCAATATTAAACTTTAAAATAACCAATCTTCTTGGCAATCAAAGCTGGCCAAAATTCTCTATAAAAGGATACATATATACAGCTATAAAAGAATTGTATGATAATTATTGCAAAGAAATTGTCAAGTGTAGGAGTCAAGTGAGTGCTTATAAATATTTTAATTTGTCATAAATTAAGTGTCTACGAAATTAATTAGCAAATACCTTGTAATGTTTGTGGCAAAGTTATTAATAAATTATCTCATATTCTATTAATAATATAGTGACAGGTCACAGGAAAATGTAATTACTGAGAAATTTATAGAATTAGGAGTCGACTTGGTATAGTTATTGGTAACCAGCTTTTAGAACTGACGGTTTGAAGCTCGAATCCGGGTTGTTCCTAGATAATTATGTGGAAGATAAATTTTGTACACACTTCTGCTTTAGTAAACTTAAGTGAAAGAAAATGTAAACCTCCCAGCGTAGAAATGACTAGTTGATGTGACTTAATTGTAACTAAAATGGGGGCCTTTAACTTTATGAGTCACATTCCTCCCTTAGAACAACACGAAAGACAAAAGGACTGGAAGTGTGGACTTGAAAAAATATTATTCTATAAAGAGTTAAAAGTTAAGTATAAGTATTCATATTTATTACTGACATTACTGAAATAAAATTACTATTTTTCATTGGAATAAAAGTTGTATTTCTCAAGTATATTAAAACAAAGATCTTTAACGAATAACTGGCATGATACCAGTTTTAACCGACAACTTTACACCCTCTCTAAGGGACGACGTACATAATATTCTCCATCTCACAAAAAAAATTAGGTTTAGATTCAAAATACAACATTTGAATAGAAAAAAATAGCACTTCTTGTTAGCACACTAGTACTATACTACTAATTCTAACGTAGTGCAATCAGTTATTATGTGGTATTTACTCATTGTAGGGTAAAAAGCTAATGAAATGGTCTCCACACATAAAAATTTAATGGTATAAACAGAAAACCAAATCTCCTAACAATAATCAATTCATATCCCATTTTTCCAAACATTTAGTCACCAATAATCACCAATTTTTTCTACACCAAAATATACAAATATTACATAGAAACAATAAATTCCGTGAAATAACTATTTTAGAAGGGTATGACATTAACAAATTAGTGCACTATAATTCTTCTACTTGCCTCAATGAAAACATTCCCAAGTGGACAAATTTTCTTAAATTAATATATATATATATATATATATATAAAGGTTTTATTTCCTTCTTATTCCTATATTTGTTTTTATTTCGTTATAGTTCCCTGTGTTATATTTTCAATATGTTTCCTACACTTAGTCTTGGAGCAAATGTAAATGCTCAGCCTAAACCTTTTGGGGAAAAAAAATAACAATGAAATGTCCTGCCCTCTAATATGAAACAGATGTACCTCATACCCTCACCCACGTCCATCCTATTCCCAGACAGTTGTATCACAGACACTCACCCTTAGGTTCGTAATCTCTCCTTATTTTATTTTATTTTTATTTTTTACTATATTTACTTTGTACTATAGATAACTCTCTGGTGTTATTGTATTTTTTATTTAATGCCTTAGGAAGAACACTACGTGTTTGAAACACGTTGTTTATACCATTAAATTTTTATATGTGGAGACCATTTCATTAGCTTTTTACCCTACAAGGAGTACTATACCAAGTTTAACTCATCGACTCTCCTGTTTCTCATTATTGTATTTCTATGTACATTAATTCTGTTTAATTTATAAAATGTACCCATTATATCAAGAGTTTTGTTTAGTCATTAAGTGTAACCATTACTGTTTACGAACATCAAATACAAAATTATAGATAAATCACAAGATCTTGTTTTAGTGAAAAAAAACACTCTTCTTTAATTTAAGAAATATCAAAAATTATTGCATAAATTCTTAAAAAACTTAAATGGTTAAAATGAACGAAGTAATAATATTCAAATAAATAAATAACGGTAGAGATTGAAGCCCAAATAGTGATCTGTACATCTAATGTCCTCTTAATATAAACTGTGAAAGAATTATACATGTAATTAAATTTATGCCATAGATCGACGACATATATACTGATTTCAATGGTGGAGATCAAGAAACCGTTCCTGTTATACAGTTGAAAAGCATACTAATCACTTTGAGAAAACATCATTTCATACTAAAAATTTTACACGAGATATTGAAGACTATTAGGCCATTGAATGGAGCGCATTCACTGCTTTCATTGATGCCTTACTTGAGGCATGGTTGCACGAACATCGCAGGCAAGATTTCAGTCGTATATAAAAAGGTATTTCATTTAGTAGTCACAGTTAAACATATAATATTCTGAATAGTTTTAATTATTTTTACCCACATTCGAAAAGTGTAACTCAAAAGGCATATACATGTATATGTGCATGAATACGTATATCATACATGCATAATGTATAATACACATCCACCAACCGACACAATGCAGTAATATATATATATATATATATATATATATATATATATATATATATATATATATATATATATATATATATATATATACTTTAACACATAGAAAAGAACACAGAAAGACACTACAGAACTCACTTCGATATTTCGACATCCGTCGTCATCGGGAAGAAGTGCGAAGTACTCGCGTTGAGAAGCAAACTGCTACTGGCCTCCAGAGTAACTCGTGGAACCACCGCAATGCTGCTCCCCAGCGGAGGAGAGGAAAAATAGAAATCCCTCCAATATTTATTTAGAAAACAAGATAAAAAATATATAAAATACGAAATAATAATAATAAAAAATAAATAATAATAATAAAATAATAATAATAATAATAATAAAATAATAATAATAATAATAAAATAAAAAATAATTAACGGTACAGGTTGAGACCAGGGAGAGAACAAGCCCCAAGGAGGCATATGAATGCCTCTTCGGAAGCTCTAAGGGTGACATGGGAATTAGACTCAGGGATTTGTTTGAGGATTTGTACCCTGAAACAATCATTGAAAGGGAGGTCATGGGAATTAGCATGGATAGCTATGGCTAGGTCTCTGCGCTGACCAACGGACGCCCTGTGATTGTTCATACGCAGGCTCAGCTTGGTTGAAGCCAAGCCAACGTAAAATATATATATATATATACATATATAATTAAATTTAAAACGGAAATGGGTCCCTGAGGACTAAATAAATCAAACTCGAAAAGATAACACTTAGTTCTACAAAACCTTACTTTGATATTTCGACAAATTGTCATCATATCAAAATCTTTCCAACATAAACAATATGAAAATGGATTGTTTATATGTTGGATGTTGATATGTGATTTCTTAGTATCCTTTGTTTGTAGGCCTATGACGAAGGTTTTAAAATAAAACAGCAATGTTGGTAACTAGAGTTTGATTTTTGAACCTATATAATTTACCGAATCCTGTTTAAATAATACACCCATACCATCCAATGGTAGATACATTATTTGAATTTATATATATATTAAATAGATAGGTATAAGAGACATAAGATGTAAGATATAAGAGATAAGAAACTTAAGTATATAAAAGACACTAAAAAATCACAAAAAACATACTTTAATATTTTAACATCCGTCGTAATCAGGAGAAGAACAGCTGAGCTTTAAGTAGTGAGCAGGGACTTCTACTTGTCTGGTAATGACTGATGTAGAAATAGAAAGTGAGTCATATTAGTGTTTTCTGTGTGTATTTTTCTGTGATATTTAAAATGTCTTTTTCGTTCACTTACTTTTATATTCAACATATTTCTCAGTAATTATGTACTTAGACAACGAACTCCCTTAAAATTTTTGCCATTTGATGTAGTGCTGACCAATAAATATATACTGAATAATAACTCTCTAGGAGGTTGTGTCCTTCTTCTTTAAGTGAATACTGAGATTCTGTGTAAATCAGTTGCGTCCATTGAAATTTCTCCCCACTGTTAGTATGCTAGGCTGTCCAAAACGTCTATCCGGTACACATGGGAGGCCAATAGGTCATCTCCAGGGGTTATCTGGTAGATGGCTTCACAGATTGGGTCAGAGAGGAGAATACATACCTGTCAAGGTAGCAATGAAGTAACACCAAGTGTGAGAGAGTGTATGTAGGTGTGCATGTCCATAAAAGTTATAACAAAATTATCATTATGAAAGTTAAGTTTCACGTTTTTTAAAAGTATAAGTTAGATTAGGAAACACTTTCAATTTACTGGTACTTTATTTTTACATTCAAAACAGAATTGAAATAATGATTTGAAACATAAAGACAGGTTTAATTTCTAGCTTTCTTTTAAGTTGTAGCTATATTTTCTTAAATTAATTCTTCAGAATGGTAAATGAAGGAAATGTATTTAAATGTATCATATTTTAGGGAAACGAAAACTATAAGAAAATTATGCGCTCGTGGATCATCGAAGGAAAAATTCAAGACCCTTATAATGAATTTTTTATTGCTGAAAAAGATGAATCTAAAACATATTCTTTGAATGACAGATTCTACCCTCAGTAATATCATTACTTCTATCATTATAATAGATTATAATAGTAGTAGCATACTCACAATACGAGGGCTACGCATGCATGCTTTCCACTCAATTCTTGCACGAAAGACTGGATGAGTTCAACAATGGGCGAGACACTTTTTCTTAAATATTCGTCTACAAAACGGTTTCCCCGCTTGTATACGTACTATCCTAACGTGCTTGATCCTAACGTCATTCGCGGTTTTAATAATATCATCTTGAAGGCGTACATCATTCACAGCTGCCATCTTATTTCTGACAAGGCTCTCCACTGTCTGCTATTCTTATGTTTTTCTAAATCTCTTATAATTCGAAGGTACATCAGTAGTATAAGGGTATAAATACGAGGACTACGCAGGCGCGGCCATCCCCCACACCACCCTCCTCACCAGCCAATTGTAAGGACCCCCTCCCCCAACACCCCTTCATCAGCCAACTACCTTCTTCCCCACCCTGGCCCCGCTCTGGCCTCACCCCACCCAACTTGCACAGCTTAACCCAACTAACCTACCTTATGGTTACCCACGAAGTTGAAGTCGTTCCAACATCTGGCAGCATCTTTCGGTGTCCTTCTGGGTGTAGTTCATCAAGATGGCAGCACCTCTCGTTGTCCTTCTGGTTGTAGTTCATCAAAATGGCAACACTTCTCGCTGTAGTTTATTGTGACGTTATGTCATATAGGTTTTAGATTTTGAAATAGATGCAGAAGGGGTAATTAGTATATCATATTAGAGTTAATGAGATGGATAATTGCGGCGGTACATGCTGGTGTAGAATAATATAACTAATTTTAATTCTAGAATGTTAACCAAGGATGAATCTTACAACCAAGTTGAGGGGTCATTGCATTTAACTTGCCCAGGTGTTAGGGGTCTGCATAGAAAGAATATTTTTAATTCGAGAATGTTAGATCAGACACACCTCCACAGTCCAGACATGCATGCTGGCTCAAGGTCAACAGACGAGTCTACTGCAGTACATTAACTTCTCCCTTGCAAGTCAGGACACGCATGTCTGCTCAAGGTCAACAGACCCCTTCGATGGAAAATTTTCAAAATCGTCTATATATGCTTTATGCATATTGCATAAAACTCATTCAAGATGCGAAACAAATTTGGACAGTACATTGCTGCTCGTCGAGATAATAGTACAAAAATTACCCTGCAATATTTATTGGATAAAGTGGAAGAAATTGAAAACAAAGTGAATACTACAACACTGATATGGAATAGTTACATTGTCTTATTCGGTCTTTTTAAAGACTATCTGCAAAATTTATTTAAGAATCAGATTCTGAGTGAATTATCATTGATGAAATTTCACGGAACCAAACACACCGACGAAGACAAAGTCACTGCAAACCTGAGCAAAAGGAGAAGGGGATGAGTTTCCTAAACAGATGGATCAACAGTAAGAAGAAGGAGATGCATTTGAAAATTGGAAAACATCATTATCACTTCTGCGGACTCGGGACAGCATTAGAGCAATGTCTTGAACGTGGAGATAAAGGAATCAATAAGCTAGATGATGCTTGCAAAGAACATGATATTGCCTATGGTCAGAGCAACAAACTGAGTGAGAGACATGCAGCAGACAAGGTGTTACAGAAGAAGGTTTAGAAAAGGGTAAAGTCCATGGATGCAAATTTAAATGAGCGTCTTGCATCACTCTTGGTGGCTGGTGCTATGATAGGAAAACGAGTGCTTGGACTTGGACTCAAGAAGAAGAGAAAAGTAAATAAAAAGAGGACGAAAAAATGTAACAAAAAGTGATTTTGTTTAAAAAAATATATATTTTTTTCAATTTACAGTCTTTTTTCTTTATCCATTTCTGTTTATCATAACCTTGAAATTTTACAAGTACATCACCATATTTTCGTTTCTTTACAATTTTTTCAATTAAATAAGCATTGAGTACATTGGTCTTTTTTAATTCATGCTGGTAAAATCGGCCTCTAACGTCCTGTCCATTGTCATCTCGCAGCTGGTAAGTCACAGGTAGGGTAAGTAGAATCTTGTTGATGTAGAAAACCTCAGTCGACCAATTCCTCGTATAGCCTCTTTCAAATGTAGTTCGAAATTTTGTTCTCTCGGCAAAGCTCTTGAAAATCCTTTTTGAAAAATTCTCTTTCAGCATCACTTTGTATGTATTTTGGATTGACTTTTACCTGGTCAAATGGTCTTGAAACGCTCTAGTCACATTGTCACCAGACTTTCTCTTGACAGGGATGACCCAAGCATATTTGGAAAAAGTATCGATAATTGTCAGCAGATAGTTTATTTCGTTGTTATAATTGGCAAGCGAGCGTACATCAACCAGGTCGATTTCCCATGTTTTATGTATACGTTCCAATAGGAAGGGAGATCGTGGGAAATTTAATCTTGCCCCTCTATGAAAATCGACAACTAAAATTTGCTTCTTGCACGACATGATTAGTAAATTATATCATTCTCTCTCAACTCTTCGAGTATAGATTCAATTTCATTGGAATGTGCAGTGTTGCCGGCTTTATATTCAGCAGTCAGAAGATCCAACCTTGAGATGAGTTTATTCACGTCGTCGTAAAAGTTTGTACAATTGTCTACAATATTCATTATCTGTATTTTTACGTTTATCGGTGTTTAATTCATCATACGGTTTCATCCAATAGGTCTGCTTTAAACCCAACACCCTTTTGGCTGATTTTAATATCAAACCATGATCGATATCCTGCATTAGGTATAAATAATGGATAAAATAGTCTTTCTTATTGTTTAAAGTGATAATGAGTTTTTTATAATTTGCCCCATTAACTACTGTTTTCTCGGGGCAAAAGGGATAATCTAAATGGGCATCGTAAATTTCCTCAGGATAGTCTATGTCACATTGCAAAAAGTAGCCTCTTTCATAGTCTTCACTCAAAGACCTTATGCAATCGGGTGTGAATCTATCCGAATCTTCTTCCCAAGCATAGTCACCGACGGGAAGTTTAAAAAATTGCATCACCGAACTGTATAGACTAACAACATCAAAGTTCCATAATGTACACATTTTGTTTATTAGGATCATAGTTTGTCATGTACTTGTTGTTGTCTTCAACATATTTAATATTTAATTGACAACTTCCACCATAGATGGATTTCTCGGTAAACAGCTGCTTCTCGTAATCTCGGAATAAACCTATGGTCTGTTTCGTATATTTCAACATTAAATTCCAGCTTAAACTCGGTGTTGTGAAATAATGTGCTAGATCTATCCCATATGTTCTATACACTTCGTTTCTGTATTCCTCGAAAACAAACATGAGCAAAATTGAGTCTATAGTCAAATACAAACCTGAATATTCACCTAAAAATCGAAATGTGTCGATAAAACGAAATGTAACATTGCCGATTTTTACTGTAAAGGCCAAGTAGCGTTGCTCATTGACTAGTATGATATTAACATCTTCGTTTCTGTTAAACTCTATAATAAGGAAATGTAAGTCATAGTTTGATAAATTGTGCATGGCCACGACAACAAACTTGTTTTTCAAATTATTATACTTTAAGTTACAGCTTCGACACAATGCCTGACGAAATTTACCAGTTGAAAGGTTACTAGTATTTATGCTAAAGTGTGAATGGTCACGTACCTTTATCACGCTATCATTAAAATCTGTTTGACATATGGGACATTTTTTAGCGTTTAAATAAGTTTTCAATTCGTCATCTGTTAATTTAGGCATGAGTAGATTACGATTTATAATTTTATCTACCTTGACTGAAATGTCTCGTAAATTTTCAATAAATGATGAGTCGCGTTTTCTCCACGATATAAAACGGGTGTAGTTGGTAATATAGAGTCTTGTTCAATTTCATCTGTGGTTTTTATTATAAAACAATAAGATGGCAAATTGGGTGCGTTAATTTTGTACTGGAATAATTGGTCAAAGTTGGGAAGTGTTTCAAAAGGCTCTGATTTTTGTAAGATGGCTTCAAAGTCCGCATAAATGACAATCAGTATTTTAATAATAATTTTAATAATTACTCTTTCCACTCAAACCCACCTTCAGCCAGCATGCAGAGACGGTGTCTGGACAGGCTAAGGTCAATGACCCCTCAACTTGGTTGGATGAGTCATTCCTGACGAACATTCTCGAATTAAAATTATTTATATTAATCTAACACAGTACCACTCACATGAAAATACATACAATCCAATATTGGCTATTTTCTTGTCGCGCATGATATTTTCATCTCTATCATTATATTTATTATTAAATTGTTACAACAATTGAGTGCATGCGTAGCCCTCGATTGTGAGTATTCTACTACTCTTAATGATTACACATCCAATAATATCTGAAATTGCTTATGTGTGCTTAATAATTTTTCTTAATGAACTTAACACAATATTTGTTGATCAATGATTGTGTAATATATTATTTACTAACCTCTGTGGCACTAATCATATGAATGATTTTAGACTTGATAACCTCCCACCCTGGCTCAACCTCGAACTAGCAAGCTTCATTATGAAGTCAGGATATCTGATACACCTGTTGACTATCTACCGCCCTGGATCCTTTATACGATTGTTACCATTAACGGAGAAAATTTATAGTTTACTTTTTTCTGCATCAGGTAGTCAAAATTACATAGTTTAAATATTTGCAAATATATTTAAATCAGTTACCGTTTAGTTTATGAGAATTGTTTAAAATTAATTTATATTTTTTTCAGTGTTTTACTAAAACAGTTGATATTATATACTTTATTATTGTTATTTTTAATAACATTATTATTATCTTTATTATTATCTTTATTATAATCTTATTATCTTTAAAATTATTATCTTTAAAATTTACCTTCTTTATTTCTCACTATACTTCGTTATTACTTCTTATTACCTTTCAACACTTTTATTTTGTGTTAAACTGCTTTCTATATTTTTCTTTTCTTTCCAAATTAATTTACCACTTCTATATAATAAACAAAAATCTTCTTTTTTTTATCTTTTTGTCTATTTTGTCTAACATGTCATTTGGCCAGATCCTTTTTTAGCTAGACTCTGTCAGCAGGAAGTTAGTTCCCAGAATCGAATCTGTTAGTCTGAAGATCGTGAATGCCGAGACTGCGGTTAACTTTACTTATGTTTAAAAGAAACTCTGCTACCTATTTATACCATTACTATTATTATTATATACATGTGCCTAAAAATAGATCTTTTAACATTTCTGGAATATAAAATCAAAAACTGATAATCTATATACTTATAAAACTCTGATGTTCTTGTTTAAATATTTACACACGCTCTGAACTGAATAAAATATTGAAAATCATGTGGGACTCGAAACCACACCGTTGATATTGGAGGCTTAAGGTACAACCGTCTACACCACAAGGACTTTTGTATAATAAGCTTCTAAAACCTGTTATAAATGACGTTGAAAGATTAAATAATAGTTTTTGGACCTTAATTATAATGATTTAATTATAATAAATTTAGAAAGAGGAAATTTAATGAATGATCAACGAGAATATGGAATAATTATTTAATATATCAACAAAAGATATTTATTATAGTTAACAGAATTCTTATAAATTATGAAATTAATATAAGTAAAATATTAACAGCACACAATTATACCCGAAATCAAAAAACACTGTCATAATGCCTATATTTTCTTTTTTGATATATCTATTTCAATAAAAATGACAGAATAAGGCTCCCGATGTATCGGAAGGCACAGGAAAGTTCTTAATAAAACTAATTCTCTCTAAATTAAGGAGTTCAGGACTAATTGCATTCGCTGTAGCATGTTAGGAATTGACAACTTCTTCCAGTTGTCAAGAGAGGAACTGATGCTGATATCTATAATGCTTGAATCAGTCTTACTTGTGTCACAAATTTACTAAATTCTATTTAACTACCAATATGAGAGTTCAACAAGAAGATAAGGAATACTCTAAATTTCTGATAAACATTGGTGAAGACAGAGTTCAAAAGAACGAAAATAATGAGATTACACTGCCCAAAGACATGTTTATCCGTGCACTAATGTTGACCAGTGTATTGAATACATTTACTCTTCATTCGCCAACCCACAAATATTGTTCACAGAAAATTCTATATAAGTTCCATTTAACGAGATACATAGTGAAATTAGTCATAGGTTCATTGAATAATTTTCAGGAGAAATTAAACAATATCTGTCATATAACTCGGTTTGAGTAGGAACAGAACCCACACATTACCCTCAAGAATTTCTTGACCCTCTAGAGTTGTCTGGATTGCCCCAACATAACCTAGACCTAGAAATAGAAGCTTTTTCCACCTCTATTTCTTTTACATACCATCCCTTCCCAACAACATATTTTTTTAGATTTGACAGCACTCTTAACAGTGGGACCTTCACGATGTCTGTTCACGTTAAGCTCATCAACCTCCAAAACTACCTCCATTACAAAAGTTGTCACCCTCCTCATATCAAAAAATCTATACCACAGTCTTTTTTTATCCATCTTCATCGCCTCTGTAATAATTTCAAAGATTGGGAAACCAATCTTCAAAAACTCAAATGCAAATTCACTCAGCACGGTTACTTATTTAATTATTTTTTATTTTTTTTATCATCGCGCGATTTTTTTACAATTTTTAGATTTTTTAAAAATTAATTTTTGTTATATTTCCTATAGTTTTTGTTTTTTTCATCTGGTTTCTTCTTTAAACATTTTTTTCTTTGATCTTGACTCCTTAGTTCCTTTTTTTATTTTTCTTCTTCTCGGCACCACTGCTTTAGCCCTTACCCAGTGAGTTCTTTAGTTGACTGTCGTCCCTCCGTCAATTCGGTTCTCTTGCGGACGACCACCATAACGGTCAAAATATTGGAAAGTGAGTCTTTCTTATGTGTCTTTCTATGTGTCACAGTTTATTTTAAGTATATATATTTCTGATGACGATGTCGTTGCAATAACGTCATCTGATGACGATGTGTTTTCTTTTGTGTTTTATCTCTCTGAGATTGTATTTTATTTACCTTTCTGATATCATTTATATTATATATTATACGGTCCAGCAGGACAGATAACACTTAAAATAAACTGTGACACAGACAGAAACATAACAAAGACTCACTTTTCAATATTTCGACCGTAAGCACCCTAATGGCGGTCGTTCTCAGGAGAAGAAGTGAATTGACGGAGGGACCACAGTCAACTAAACTCGTATATATATATACAAAACTAAAGTTTATCGAGACTCGGTCAGTTCTTCAGGTTCCTATATATATATATAAGTTAGCGGAGTTGGCGGTGGTTGTACCGCCGGCATCGCGGGTCATAGTCTTTGTTTGCTCACAGAGTCAGATTATCAAGGCTGGCCTCAAGGAGGGGGTCAGCCATTCAGTGTTTCGCGCTTGTATAATATACATTACCTTTCATACCTGTGTCATTTACAATTCGAGTTCTTACTCACTCAAATTAACTGGTGCCGAAACCCGGAAACCCCTTTATTTGATTTGTTACTTAAGATTTATTATAATTTCTGTACTTTTGTTTTCTTTACGTAAAAATAAACTTCATTTAATATGACTACGGAAAACCAGACCACACCACCAACTACTGAAGATTGGGACCGCCGACTCCGGCTGGAGCAATTTAAGACTTCCCGTGCTGCCTATCTTATAGAGATGATGAGCCAGATTAGAGTATTTACTGGCCGGGCAGCTGAGCTGGAGCTATTCATCCAGAAGATGGACCCGATAAATGAGCAGATCCGGGTGACGCCGCTAAGTACAGCGATGGATGCAAGCCTGTTGGGATTCTTCTTAAACAGGATCGACCCTGACGTGTTGGTAGATATTGGTGCCAACTATGACACCTCCTGGGAGGAGGTGAAAAGGAACCTGAAGGTCAGGTACGCAGAGCTTAAACGACCTGCCTCACGGAGGATGCTCAGACTGTTGCTGGAAGGACGACGGGAACCTGGAGAGACGATGACGGAGTTCTCCCAGCGCATCGAGGTGTGCGTGAAACGGATCAAGGCGCACGTACTGGAAACCCATGACAATCCAGCTGAGGCTAATGTGCGGAACGAAGTATACGTCGAGTTGGCGTCAGAACTCGTCATGTGTGAGTTGACTGACCCCCTTAGGAGTGCTATAAAAGGGGCCAGTCCTAAGACCTTGGTGGAGGCAGTGGACGCTATTCGGAACGAGGAGACCGAGGGCCAGGAGCACCTCCGGCCTCCCAGAAGGGAACAAACAGAGTGGACCACTACCACGGGCCTAACGTATGCAAAGGCAGTTACGACAGTTGGGAGGCAGATTACCCAAGGGTCATCCATCAAGGATAGGCACAGGGATGTGAAAAGTGATCCGCCTCGATATATCCCTGCTGGTGAAGAGCCCGAAGAGTGGCATGAGATGATAAGGAAGAAAAGAAAGAAGAGGAAAATTTCTAAGGAGGACAAACTTGCAACCCGGATTAATGAACCTTTAAAACACCCGTCAGGAGATGGTAGAGGTCCCTTAGAGAGATCTACCTGTCCCCCAGGGAGAATGTAATTATAGCCTCCTACTAGGTTGGTGGTAAAGCAAATGATTTATTTTCCATTATAAAACAAAAAATTTCCCCTGCTGATCTTGGTGTTAAAGTTGATGCTGTAAGACTAATGAAAGGAGGTGACATAATGTATGTGGATGAATCTGCCAGCGATGCTGTAAAGTTGAAAGCAGCCATAGACAAACTGGAAGGGGTGTGTACGAGGGGAATAAACCCTATCTCACCACGAATTCAGATAAGATCTGTCCCCAAGGACACTAATCTAGCCGACCTCAGCAAACAAATTGTAAAGAACAATGTTGGACTCGGCTTGGGAAACAATGATATTAAGCCCTTATTCAAAATTATGAACAGGGCTGCACCTACTATGGGAGTGGTTTGTTCAGTTAGTGGTGGTATTTTTTAAGACATCGTGAAGGAGGGGAGGCTCCACATAGACTTGAAAGTTTGTCCGGTCTCTAAATATAGTGATGTAAGCCAATGTTTTAGGTGCCTTAGGTTTGGCCATGTTGCTACTAGGACGTCATCTATTTGTGGTAATTGCGCTGAGGACTACGATACAAGGGAATGGGCATCTACTGAGGTGAAAATCTGTTATAACTGCAAGAGCTATGGCCTTGCGTTCAAAGAACGTGGAGCCATGTCTAGGACATGCCCTGTAAGACTGCGTGAGAGGCAGATATATTTACAAAAAATTGACAATGCCTGACATTACTATCGTTCAGAATAATGTAGGCAAGTCTAAAAGTGTAACGGATCAGGTAATATCTCTCTGCAACGATGTCAATGCTAATTTTTTAGCCTTACAAGAACCATGGCATTACAATCAATGTTTGAGCACAGGATTGTCAGGCAGATTGGAGATTGGAATGACGAAAGGCCAAGATCAGCCATTAAGGTGTTAAATAGTGTTGTGGATGTGTGCGAAATTGGCCGGCTGTCGAGCCAGCACCTAGCTGTTTGTGCTGTCTCGTATCCTGATGGGAGCTTCACCCTTTTGTCGTTTTATAAACAATATGCCACCCCTATGGTTGATGCTCTTGTCGAACTAGACAGAGTTTTGGCACATCTCCGGGGAGGTGAGGTTATTCTTGTCGGTGATTTTAATGCCCATCTTGTGGCGTGGGGATCTAAGAAGACCAATAGAGGGGGCTCATGGTTCATGATCTTTTTCAAAAATATGGGCTTCTGGTTGTTAATGACCCTGGGTCACGACCCACATTTGATGGGCCTAATGGGTCATCTTGGATCGATATAACTGTGACAACACCGGGCCTTTACAGGAATGTGAAGAGTTAGAGAGTGGTTGATAACTTGCCACTGGGCGATCATAACCCCGTGATTATCACCCATTCCATGGGTCGTGAGTTATCCATGGACAAAATTATAAAGTGTAAAAGGGTTGATTGGATTTCTTTTTGTAACACATTGGGTCATGAATTTAGCTCCAGCAGGGAGGTTTTGAGAATCAAGGCTGAAACGGCTTCTGATATCGATTTTAAAGTCCGGCTTCTGACCGAGATTATAAACAATTCTGCTAAGGAAGCTAATGGGCTCTCCGGGTCACGCACAAAAAAGGTACCATGGTGGAACGGGGAATTGGCTAAACTTAAAACTCAGGTGTCAGCCTCTAGGAGGCTCTTCCAAAGGTCATCGGACCAAGAAATATAGCGACAAAATATGCTTCATATGTTACCCTAAGAAAAATTTACTCTAGAGCATGCAGGAAGGCAAAGAGAGAGTGCTGGGGAAATTTATAAACAGTTCGAATATGGACCCGTGGTGCCTCCCATACAAGATTGTTTCTGGGAAAGTGGGAGTCGAGCGGGCCTTATCTGACATTAATGTGGGCGATATTCAAGTCACAGACCCAGTTGCTAGACTTGATGCTTTACTCAGTTTCTGCTTCCCACAAGACGCCACGCCAATGATGGTCCTCAACATAAAGTTACAAAAGAGGGCTGTTTACTTCCTGAATTTAACGAAATAATATGACCTTGGGACATTGATGAACTTCGTTTAGCACTGGATAGACAGGGCAATTATAAAGCCCCTGGGCCAGATGGTTTCCCTCCTATTATTATCAAAAAAACACTCCCAGTGATTGGTGAGAGCCTCCTACAGATATATAGGGAGTGCCATAGGATTGGGTATTTTCCGGTGGAATGGAAGCATGGGGATGTTGTTATGTTGGCTAAAGGCAAAGGCAGGGACCCATCACTTGTCTCCTCATACCGCCCTATATGTTTATTGTCCGTGATGGGTAAGTGTCTCGAAGCCCTGATGTTTGCGCCAATCAGTGGGAGGTATGAGAGGCTTTACACTGGCCACCAATATGGGTCCAGGCAGGCGCGCTCCACTGACGATGCCCTTTGGAACTTACGCAGTTATATTGTTGGACTGTTCTTGGACATAAGTGGGGTCTTTGACAATGCTTGGCGACCAGCTATAATTAAGGAGCTCATTGAAAATGAATACAACCCAGCCATTGTAAAGTTAGTCATCAGTTATTTTTCAAATCGAAATATTAACGCCAGGGCCAGGTATGGTTGCGTGTCTCGAGCTGCGAAACGTGGTTGCCCCAGGGCTCTGTATTGGGTCCGATCCTCTGGGCTGTTGTTTTCGAACCAGTTTTGCTCGAATTAGCTATGGAGGGTTTTAAACCCATAGCTTTTGTCGATGATCTAGCGATCCTAGAACTGATGAGAACTGATGTTGAGGATAAAGCTTTGCGAATTATGGGTAACTATTGCAAAGTAAACCTCTCCGTCCCTAAATGCGCAGCTTTGATGCTTAGAGGTAAATTTAACAGGAACTCGATGCCACGAGTATTTTACAAAGGGGTTTGAATTACATTTCCAAAAGAAGTAAAATACCTAGGCATCTTAGTAAGCAAAGGTTTCCGCTTTGAGACCCATGTTTTGGATCTCTGCAATCTACGTGGAGTTCCGATTCGAGGACCTGTCAGCTTTACTATGGGGCAATCTTCAACTCTACAGAGTCGTATGGTGCCCCTTGTTGGGCCCCTGATACAGGTGTTTTGTTGACCAGGCTATTGATATCTTGCCAACGCAAAGCCTTGATTAAAGTTGTTAAGAGCTATAAAACTGTGACGGCCCTGGCGGTGAAATGCCTATCGACATTGTGTTGAAGTGGCGTGTTGAGAAATTCCTTGTCAAACGTAATTTACCTCCTTTTTGGGTAATATATAATGCGAATAGTTCTGCTGATAATGAGAGCCAGCTCCATGATTGGGCCCTATC
Organism: Hermatobates lingyangjiaoensis; assembly: GCA_026182355.1. NCBI lineage: Eukaryota > Metazoa > Arthropoda > Insecta > Hemiptera > Hermatobatidae > Hermatobates > Hermatobates lingyangjiaoensis. The sequence goes on from JAPFBL010001617.1 coordinate 5,542,330, forward strand.
CATGTGGCAGCGCCGATGGGAGAGTGGCAGTACTGAACGTTGGACGTTTAAATTTATCCCGTAGGTGAGAAATAGAATGCTCATGAAATATTTTGTCCCTTCTTTTTGGATAACCCAGATCTTGAGTGGTCACAGAGTTTTGGCGAATATCTACCTCGATTCCACCTACGGGATACTGCTGCTTGCCACTGTGGATCTGCTGTGGAGTCCGTTGCACATATCCCTGAGAGCTGTGAAGCCTATAGTCGTCTAAGATTTCATTATGAATTGTCGCATGGATCATTTGTTGCCAGTTTATACAGGACAGCTCTAAACAAAAAAAATTACTTCGGCTTTCTGAAATATATTTTTGATATTGGTAAAATAAAGAGGACATTGATCCTCTGATGATTTTGTTGCCCTCCGTGCTCCACGCTTCCTCTATGGTGCCTTTCTATTTTTGTATTTAATGTTTTTTCTGTTAGTTTTTAGTGTACGTTCTTTATGTTTATTTATATGTCTCTCATCTTGTGTTAGTCTTAAGTTCTTTCCTAGGGGGAATATCCTAGTACCCCTAGGACCCATAGTATTTAGTCCTAGTAATTAGTTTTCTCTAGTCTTTAGATCTAAGTTATACATAGGGGAATTGAGTACTCTGGGGCCCTTATGGTGAATGTGGGTCCTTGGTTTGATTGACTGTTTGTGCCGGGGACTTGTATACATTTATGGGTTCTTGATATAAATAGTTAGTTACATACTTAAGGCATTGTTCTTCTTCTGTGTCTTTAGTTTATATGAACAATCCTGGGGTAATATTGTGTACCCTAGGGCTCATTAGGATTTTAAAAATTTATATATTTATTTATTGTCTTTTGCCTTGCGTTAATTCTAGGTTATTTCCTAGGGGGAATATCCATGTACCCCTAGGATCCATAGTATTAGTCCTAGTAATTTAGTATTCTCTAGTTTTTAGATTTAAGTTTATACTTAGGGGAATATCGAGTACCCTGGGGTCCATAGTACTGTGTACATACTGTAGGTCCTTAGTATAAATAGTTAATTTTATATTTAAGGTGTTACATTCTTCTAGTTTTTAGTTTTTAAGATCAATCCTGGGGGAATATTGAGTACCCCAGGGCTCATAGGTTTAAGATTTGTATTAATACCTGGGTGTATGTCTTCTTAATCGTTCTTCTCCGACCCAAGGTACTGTTGCGAGTGTTAATTAGCCTTATGCGCGACGTAGTATCGTGTGCCCGCCTCCGCGAGGTCCACCTTGGACGCCCTCGGTTAGCTGTCAACCGAGGGTGACTAAAGGGCTACATGCTAGCGTCGGCCTGTCTTGATCAAATGATATAGCCTAATAAGGCTTAAGCCTAATAATAAGGCTTAGGTGCGCTAAATCAAAACAGGTCCGCTATCGGGCACCGAGAAGGACTCCACTACCTAGACGGCCTCCGGCGAGAGTAGAGAACATCGCTGGACCTCCAAACAGACTGAACAAGCTAGGGGTTTCCGAGGTAGGGAAGGACCCCGAGAAAGGGCCTGTTGAACGTGTCGCGAGGAGGGGCATATTGCTCGGAACTGCCGTACTTCTTTCGGCGGGATGCTGAAGTGCGTGGACCAGGGGAGCCCATGGAAATCAATCGGGTGTGGACAAGGCCAAGGCGGATTTGCGTTGAAGCTCTCAAAGCGAATCAGAGGAGTCTTCGCTTTCTGAAACAGAAGATAAGGTCCCCCCAAAAGATGACAAGGAATGATCTTTTGGAGCTCTAGGAGCTGGCAGGTTTGAAACCGCCAAACAGAGCTGTGAAGAGCGCTGAGAAAGAGAGGAGCTGAGGTTGGTGTCCCGAGAACGGTAGTAAGCTACAGACGGTGAGAGAAAACATTGGCGAACTACCTATTATTAAGGTGGAGAAATGGAAATTGCACGTCTTAATTGACACTGGAGCCAGTAGGGTTCCCCAGTTAATGTTAGAGGAAGGCGTCAGACCGTGCCGCTATAGGCTTGTGACGGTGGCTGGTCAGAAAACGGGTCTAGCAGAGGGATCATTAAGCATCTGCCCCCTGCTAGGGATAGACCAAGTAGTGAAAGTGCACATTGGAGAATTGGGTTCATCGGACTACGGGATGATAGTGAGGAGTGACGTGCTTTGTGGTGCAGAAAAGTGTGTGATTAAGCGGAACGGGGTGTGGCGCATAAAGCTCGGGCGGAAGTCACACTGGGGACGGATGAAGTCGCGAGCGCAGCGAGATGAGTCGGGGCGATGGACCATGGGAGCACACTCAGTGACAGGTGATACATGGGATTCTTGGAACAAGGACGCTATGCAGCTGTTCGCTCCGCTGGAGTGCATAGACGGCGAACTGCTGACCTGTACCAGCAGAGTGGAGCAGAGAATTCCGCTGGTGGAAGAAAAGCCGGTGTACGTGAAACCTCGGAGATATCCCCACGCACTACGGAACATTATTAAGATGCAGTTAGATGAGTTACTTAGGCAAGGGATCATTACGGAATCTAGATCCTCTTTCAATAGTCCCTTGTGGGTGGTCCCAAAGAAGAGTAAAGAACCCGGTCAGCAGAAGTACCGGCTAGTAGTGGACTACAGGGAGCAAAACCGTCAAACGTTGCTCGTGAGATACCCCCTGACCCGCTTGGAGGATATGTTGGACAGAATGGATGGGGCTACGGTGTCCAGTGTGGTGGACCTCACGGCCGGTTACCACCAAGTTAGGTTGCACCCCGAGGACGCCCAAAAAACGGTGTTCTCCTTTCAAAGAGGGCATTATGAATTTAAGAGCATGCCCTTCGGGTTACATAACGCACCGCTCACGTTCCAGCAGATGATGGATGGGGTGGTGAAAGGCCTTGATGGAACCAATATGCAGAACTATATCGACGATATAGTAGTGTCAGCGGTAATGTGCAGGAGCACTGGCAGCACTTGCTCGCACTCAAGGCACGGTTAGAGGAATTTGGACTAAAAATCTCTCTTTCAAAGACTAGATTCTTCCAGCGGAACGTTAGATTCCTGGGCCACAAGCTGTCCGCAGCAGGCGTCCGACCTGATCCCACGAGGGTAGAAGCCTTGGGTCGGTTGGAACCACCAAGGAATGTGAAGGGAGTGAAACAATACCTGAGCATACTCGGGTACTACCACCGTTTTATTTCACGGTTTGCTCAATTGGCTCTGCCGCTGACGAAAATGCTCCGTAAGGGCCACTCATTTAAGTGGACAGACATCGAGGTGGCTAGCTGGAGAGAGTGCCGAGATCAGCTTCGTCAGCATGCATTGCTCTTATTTTTAACTTATATAAGTTAATTTGATTGAGTAGGAACTCGAATTGTGAATGACACACGAATGAAAGGTAATGTTTATTATACAAGCGCGACACACTGACTGACTGATCCCCTCTTCGAGGCCTGCCTTGATAATTTGTCTCTGTGCGTAAACAAAGACTCTGACCCGTGTATGCTGGCGGTACAGCCACCGCCAACTCTGCTAACTTATATATGTATGAAAGAAAAAGTTACAAAAAAAAAATTAAAAACACAGAAAGTATGCTTTGAGAACTTTAAAAATTTGTCATCAGAGGGCAACTAGAAATTGAAAACAAAAGAAGGTAATTGAAGGGAAGGTAATGTAAAGGATATTAAAATACACAAAGTTTGAAAATAATATATGATAATTATTAACAATAAAAAAAGGAATTAACAAACAGAATATAAAAGAAAGAAAAACCCGAGGTCACAGGAAGAGAATCACCAGTTCGATTAGAGTTCATATTAATAGGTTTCAAATTATCAAGACGTCTAATTTGTTTAACTATACTCTCAACTAAAACATTATCTAATTTAAAGAGTCCTGGGCTACTATTTATTATGGTTTCAAAACTATATTTAATTAAGACACTTTTCACTAGATTGTTTTCGAGGTCTGAATATACGAACATCAGTTTCTTGGCGTTTTCCCATTTATTTTAATTGAATCTTGCCCTTGATATTTTAATTAATATGCTAATATTAATCCATAATAATTGAGGAATGTCTGAAATAATTATGACTTAAATGTGAATATTAATATTATTTAAGTTGTTTTTTACTTTAAGATATTGAAGATCGTATGATTGGTCGGTCGAAGCAGGAATACATTGGCCATTCCATGAAAGCCTTTTACGAACAACTTAAAACTGAAACCTACCATCTTCTGACACAGAACTGTGATTTGCTTAAACAATCAATCATTGTTCATGACTATATGCTGCTTTCAAGGAGTGATTTCTTCAAAAGTGTTTTTGAAATTGTTTTGTAAGTATTTACATTGTAATATTTTAATAAAAATGGATTATAAGCAGTGATGGGATTCAGGGGGTTTGACGGGTTCATGCAAACTCGTTCTTGATAAGTCAAGACTTTCAGTAAACCCATTCTTTATTTAATATCAGACACCTATGAAAATTGGAAAAAAGTAAAAAAATTGAAGAATTTGTTATATTATGTTAGACATTTCACTAACACTATTAAAGGCGAAAAATAGTTTTTGTGCAATGAAAGCACCCTAAGGCTCTTATACGTTTGGGAACGCTTCATAATGTTTCGTTTCTTTTCTACAATAATTCTCACATATTTCGTTCACTCCTCGGACCGACGGGCGCGCTAATGTTTGGTCGAGTATTTTAATGTAAACCTTTTTTTTATTTCCAGTAAGACAAATAGAACTTTTTAAAATTTTTGAAGAACTTGGACAGGAAATTGTAAAGATAGGTAGAGTTCTGGGAGCAAGATGGCCTGCGTACAGTTTAAGGGCTGCACTTACTGTATGGCGTGGCTATCCAGCTTTGTTTAAATATTTATCAAATGGGACAAAGCATTCAGGAATGGCTGCTGGTCTTAGAAACAAGTATTTTTTATATGAGTTAGCACTAATGATAGGTATACTGCAAGGGATTTCTTTTCTCTCTGAAGCTGTTCAAGCTAGATGTGTAACTTTGTCAAGGGCTGAAAAACTAATAATAGGGTCTATTAAAGAATTTGAAATACTCATAGAAAGTAAAGGGACATTTGAAAAGAAAATTGATGGCATAATTGTTTCTGAAGAATTCAAGGACATTCATTTCATAGAAAATCAGAAATTTATTTGCTTTCTCGTAAAAAACTACTTGAGGGGTAATAATTGAACATATGAGAATAAAGGTTGATGAACTGTGTTCATCTGTTTTCAGAAAACGTTTTCTTACGCTAAACGGCTCATTAAAAAACAATGAAAATTGGCCAAAAATTTGAGTACAACATTAGCAATTTATGAAAAAAATGCCTGAAATTTCAATGCCGCAAAGAGCAATAAATCTATAAAAACTGCATATTCATCCTAGACTACTAACTTGTCAGATTTGTTGACATTTATTTACGTTCTTAACTTAGAAATGTTTTAGAAACTGAAATAAATCGCAAACCTTGTCCAAGCATTTAAGGCCTTTGAAAAATTAATTGGAAAAGTGTAGTTCTTCAGAATGCCTTTATCCTGACAATGGCATGTAGGAGGTCTACTTGCATCCTGTTTTTTTCTTTTGCCTTAATTGAAGATACAAAAGAAAATAATCTGTAAATCACCGCATTAATAAGTGGTATTAGAGAGTGAGAGGTGGCCCGCTGCTTTAATAACAAATACTGAATTGCACCTTTCCAAAATCAATGAATAGCTTTTTTCCTGCTGAAATGGGGATACATCCTATTATATGCTGTCAAATATGGTACATACCAACATTTTGAAAGTCTAAGATGAGAACATCATGCCCTTACGAATTATTTAATTTAAAACAAAGTTACAGTGTGAAACATGGCGTTTGATTCAATATTCGATAAGATTTTTCCAATATTCATTATAATTGTTAATTCTCTTCACAATAATTTAAATGCAATTTTTCGATATCGGTTATTATTCTAATAGATTGCAAGTATGAACACCACAAATAAAAATGAGACCAAAGGTTAAGAATCTACAAATATCAATTAATAAATATATATATGAGCAAGCAATAATTTAGAATCAAATTAAGTGTCAGTTGTTATATTAAAGCCCCTAAATTTCCTCCATTTATTGAGCTTTACATCCCAGTATTGACTAAACACTGTAATCACTTTGCAATTTAATATTGCCAAATCACGGGAATAATTTTGCAATATAATATTGCCTAATCACGGGAATCACTTTGCATTGTAATTTGCCTAATCACTGTTAAGTATCTCTATACATTTAGAAATAGTAGAAATGGCATAAATAAATAACATATTCGCTGCGGTAATTTTTTTTGAGTCGAATATAATTATCATAATCATAATAATTTAATAATTTATTAAATTTAAAACAAATTTATTTATATACATTTTCACAGGAAAGAAACAAACTGCATAGCTCCAAATCATTGTAATCAAATGGTTCAGAAAAAACTATTGCATTCACTGAAAAAATTATTCGATTCAAAATTTTTCTATGGAACAGACAATTTACAAATACAAGTTGATACTCGTATTAATACAATAGGATCCTGGTTGGAATTCTTTCTGATCTGTAAACCCCATCAACTAATCAGACAGGTATTTAGGTTTTTACATAAATTCTGCAGTTTAGAATTGTATTGATTCGTATTATAACAGTAATACTAGATTGTCCTTCATAATGTCACCTAAGATGATTTGGCCATTTTTATAGTGGCTTGGTAACTTAAAAGGATCTGTCAACCTTAGTGACTGACCATTTCAGAAAATTAATTTGTAAATTATTTATTATACTTAATAATAATATTAAGAGTGAGGAGACCAAAGGCCTAGCAAGTAGGCCACCAGCTGGGCCCTTTTTGCCTACCTCAGGGGACCTAGACCTATCCTAAGGAAAATCTTCCTGATCTCTCCATAAAGATCAGGAGATCTTTCCGCACAACTTCCTTTAATTTTTCTTTCTTAATAGTGCTTGTTCCGTACACATTTAATCTGATTAGGCTGAATGCAGGACAGTCTGCCAGATAGTGAACAGAAATTTCTTCTTCTCCACAATTCTGACAAACTGCACTGCTCTCTAAGCCCATAATATTTAAATGTCTTCTATGTCTACAGTGACCAGTGAGAACTCCTATTAAGTTTCTCAGCCTAGTCCTACAAAGTCCTAGAAGAAAATTCTTATTTTTGGTAATAGGGCCCAAGATAAACTGTTTGGCTTGTCTGTTGCCCTGACAGTTCAGCCAACTTCTCTTTAATCTATGCTGCAGCCAGACATTTATTAGATGTCTAACTCTAACAGCAGAGAGTGGAAACGCAGGTTCTTGCCTTACAAAGGACGTTTCAGCATCAATTTTGGCTAATGAATCGGCCTTTCTGTTGCCCGAAACGCCACTATGCCCCGGAACCTATATCAGTCTGACTGACTTGATGCTGGCAGATTCATTTAGTGTCTCCTGACATTCCTGTACTAATACAGAAGAAGGTGCCGAAGACATTAACGATTTAATAGCCGTCTGACTAGCTGAGCATATTGACATGCCCTGCCCAGATCCCCCCTCCCCCAAACCTCCTGCAGTTTGGCTGCCGTCAAAATGGCAAACACTTCTGCTTGGAAGACCGTGGCATGAAATCTGAACGGAAGACTTATCTCTATATTTAATCCTCTAATAAATATTCCCGCGCCAGCCCGTCCCTCTTCACCAAGCTTTGAGCCGTCAGTGAAGCATACAAGTTCGTCTGTCGGGAAAATAATCTCCATATCTTCCCATTGCTATTGGGAACTACCATATTAAAGTTTATATTATTAGATAGACTCTTCTTAGGTCTAAGTATTCTTGACTCCCGGATGGCTTAATCACGATTTCTATTTCAGTATGGCTACTTCCCAGTACCTGATTCCACATCCCATAATCCCGGAGTCTAATATAGGCAGCCACAGCTTCGCCGATTGCTAGATCAGCTAGGATTGGCAGCCCCAGGAAGACCTCCAGCGCTTTATTTGGTGTGATTTTCATGGCATCGGTTATAGCTAAACTAGCTAACCGCTGAATTTTAGCTAGTAATGCCTCTATACATTTCTTCTTCACCTCCTGCCACCATAAAAAAGAGCCATATACTCGTAGAAGCCTAGGTTTTATAACGGCTATAAAAAGCCAGTACATTACCTTAGGCTTCAGACCCCATGTTTTACCCACTACACTCCTCAACTGCCAAAAAGTTTTTGTAGCTTTTTCTACGGCATTGTTGATGTTTAGTTTCTAACTTAATTTCATATCTAAAAAGACTCCAAGATATTTAATATGCTCAGAGAGATTCAATAACATTACAAGTAGTTTCCAAGACGGCGTGTCAGATTTGTTCACCTCATGCGTTCATAAATCGATGACCAGAGTGGTTATTCAACTCCGAATCTACCAGTCAGAGGCGAGCAGGTAGCCACTGGACTAACCTGGCCATTAGAGACCAAACTTTCGGTGCAAGCAGTATCAATCTAACCATTAGAACGCACCTGATACCTTAGTTGATTCATACTCACTATTGTTTTTTTTTCTGCAAACGTAACTCATTGCGAACGAAATTTGATAAAATATGACTATTTCATTATATATATATGACATACTATCTTTGTTTTGTTCTTATCTTCCACAGAAATACACGCTGACTAATTTCAATCCTGTTCCAGTGCAATTTGTTCATTAAGTAACTTTCACATTATCCACTTTCCTTTAACTATCGCGCTGGTAGTAGTTCGTTACTATTCGTTCGTTACTAGTTCGTAACACTAAAAGATGTTGCAAGAACCACATACATGCTGGTTTGTGCCTCACACATGAGCTAATTAATCGTGGTTTATTTTAGTTTTTGGTTAGTATTATCAAAATTTTTATGATTCTTATAATAAAAGTACCTTTTTATATCATACGATTTTAATAACATAAATCTGACTTAATTAAACCATAAAAAAAACCTTGGCCATATAGGGCCTCTATAACAGCATATACGTACAGCTTAATAGATGTCTCATATTTATGAACTTATATTATTTGTATCAATTTCAATTACAATTGTATTGCTGTAGGTGTCAATTATATTGATTTTAGGTGATAAATTCAAGATTTGAAACTTATAGCATGCTTTATATATTTAATTGGAAAATAAAATCTTTAGATCACGTAATGAAATTACTGGTGAAAAACGTTATTTGGAGAGCATTGCAATCAAAAAATAAAGGTAACAAAACTACTTATGACAATTATGAAATAGTGTTCTCTTTCGATATTTATATTTCAAGTTTTATGCATATAATAAAATAAGAAGATAGATAAAACCTAAAAAACTTAATTAAAGGTATTACAATCGGTTTGTGCACTATATTTGTATAGTTTCCATTATACGAAATCCCATTATCCCATTATATTGAGGGATTTAAATTTAATCATCTTACTTCGTATGCTGATGGTGGAGATTGTTTAACTAGTATCTGGTGTTTTCCATTTTCAAATGGAACTCAAAAGAGGTAAATTGGCCTACAGAACCCATTTTCAGTTGTACTCAATGATAGATAACATCAGAAACCGATCGAACGATCCCACCTTCTGCATATGAGTAAGACTGTCAACTCATCACTTTATGTAAATTCCTTAATGCACTTGATTAGTATTCTATTCAAACAACACATGCATTTTTATTAAACAAAATACCAATGTTTTCTATTTTTAATTTAGATAAAGTAAAAAAATTATGTAGCCCGCCTTGTGTGATTTATACAATGATCAGAAAAAGAGCCCGTTAAAAGATTGTTTTTGCAAGCCTCAAAAATAAAAAACTATTATCAATAACATCACGATTCGATGTGATGCAAAAATTACTTGTTTATTTATTTCTGTATGATATGAATGTTTATTTGGTTAATGGCACTTCTTTATAAAACGCTCTTGACTCTCTCCAACCTCATTTTCTCACCTTGCACAGCAGATTTTTTCTTTTAATATGCAATTCTACTTATTACATATTACATCATTTATTAGAAACCTAAGAGGTATAGAATATATTATATATACATATTCACTTAATAAACTGAAATACGATCCAAACTGGACACAATACGAGTTCAACACCGAAAAGGAGTAACACGCAGAGTAAAGAAACACACTTTTACAAACTCAAATTTTCGGACAATCCGTCTTGAAGAGAAAAGAGAAAGAGAGACGAGACCAAGCACGTTGAAAACTCAACGGCAAGTAACGGGTTAATTGCAGTTGCGTCTGCAAAGTGATTGGTCTCACTTTCTCTTTTCTCTGGTAATATGACTGATACTCGTATTTCGTATAAAGAGGGCATCAAAGGGTTATTGAAGGGTGCAACTGTTAAAGATAAATGTGAATACAATTAATACTCTGTGTTAATTTGGCTCGTATATCGTATAAGGAGAGCATCAAAAGGTTATCCATAGATGAAACTGCTAAAGATAAAAGTGAATGCAGTGAATACACTCTGGTAATATGGCTGATATATCGTATAAGGACAGTAAGAAAGGGTTATTGTTACATGAAAGTGTTAAAGATAATAGTGAATACTCTCTTGTAGTATATGGTATAAGGAGAGCATCAAAGGAATGTTGATAGATGTAACTATTAAAGCTAATACTGAATACAGTTAATATTCTCTGGTAATACTGCTGATATATCGTATTAGGAGAGCATCAAAGGGTTATTGATAGATAGAACTATTAAAGATTAAATTGAATTCAGTTAATACTCTCTGGTAGTACGGCTATTATATCGTATAAGGAGAGTATGAAAATATTATTGACAAATGAAACATTAAAAATATAAGTGAATTCAGTGAATACTCTCCGGTAATACTCTCTGGTAGTATATCGTATAAGGAGAGCATCAAAGGGTTGTTGATAGATGAAACTATTAAAGATAAAACTGAATGCAGTTAAAGTTCTAAGGTAATAAGTCGGGTATGACGTATAAGGAAAGCATCAAAGCTGGGATATCGTATAAGGAGATCATCTAATGGTTATTCATTGATGAAACTGTTATAGATAATAGTCGATACAGTGAATACTATCTGGTAATACGGCTGGTATTTCGTATAAGGAGAGCATCAAAGGGTTATTGAAAGATGCAACTGTCAAAGATAAATGTGAATACAGTGAATAATCTCTGGTAATACGGCTGGTATATCGTACATGGAGAGCTTCAATGAGCTGTTGATAGATCAAACTGTTACAGATAAAATTGAATACAGTGAATACTCTCTGGTAATACGGCTGGTATATCGTATAGGGATAGCATCAAATGGTTATTGATTGATGAAACTGTAAAAGATAATAGTCAATACAGTGAATACGTTAAAGTGGTTCAGAAGTGCAGTATCACTTAGGTCTGTGTTGTCATTAGAAATGAAGCTAAATATCTTTTCAAATTAGAATTAAATCTTCTTTACCATAGGAACGACATGGTACGAATTGCAATAAATAAAAGGTTACCATTCTTTACCAAACGTGCATTAAAAATATATGGAATAATCAAAAAAGCTTAATTTATGATAATTTCTATTAATAATTTCGGTATGTTACCTACTCTATTAAGCACAAATGTTTGAAATCTATCTGCTCTAATATCAACCGAACTTAAATTATTGACGTTTAAAGAAATTAAATAATCTGGTACTCTTTGGTTAGCTAAAACACTTGTAACGCTTGCATTTACGACAACTTTAATTTCCAATAAATTGTTTTAATTTCAATATTTTTATGTGTCAGTGGTGCAACACGTAGTAAAATTCATACTAAATCATGACTATGATGAATGATCGTGCTCAGTGACAGTGTATTCTAATGTGTGAACAAACAGTTATTTGTATTACTTCTAGGAAACTGGAACATTAGGGGAAAACTAGTATTAATCTTTCCAGGTTAATAGAAACTAAATTACAAAATTTATACTAATCTTTTTAGTCATTCTGATTTTTATAAGATACTTAAATATATATATATGATGTAATTTTTTTTTGAGGTTTGAGGTCGAATGATTTTAAACTAGTCCATTTGCCGACGTTTCGACATATATTTATGTCATCTTCAGGGCTACAACATGATGTCGAAACGTCGGCAAATGGACTAGTTTAAAATCATTCGACCTCAAACCTCAAAAAAAAAAAATTACATCATATAAATATTGGGTCAAGAAAACAAATCATGATGTATATATATATACATATGTGTGCAATGTGTTTTAGTAATACAAATATATAATAAGATAAATACATGAGCTTTCTTGCAGAAATTGATTTGCTACAAATTGAAATAATGAAGTTGAACAAACTGTATCACTTCTCTGTTTGTCTTAACCAGTATGTGTCACTTTATTGTATCGAAGACGGCTGGTATTCTTTTAAAAGGAAACTTCGCCAATCAAAGTCATTGGCAGAATCTGAAGAGGGACATCACAAGTTTGTGGCCGAACTTCTCCAAAACACATGTCATACGAAAGAGCTTTCTGTGAGCATATATTTAACTTTTTAATGTTTGTTCCATAAAGTTATATATATATTTGTATATTTAATATTAATAATATTTTCTTGCCAGCATATATTAGACAGACTTCTAGTAATATTAGACATGTCAAGTGAACTTCTTCACTTCGGTGCTATTTTAAATGATGTCCTTGATAGCATTCATACTAACTCTCGAAATACATTTGATGAATTGCCAATGATGAAAATTAAGCTTTCAATTCTGATGGAAACATTTGAGGTAATCCATTTAGTCTATGATATTTAAATGTTAATTTACTATAACCAAAAGACCATTATTACTTTATTGTTATAAATTTAATTCATTGAACTTTGGTGCGTTGTCAAAATAACTGAAAGGGATAGTATGTTAAAAATGGGTTGAAAGAATAATTTACCTAAATAACATAATTAATGAAGTTGTTTTTAAACGTAATCATTATTCTAGTAATATATAGTATAAATAAGTGATTCATTTATTGAGGTCAGAGCCAATTGTGTATGTTGCTGTGGTATTCATACTAAGGAGTCTGGTCCTTCCACTAGTTTTTTCACTATTGTTAGGTATAGAAGCTAATTTCAAGATAAAATAACTAATAATTATGTTTATGGATTACCAATAACTATTTTTAATAGAGATAATAATAAAATGATATATCTATATAAATAAAAATGAATGTTTGTATGTCTTTATAACTTCCTAAACCGTCATCCGATGAAACTCTGGGAAATATTTGGAGTTTCAACGTCTTTATAACTATAAACGACGTTGAAACCTTTGAAAAATTGAAAGACTCAATGAGTGAAGACATTTTGCATCGTTTGCGTACAACGAATCAAAATTCTGACATTCAATTTACATCAAGCATGTTTGTTGTATAACGTAGCAACCAATGACATTGGTTGCCATTGAGAACATGTGTTTGACAATCGCTAACAAGGAAATCGTACAAAAGGGAATACGTGCACCGAATCGATCAACAAACAGCCTTTTCGATCGTGATTTGCTACGAGAAACACTCATTGATGTCGACGGATTAAGTGAATTTGTTCAAAAGAACCTTCTAAATTTGGTTCCAGAACAATTAATAGCATATGAAAGAATTATGCATATGAATGAGCTGTGGATTGTATTTCCTGGATGCGCTCGGAAGCATTACCATAGTAACTTTTCATTACCGATATCATGTCCTCACCCAAAATTAATTATTACAAAATCCCTAGTTATGATATTAATTACATTACTTTTTTTAAAAAGTTTCTGTTTGAAGAATTCAATGATATCTTCACAATATTTTTGTGATAATTTTAGATGGACAAACTGTTTAGTTATAAAAAGTCAGTATATAAAAACAAGATTTGTATGTAATAAATAATCATAGATTTAATATCTTATCCTCAATTTAGATTATTTTTTAAATATTTCAATTTATTTTTCCATCCTCATTCTTTCTTATTTTTCGATCAAAGGATTAGGATGTAATGTCATTGTTTATTGAAATTTATTTGCATATACATTACTCCCACTCAAACTTAATTGATTTTATTTTCCAAATTAGAAATTTCATTTTTCATACCACCAACATAGTCCTTTAACGAGATTGGTAGAATATGAACTCAATCAATGCCCGTGCTTTATGAGGCATTGTCGTCTTTGATTCTGTTAGTCCATCACCTTATTCCAATATAATATAGATCCCATCAAGCAGTCAGAAATACTAACATAGAAATACTAAATAATTTTTCCTTTTTTTTTCAGAGCTCTTTCGATTTCATTATGGAACAGAACACGAGTGGCCACAAAATAGAAATTTTGAAGACCCTTTTAAATTTTAACTACTTTTACAAAGCAGAGACAAAATAATACGGAATAAAATAAGCGATTACCAAGTGTGAACCTATTATTTATTCATTTCTACTTATCAGTAATATATTTTAATCATATGATCATAAAAATCCGTTTTACATCGTCAATACTTGCTGTAGTCGTCCGACCGATTTCACATCGTACATTTTCAAGTACCACAATTTCCTCATAAATATTATTAAAGTGACATAACGTAAGTTGAATTATGAAGTAAAATTAGAAAATTCCACTATAGGTACCTATTAACCTATAAAAATATCCATCTGTAGTATAATACTAGCTATACGAGGAATGCGCAGGAGCGGCCACGCCCCCTTCCCCCACCCCACCCTCATCACCAGACAATTGCCAGGACCCCCTCCCACCACCACCACACTCACAAGCCAACTGCCTTCTTCCCCACCCCGCCATCTCACTCCGCTTCTTGCACCGCCCCACCTACCTTGCGCAGCTTAACCCCACTGACCTACCTCAAGAGTACCCACGAAGTTGAGGTCGGTCCAAAAGATGGCAGCACCTCTCGGTATGGTTTATTGTGACGTGTATATAGGTTTTAGATTAGAAATGGATGCAGAAGGGGTAATTACAATATGAGATTAGTGTTATTGAGATGGATAATTGCAACGGTACATGCTGGTGTAGAATAATATAACTAATTTTAATTCGAGAATGTTACCCAAGGATGACTCTTCCAACCAGGTTGAGGGGTCATCGACCCTAGCCTATCCAGGTTGAGGGGTTTGCATGGAAAGAATATTTTCGAGAATGTTAGTTCAGGCACATCTCTACACTCCAGACATGCATGCTGGCTCAAGGTCAACAGACGAGTCTACTGCAGTACATTAACCCTCTCCCTTGCAAGTCCAGACACGCATGCCTGCTCAAGGTGTCCCCCCCTTGGATGGAACATTTTCAAAATCCTCTATATATATCCTTTAAACATATTGAATAAAACTCATTCAAGATGCGGAACAAATTTGGACAGCACATTGCTGCTCGTCGAGATAATAGTACAAAAATTACCTTACAATATTTATTGGATGAAGTGAAAGAAATTGAAAACAAAGTGAATACTACAACACTGATATTGGATAGTAACATTATCTTATTCGGTCTTTTAAAAGAGTATCTGCAAAATGTATTTAAGAATCAGAATCTGAATTAATTGTCATTGATAAAATTTTACGGTGTGTGTGTATACGTGTGTTTGCGTGTGTGTGTTTGCGTGTATGTATGTGTGTGTGTGTGTGTGTGTGTGTGTGTGTGTGTGTGTGTGTGTGTGTTTGCATGTGTGTGTTTGTGTGTGATGTGTATGTATGTGTGTCTTTGTGTATGTGTTTGCGTGTGTGTGTGAATGTGTGTGTATGTATGTGTGCGTGCGTGTATGTGTGTATCTGGAGAGTGGGTGAATAGGTGAGTGGGAGAGTGAGTGAAACGGTTGTGAGTGTGTGCGTGTGAGTGTGTCTGAGGTGTATGAGGTGTGCGTGTGTAGGTGTGTGTGAGTTGTATGAAATGTGTGAGCTGTACACTTAAACAGCTCACACATAAAACACGTGTGAGGTGTGTGATGTGTGTTAGGTGTGTGAGGTTTGAGAAGTGTGTGAGGTTTGAGAAGTGTGTGAGGTTTGTGAGTGTGTGTGAGTGTGTATATGTATGTATGTGTGTGTAAATGCGTGGCAATATCTGCACGTATGTGTGTGAACTTATACACACACACACGCACACAGAGAGAGAGAGAGAGAGAGAGAGAGCGAGAGAGAGAGAGAGAGAGAGACACTTATACACACACACATGCATACAACACACGCAACTATACACACACACACACACACACACACACACACACACACACACACACACACACACACACACACACACACATACGCAGACCCACATTCACACACACACACACACACACACACACACACACACACACACACGCCACGCACACACACACACACACACACACACACACACACTCAAACATACACACACACACACATCCACACATACATACAATCACATATACATACACATACACACGCACACAAAAACCCATACACACACACGTATACACACACAGACACTCACATATACACGCAAACATACATGCATCTACACATACACACACACGTATACACACACAGACACTCACATATACACGCAAACATACATGCATCTACACATACACACACATACAAAAACACACAGACATACATAAACACAGACACCACAAATACATACACGCACACACATACAACAATAACACAAACACATATACACAACACACAATAGAAATCACATACACACACACACAAACACACCCACGCACAAACATATTCACACAGACACGTACATACACAAAAGAATATTCAAAATAAAAAAAAGTTCTTTTTTTATAAACAGTAAATCATTGTGCATGACTTGATTTGCAAATGGAAGTTGTCAAAAAATGTTTAAAGTTTTTCTTTAAACAGATTTCAAACCAAATTATCTAAATATTTATAGGAATAGTAACATTTTCTTCAATAAGAAATTATGTGAAATGAATAATATAGTTTTTAAAAATTAACTTAATATTAATGAAGGTGATGGCTCATGTTTGAAATTGATTTCAGTCATTTTAAAATAAAAAAAATAATTGAAAATCTTATGACACATAAGTGGTTACTCTTGACATTTCAGATATTAATCCATGTCGAATAACTGAATGTAGATTGTATGAAAGTTTTTTTCAGTAAAGTACGTTACATCTAAATTTACTTTACCAAACTGATATTTACTCTTTTTTTGTTATGAACTCTGTCTAATTTTTATTTTCCATAACTATATTGTTTTGTTGGGGGTCAAGGGGTTATGAAGCGTCGCTTATAGACTCTCTGACCCAACGCTACTCTTACTTCCGTGTGGTGACCCCTGGACAAGGGTGGGGCTCCAAGCTGCCTCACTCTGACAAACAAGAGTAAAGCGGCCAATTTCCTATTTCCTATTTCCTACGTCCTATATCCTTTCATACCTGTGTTTCTGTATCCTCTTCCTTTGGGTTTTCTTGTTCGTTTCATCCTGTGGAAGGAGGATTCTGAACCGACCTGATGTTGGTGTGTCAAGCGACCCGTGCGCCGACTGGAAGGCACCTGGGAGTGTTTAGGTGTCCAAAAGCCTTTGGGATACCTGGCGCCCTCCCAAAGTAAGTAGCCTTACCTGGCCAGTCGGGGCTCTCACACCAGGCGGACATCTACCCCCCGGTACTCGTGGGAACAAATATGGATGAAACTAAACAAACTAAACCTCTAAAACAAACCCTAAATCAGCAATGGGCGTTGGAGACAAGCCCAGCAAAACCACTCGGAAGGAACAGGATACGTCCATTCAAAAGAAGGACGATCCTGGCCCTTCTGAGGAAAGTAAGGATTTAGTAGGATCTCAGGTTACTGGACCTACTAAACCTAAGAAGCATATCTCTCCCTCATTAAGAGCCTAAGATAAAAGAGGTGCTTTGCGCTTGCTGAAAAAGCTTGGTGAGATACCTGAGAAAGACCACACTGAGAAAAATAGGCAGTCGCTGGGCTGGGCCAAGACGGTATAGAGGATTGGGAGAAATACCTGAGACGCAATGTGAGGAAGAGGCCGTGCTTGGGTGAGGATCCTATGCCGGAGGCTAAAAAGCAGAGGCAGGGACCCTCACCTAAGAGACGCTTACCTCGCCCCTTTAGTGAAGTGGTCAAGGATCACCACATTTGGGCGGTGATCGACCGCAGCCAACCGGACGGGGCATTTCCACAGAAGCAGTGGAAGCTGGTGGAAATAGCCCTGCTCGGGGTGTTCGAGGCTATTCTGGAGGAGAACCTTTTGAACATCTAACATGCTTTAAATAATATTCTTTTAGATGTCAAGGAGGATTTACATATATTTTTTAATGATATATTCCTCAGGTAACTCACTTTGACTTAGCTTGTATTTATTTTAAATTTTTAAGGGTCTTGTTAATTTTATACAAAATTTGTGTAAAAAGAGATACTATTAACTACCCTTGGCATGGTACTATGTTTTTAGCAGATGTCGAAATAAATAAACCCAAAAAAAAACACATTCTAAGAAGCCTGGGAAAGAGTGTTTGTTAGAGGAGTGGGTTGGGTGGCGAGAAAGATGGAGTGGGACTCAGAGAAAGTAGAAAAGACAAAGAAGCAGTGAGAGAGAATCAATGAGAAGCAGGATTGGGTGACTAGCTAGTAAACAGTGCCTTTAAATAAAGCTCATTAAAAATATATTAATTGGTTGACTGGAATTCCAATCAAATATATCATTATAACCAAATAAATAAAATGTATTTATCAAATATATGTCTTTCGTAGTAAAGAAGATCTGTAAGTTCTTATTACACTTAATTTAATTGTACACAAATCTGATATAAACATCATGTATTTATTACAGTGTTTTGATTTTAACCTTTTTTTCTACCAATTGGAAAGAGAAGACAAAGAACTAAATTTATCATAAATTAAAGAAGAATGTGGCAAATACTTAATGCAAGTAAACAGAATGATTAAAAAATATATATTTTGATGGCTTATGAGAAATAAATTACTATTATTTATTGATATTAAGTTTTAGTTATGCCAAAGAAATATTAAGATAACCTGAAATATATATAGGAGGTTTAATTACTTACTTATGTTTACTTTACTATAAGTAAAGTATAATGACTGCAAAAAAATCTATCTCGAGATTTTGACGGATTACATGTTTTGAGGTCCCAAAGTTATTTTATGAAGTTTTTTCGATGATGTCTGGGTGTGCGTGGGTGGGTGGGTGGGTGAGTGTCGGGTGCCCTGACTCAAATATATCGGGAATGCTACAACTTGGGGTATTTCCCGAAACCGTGAAAGCAAGTCGACGTCGTCATGCTGGTCAAAGGAGACGACAGAGACCCATCAGAGGCGTCGTCATATAGGCCTATTTGTCTGTTGCCCTCTATGGGAAAATGCCTAGAGGGGTTAATGCTTGACCCACTGACGTCTGTATTGGAATCCATAGCAACCGGCTGTCAGTACGGGTCAATTAAGGGTCGATCCTGCGACGATGCCCTATGGAGATTGAGAAGTCTAACTGTGGATGCGGTGACTAAATACGTTGTGGGCCTTTTCATAGATGTAAAGGGCGCCTTTGACCATGCGTGGAGGCTGGCTATGCTGAGACAGGTGTTTGAGTCGGCGGCGCCTAAGAATATCAAGGAGCTGGTGCGCAGTTACTTCGAGGATAGGACGGTGTTCGCTAAGGCAGGAAACAGTTTAGTGAAGAGGTAAGTGGAGAGGGGATGCCCCCAGGGCTCGGTGCTGGGACCAATCCTCTGGGCACTAATTTTTGAGGTGTTGCTGAAGGAACTCTTAGACTCTGGCCACATACCGATACCATATGTGGATGACCTGGTGGTGGTCGTGTGTGCCGAGTCTAGGAGGGAAATAGAGGAAAAGACAGATAATGCATTGACAGTAATAAGGAGTTGGTGCCAGTACGTTAAAGTACAGTTGTCCTTGGGGAAGTGCTCTGCGCTGATGCTGAAGGGTAGTTTAAATCGTGGCTGTATGCCTAGGATATTTTATGATGAAGCAAGAATAAGGTTTAAGCAAGAGGTTAGATACCTGGGAGTGCTGATAGGTGAGGAGTTTAAGTTTACGAAGCACATAAATGAAATAGCAGGGAGAGCCCTAGGAAGATTTATGAATATTACCAGGCTCTCAGGAGTTAGTTGGGGTATTAGTGGAAAGTCAAGAGGATTACTCTACTGTGCAATATTTGAATCATCAGCATTGTACGGAGCTCCACTTTGGGGAATGAACCTAAACTCCGGACATAGAAGAGCTCTGATTTCGCATCAGCCTAGGGCACTGTTGGCTATCACTAAAGGATATAGAACTACGTCTGCCCTAGCGACACAAGTCCTGACAGGATGCATGCCCCTGGATATAAGGATAATGCTGAGGGTTGAGTCGTTCCTCCTCAAACGAGAGTACCGCCCCAGGTGGATAATGTATACTCCGGGAGAGGTCGAGGACCGTGAAAAACAGCTCATGCAATGGGGTATGCGTCTGTGGCAGTCGAGATGGGACGAGGGAAATGAGGGCAGGTGGACGTATAAATTTATTCCTAATGTAAGCACTGGAGTGAGGCTGAGAGGTGAACTTCTGATTGATCACTGGCTCTCCCAGTTTCTGACGGGACATGGGGACTTCGGTGCCTACCTCTCCAGATTTAAGAGGAGGGAAAGTGCAGGCTGTTGCTGTGGAAACCATCTGGAGAGTGTAGAGCACATCCTAGAAGTCTGTCCTAGATACGCTGGAATAAGGTTCAATTATGAAATGGCTACGGGTCGCTTTGTGGCAGAGACGTATAGAGGTGCGCTGACTACATATAGAAAAGATTTTCTTATGTATATAAATGGAATAAGAAGAATTAGAGGATCAAAGGGCACAACTCCTCCAAGATTGGCTTAAAAAATTTGAGCTTATGATACTGAAGTGTGTTTGTTTTTGTTTTGTTTTATACAGTGTTTTTATTTGACTAGTAGTTAGTTTTTTGATTTGCGTTTTGATGACATTTGGATGAAGTCACAGTCTTTTGTTTTGTAACTTTTTTAGTAGTTTTTTCTTTGCTTGATGTGGTGTCGTGGAAACTCGCCTCCGTGTGGCCCACCTCGGGCGTATCTCGGAGGCTGTTTTGCCTCTATCTTCGGCTAGGGCTTTTGTCCCCGAGATGCGGCGAAAGAGTTTTCACGTTAAAAAGCACGATTTGTTCTGCTGTTATTCGTGATATGGCCGAAAGGCTGGGTACACATTCCGATATCAAAACAGGGTGGGTGAGTGTGTATCCAAAAGTTTGTGTAGATGCTACAGTCCCCAATCTTTCATGGATCAAATTAATATTTTACACAAAAATGGGCCTCATAGTGTAGATGTGCTGAAGAGTGGGAGCAATTATCAATGACGGGAAAGTCTCTTTTTTGGCCAGAATGTGTTTTTAGACAAATGTTTTTGCTCCTAAACTACCAATTCCAGAGAATTGGAATTTTGGCATTATTTTTGAAGCAACAAACTAAATAACCGAAAAAATTCTTAAATTTTTGAAACGACTGGACATTTTTTAAAATAAAATGTAAAAATTTTGACTTATCATTCAATATGAAAGATTTTGATTGCGATACAAGTCATACCGTTTGGAAGATCATAAAATTATACCTAAAAATAGAACATTATATGAAGGATCAGTTGTGGTAATTTTTTTCAAAATTACATTAACCAGAGAGTTGTTATAGCACATTTTCTGTTTTCACAAAGAATGTTTTTTTTTAGCACAAAACTACTCATTAAAAAATAAAAAACATTGCTAAAAATTTGACAGAAAATTAGCAATTCATAAAAGAGTTCATGAAATTTCAATTATGACAAAGGGTAATTAAACTATAACAACTCCATATTCATCCTGGACTAATAATGGATCACCTGCGATACTTGTCGGATTTGTTTTCATTTATTTACATTGTTTACATTGACTTAGAAATTTTTTGAGTTAATCTACTCAAATAAAATTGATGTTTAGAGGTTTTATGAAACATTTGTAAATAATTAATTAACTTAATATGAAATGTAAAAGAATAAAATTCTTTCATGTAAAAATCAACGCCAATGAATCATATAATTTCTGATGCTTTCCAGGTATGATGAATTTGTCTAATAAAATGTTCTAATCAATCTATGTGCTGCACAATTCAACAAAACTTATAACCAGATGTAGATTTTCTTATTGTTATGAGTCATATTAACTTTGGGTAATACTGAAGTATGAGGAATGGACTGATTCATTCTATAAAAGTGCTACTATGTCGTTGAAAAATATCTAGTTGTTTTACTATTCTAGTGTAATAGTTCATATTTTTCGTTTTCGAAATTTGAAGCTTCCAGCTATAAAATTTTTAAATTATACTGAACGACAGGCTTTGAATTTGATTTGAGTATGAAAAACTATATAATTACTGATATTTTGTTTACTGAATATGTATTTACAGTAACCTCATAACAGAATACCAGAAAGTTCAAATTTCAACCATTTCTATAGAAATGATTGGAGCTAATGGATAACATAACACGATGGTTAAATAAAAATAAAACAAAAAATGAATTATTTGTCAAGAAGTTTGATATTATGTTTACTAATAGTGAAGTCGAGTGTAGGCCTTCCAGATTTTTTTTAAACAGAATTATTCAAATAACTGGTTTCTTTTAGAATGTATCATACTACTTAACATCATTTATGATAATAAAATCGTCTCACAAAATTGGTTTATATGGTTTCTAATCTGTTAAATGTCGCAGAAAATATTTTTAAAGAAATATTTTGCCAACAGTAGCCACAAATATAAAATGGATTCATCATAATAACTATAGAAGATGGTAGAATTCAGTATGATGTCACCTGACATTACTGAATTAAGACTAAATAAAGATTTTATAAAGACATTCAAACATAATTCGCTAGATGTAGCTTACTTGCTTGTTAAATTTCCTAGGAAGTTACTAGGAAAACTAATAAGAGTTTTATTGGATATTACTTATAAATCTATGTTGGTTAGATTGTACATCTGATAATAATAACATCATTGGGATGAAAATTTTATAGAATCAATTTTATTGATGACAGTATTAAATTTACATATGAAACTTATTAGAAATACAAGCCTAATTGAAAACAATCTGATAAATAATAAATTATTAATTTAAAAAAGTTAGTCACTTTAAGTATATTAAGTTTTAACTGTCAGGCACTTGAAATTACTTCAATATTTTACATTTAACTGTTTTCAAATTTGAAATGTCTTCCCTCCATTAGCGTATATGTTACCATTTTTAACTTATACTTATATTTTAATATTTTCTTAAAATGTGTAAATCCTTCGTTCTGAAATGCTAAAAAAAATAAGTAAATTGAAATAACATGGTTTTTATATTTAATAACAGATATTATTGAAAAAACTACTTAATAGTTTTACAGCAACTTTATATAAATATGTTTTTCTTATTTATTCGAGACTTTGTTAAAAAAAAATAGATTATTTTTATCACCTATTACTTTTTAGATTTTTTGAATGAATAATACATTTTGCTGATTCAGACAACAGATTACATTTAAATATCACCGGCAAATATTTTGGTGTAGACATGTACTGTTTACAGAGTGCCTGAATGAACGTGAAATAAGTAATCTATTTTATCGATTTAGTATTTCTCTATACTATGAAATATATATAAATTCGGTTAGAAGTTTAATTAAGATTTGCTGTTTTTATATAATTACTTAATTTGAATTTATTAATACTTTCTACCTTGTACGTAGGATATTAATGTGGTATTTTAGTCGCCATTTTTGTGGTCACTGGTATAATTTATGATGAACTTCCCTAATATTTACTTCTATTTCCACTTCTTCGAACTGAAATTTATATAAGGCGATTGGTGAGTCTTCTCATTGAACTGTCTACCTTGCTTGCTTTCAGCTTGGTGTTCTGTGCTTACTGAAGATGTAACTTAAACAGATTATATTTTGATTCTAGGGAGTTTAATCATTCATTTCCACCTTTCGATATTCCAATTCAAATATCTCTTAGATACTAGGTCTAATAAATGTAAAATTAGCTTGCATTGTCATGTTATCGGAACAGTAAATGAATTGTGTTAATGTTAGTAGTGATGTTTAATACCCATTCTTACTTGATGTCAGTTTCACTATCTCTTTTATGATGGTTTCAAGTATAAAGTAATGGGAAAGCCAAGCCATGTTATAATTATTGTGCGTTGGCATTTTTTTTATATATATGGCTGATATCATTTCATGTAATTTATCTTAGAAAATCTCTTCTTTTACTTTAAATGAATTGGCTGTTTAGTTTAGAAGATACTGTATTTGTTTAATTCTATATTGGTGTCATTGATAGTAACGTATCATTTCTAAGAAGTTGAAATTGGGGATGTTAATTGTTCGATAAAATATTGACGGATTCCAATTTAATGGTTCTTGAATTGCAAAATAAAAAAAAAATAGTAAGCACTTTTTTTTATTGACATCTCTTTTGGTAAATTAGTGAGCCAATGTTGTAATTTATAGAAGGGGGAAGTAATAGTGCATTTGTGAACCAAATTTAGTTATTCACTTATACACGTCAGATTAAAATAAAGCAAAAATCATATTATTTCATGTGCAAATAGTTATTTGTGTTTCCGAAGTAACAGAATATATTTTTTACATGTTTATGTTGTAGTTAATTAATAATCGTAGGCAATTGCTAGGACGTTTAATTTGTTTTATTTACTTTGGTGTTAGTATATTTGTTTACTTATTCCGTAATAGAAACAATGATTATCACTAGGGGTAAACAGCTATTGTTGGAGTGTTTTGCAAAATGACTCAGTTGTTTAGGTTTCTCTGTAATCTCCCCGTGATTGTTAAACAATTTAATTTAGTTGATAGAATGCGACCGATCACATCACATTTTAGTGAGAAGGCGTTCTCTTCCTATTGTGAGTTTCTTGTATTAAATTTGTTGTTTTTATTTGGATTATAAGTTAGAAATTCACTATTTTGAATTTGTTTATGATTTTGGAACATACAACGCTTTTTCCAAGTATTTATTTGAACATAACTCGTAATATTAAGCAAATTGTATTCGAATAAATGATCTCATAATATTTCAGTATTTTTTAGGCTCAGCTTTAATTTTTATGTATTAATTTTTTTAAACAGCATTACATGTTCTAATGTTTTAAATTTTGTAAGATAATATAAGTTTTATCTGGTGATTACCGAAATAATTTATGTAAGTTGGGTTAAATTATCCTCATGTTTTTAAGGTTTGGGTGGAAAGAAAATATAAAAAGAATAAAAGTTTAATTCTACATTTTGCTAGAAACTTTTTCGGATTCTTTATAGTTAGCAATATTAATGGTTAATTTTTATAAGGATTACAGGTTTATTAAGTATAAGCTATTACCATTCAATATGCAAGCTGTAATATTTAAAATATATCTTACCTTGATGCTTACTGGTTCAGTTTATCACTTTTTTATGACGACATTTTTTTTTACATATAATGAGCTTTCATTGTTTTTAGAAATGGTCGTGTTTTCGATAGATACTCCAAAAATCAAAATGACTTCACACACACACACACACTTCTTGTTCTCTTTCATGACAACGTTGAAGTTACTTCAATGATAAAATGTTAAATTACTAAATCATGTAAACGTAATATAATATATATAACAGTGAACTTGTACACTTTTGTCAAACAATCATACAACTACAAATAATTTTAAGTTATCCTGAGTCATTTCATTTTTTTTCGATCGGTGAAATATCTTAATTTGTCAACGATCGATGGATTCCTCTCATAGACTTTCTCATACACAGTGGTTAATTGCGCTGCTATATTTAAAACCCAAGCACAGTCTGACCACTGCTTCCTGTCCCATCATCAGAGTAACTACTTTCCAGATTACGGTTTAACTCCTGCATATATCACAGCTACACATTATTATCCTTGAATCCTACCACATTAAATTTCTGGATCCTCTGGTTACCATCTTGTCGTATTTTACAAATTTTCGCACTTACATTTCCGAGTATTAGGTAATATCAGAATCTACGTTTACACCTCTGCATGTAGGAATGTCAGATTGAATCTGTGTCTTGCACAAATTCTTATGAGCACGTTGGACATTTAATGTCTGTGTAATAGAAAAGAATCATTTTCGTTCTCTATCTAATGATATGAATTTCTGTTGCATGCAATATTGTTGCGGTTATAAGCTCTTATTAACATCTTAATTTTATAATTGAAATTTTGTAGAACGTTTTGAGATACAGGAATATTGGGGTTACTGGACTTACTTAATGTTAACTTTCAAATATTATTTTACAGGTTATATTATATTTTTTTAATAATATTAATTAAAACTTGACGATAATTTTGGAATTATTACTATGTTTAGCTTACACCAATGTAAAAATCAGCTGAGAAACCAAATTATTTCACATCTAGAATAACTTTTACAATAAACATTTAAGTATAGTTGGAACATGTATATTAATCTTTATTTACTTCTAATTTTCATATTAATTGTTTCTATTAATCTATTTTCAGGTAATTGAAATGGTCCATATTGGATCGTTTTTGTACCATATATATCCCATAAAGATATCTAATTTAGTTAACAACTCCATTAGAAAAGAATATTCGGAGTTCAAGTGAATTGGACAGGAGGGCAAAATGACAGTTGCAACGCGAGGTCAAACACTTGAACCACCTGATGGAGACAATAACATGACACCCGTGAGTTTGAAATTAAGTTGTTCCTCTACCATTAAAACCATTATACCATATACAAATTATATTTTATATAATTATAATCATTGAAATTATAGCTGGTTTATAGTTTATGAGTATCATATTGCTACCGTTATTTCATTGTTTCATTGGTTAATCTAAGGCGATAGAAAGCAAGAACAGCTAATGTATATATATATATAAATTAGTATAAATGGGCAGCAAATCTTCTTGAAGACAAATTGAATTAAAGTATGCAGCAGCTTCTGCATTAACGACCTTTTTGCTGATGGCCTCGATTTTTCTAACTATCTTCCGGTGATGCTGAGGCAACTTCCATATATGCTGGGCCAGAGACATTGAGAAAACCAATATCAAACAACTTTAATGGATCACAAAAACACTGGGTTCAAACAAGCTTTCGACCACACATTGGTCATCTTCGGGTTAACTATTTAATTTAATTTCACTACTATTTAATTAATGAATGTTAATATAATTAACTGAAAAGTAATTTTTAAAATTAAACATAACAATTTTAACAAATAAAACAAATGATACAGTGGGTGAGATGAAAACAAAGAGCAGGTTCCAGCAAGGTTGCAACAACATACAGCTTTGCCCCTCAATTGCTATCAACCCTACTGGGCTCTAACTCTCTAACAAATTTAAAACTATTATCGAAAGTAGTACTACTTGGGATCACATTGAGGTCATAATTTTGAATGTTGAGGTTGGGGTTGACATCTTTGATATAAAGGGCTTCAAGGATAGTTAATCTATCTTTGTCGTTATTATAATGAAGTACCGAAGTTCCATCCACTAACATACCCCTGGTGAGTTTAATCCCATGGGCATCCTCTGTATGTTTTTTGGGGGCTCCTGTTGAGAGATGCATGGTCAGACGCCTTGAGAGCTTCGTAGCCGTCATCCCAATATACCTCGAATTCAGGGTTGCACACTCCCCTGTTGAACAAGTGTACTGGTATACAAGGTGACTGCGTTGATGCTCCGGGGTGTCGACTTTCGGTTTTTTTGATAGCACAAGGTCAC
Source organism: Hermatobates lingyangjiaoensis (assembly GCA_026182355.1). Lineage (NCBI taxonomy): Eukaryota > Metazoa > Arthropoda > Insecta > Hemiptera > Hermatobatidae > Hermatobates > Hermatobates lingyangjiaoensis. The sequence continues at coordinate 5,570,122 of JAPFBL010001617.1, forward strand.
TGGTCTTCTTATTCTTATAATATATTCTTAACTGTAATCTGTCTATTTCATTGGTTGGCTTTACGTTATCCTTTATTAACTTGTGGAGGGCTCTTTCATCTTGTTTGTATTCATTGTGCATATATGCACGGTAGTAGAGGGTAAGTGACTCACCAGGGGCTGGAGGCTCTACATTACTGGTATACCATTTATCCAGGAACGACTTTATTGCCTTCATTACTTCAGCGTTAGAGTATCCATTGTTAATTAATACCTGCGTTGAATTTTCGATCTCTTGGTGTACTAGGGTCCAATCACTGCAGTGGGTGAATGCCCTTTTTATATAAGCATTGATAGTAGACTTCCTATATTTTTCCGGGCATTCACTTCTTCCGTTGAGGCAAATTGGACTTTGCCTCAACGGAAGAAGTGAATGCCCGGAAAAATATAGGAAGTCTACTATCAATGCTTATATAAAAAGGGCATTCACCCACTGCAGTGATTGGACCCTAGTACACCAAGAGATCGAAAATTCAACGCAGGTATTAATTAACAATGGATACTCTAACGCTGAAGTAATGAAGGCAATAAAGTCGTTCCTGGATAAATGGTATACCAGTAATGTAGAGCCTCCAGCCCCTGGTGAGTCACTTACCCTCTACTACCGTGCATATATGCACAATGAATACAAACAAGATGAAAGAGCCCTCCACAAGTTAATAAAGGATAACGTAAAGCCAACCAATGAAATAGACAGATTACAGTTAAGAATATATTATAAGAATAAGAAGACCAGTGACCTTGTGCTATCAAAAAAACCGAAAGTCGACACCCCGGAGCATCAACGCAGTCACCTTGTATACCAGTACACTTGTTCAACAGGGGAGTGTGCAACCCTGAATTCGAGGTATATTGGGATGACGGCTACGAAGCTCTCAAGGCGTCTGACCATGCATCTCTCAACAGGAGCCCCCAAAAAACATACAGAGGATGCCCATGGGATTAAACTCACCAGGGGTATGTTAGTGGATGGAACTTCGGTACTTCATTATAATAACGACAAAGATAGATTAACTATCCTTGAAGCCCTTTATATCAAAGATGTCAACCCCAACCTCAACATTCAAAATTATGACCTCAATGTGATCCCAAGTAGTACTACTTTCGATAATAGTTTTAAATTTGTTAGAGAGTTAGAGCCCAGTAGGGTTGATAGCAATTGAGGGGCAAAGCTGTATGTTGTTGCAACCTTGCTGGAACCTGCTCTTTGTTTTCATCTCACCCACTGTATCATTTGTTTTATTTGTTAAAATTGTTATGTTTAATTTTAAAAATTACTTTTCAGTTAATTATATTAACATTCATTAATTAAATAGTAGTGAAATTAAATTAAATAGTTAACCCGAAGATGACCAATGTGTGGTCGAAAGCTTGTTTGAACCCAGTGTTTTTGTGATCCATTAAAGTTGTTTGATATTGGTTTTCTCAATGTCTCTGGCCCAGCATATATGGAAGTTGCCTCAGCATCACCGGAAGATAGTTAGAAAAATCGAGGCCATCAGCAAAAAGGTCGTTAATGCAGAAGCTGCTGCATACTTTAATTCAATATATATATATATATACATGAAACAAAAAACCACAAGGAAAATTCAAAAGAAATAATAAATTATTCCCTGAGGCCTTTCCCACAATGTCATCATAGAACGACCACAAATTAAATATAGAGGTTACAGAGAAGCATAACGGAAGGTGATGAAGAAAGATTAACTTACAAAAATAATAAAAAGGCAACATTTGGTTACAAAGGAAAAATCACCAGTATGAGTAGAGTTGATATTCAATTTCAAATTACTGAGATCAAGTTTCTTTGACTAAACTGTCAATTAAAAATTTATTTAACTTAAACTAGCCTCAGCTGTTGTTTCAGGATGTGTTGGGCAAACTGGAAAATCATGATTACTCGTGTGAAACAAAATAAATATGCTGTAAGAGACAAGAAAAGTCGAGTGCATTGTTCAGCAAATCAAGGTTTTGATGTATGAATGATGTAGTAAATTGGCAGGATGCCAAGGAACTGATTTTTCTATCTTCAGATTTTGAAGGGAACATAGTTGAAAGCGCGTTGAAAAAAAAATAATTTTGAAACCCTCATCAACAGCAGCCCGGGCCTCCTTAAGTTAGATTAATTTTTAATTGAGGATAGTTAAAAATACAGTATACAGTTAAACAAACTAGATCTCTTGCTAATGTACAATTGAATATTATAAACTCTAATCATACTGGTTTTTTTCTCTGTAACATTGTTGCAACCTCTTTTGTATTTAATTTGTTGTCGCTCTCTGATGACTTAATGTAGAAGGCTTCAGAGCATATTTTTCTAGTTTTTGATTTCTCCTTGTGACCTTTTGTTTCATTAATTTCCATCACATGTTTAATTGTGATTATTTTTATGGTAATATATATTCTTTGATATATATATATAGTCACCGCCCTGCCTTCCTGCGGGACTCTTCGCTCTTCACACCTCCTTATGACGACGATGGTCGAAATATCGATGTGAGTTATGTGTGTGTCTTTCTGTGTGTTTCCTTCGTTTTGAATTTATTTTATTTATACATATATATATATATATATATATATATATATATATATATATATATATATAAAGTTCAATATAGATAAAGAAACAAAAATTAATAAAAAACATACACTTGCAGTCTCCCAACGTCCCTTTACCAGTTCGCTTGGTTTCCCTCTCTTATTTTTCCTGATGACGGTTCAAACCTAAAATTAGATTAGAAACTGTAACTGAGTGTTTTTTATTTATATTGAACACTAATTTGTCCGTTTCGGATTGTTTTTTCATTGTAAAAATACACACACACACACACACACACACACACACACACACATATATATATATATATATATATATATATATATATATAAAATCAAACGATTATAATAAAAGAACACGTAGAAACAATTCACTTCAATATTTCGACCTCGTCGTCGACAGGAGAAGAGAAGAAGATGATGAGTTCTGCTCGGCTGACAAACAGCAACAATATATATATTACTTCCTTTATATTTATATATAGCGTTAATGTCTCTTTGAGAGCTTCAGAAGTTCTTATTTGTCTCCTGGGTAGATCTGCTCCTCGGCTTAACCTCAATTGTGATTATTACTTTTTTGTTATTTTAATAAAAAGACTTGTTGCTTCTTATTCATCTTCTTTATAGTTCGGCTTTTAATATTTTTTTTATTAGATATTTTTCAATACTTACCTATATTTATTTTTTTTTTAATATTTATGAACTCCTCCTCAAGTTGGCTACACTGATTGACTGTCTCGTGAATGTCATGACTTCAGTTGTTGCCTGTCTTCGGACAGACTGACTTCTTTGTCTCTCTACCTGATAACGACACAGTAGAGTAAATATATATTAGTGACCTCTTTGATCTCTTTTATGTGTGTTCTTTCTTTGAATTTACTTTATATATTTATATATATAGGTGTGTTCTCTAATCGGGGTTCGGTCAATTTTCCAGGATAAAAAATCAAACTCTCGTTGCCAACGTTTCGGTTTTATTTAAAACCTTTTTCATAGGCAGAATTCTGCCTATGAAAAAGGTTTTAAATAAAACCGAAACGTTGGCAACGAGAGTTTGATTTTTTATCCTGGAAAATTGACCGAACCCCGATTAGAGAACACACCTATTCTATCAAACGGTCGATATATTATTGAATCTGTTTTATATATATATATATAACCAATTAAATGAAACTATCCCACAACTAAATAAACTACATTGACATAAAGAACACACAGAAATGAAACAGAAACTCACTATATATTTCAATGGCCTCGTCATTATGACATAATGTTCTTTATGTCAATATAGTTTATATATATATGATGTAATTTTTTGAGGGTTGAGGTCCAATGATTTTAAACTAGTCCTTTTGCCGACGTTTTGACATATATTTATGTCATCTTCAGGGTTACAACATGATAGTTTTACAATTAGCACTACTATTACTACTATTTCGTAATTTATTACATTTTAATATGTACAGTAACAAAGAGGAATTTATTGATAAATCAGTTATTTCGACTCTGAATTTTATGTTATATATTGACATAAGGATATTGTTATAATTATTCTATTGCTTTTACAATTATTTCGTAAGTATAGAGATCACTATTTGATTACCTTGGAAAACTGTTTATGTTGCAGCATACCTATTTTCTGCTGTTACATGATGGCTACTATTTGTTTTTTGGGAGGTTTCTTAACGGTTATGTTCTCTTTTGCTTGTTGTGTACCCAGTGTTTTTTTAACCGGGTCTGCCTAATCTTCATAAAAAAAACACTGAGTACTCAACAACAAAAGAGAACATAACCGTAAAGGAACCTCCCGAAAAACAAATAGTAGCCATCATGTAACAGTAGAAAATAGGTATGCTGCAATATAAACAGATTTCCAAGGTAATCAAATAGTGATCTCTATACTTATGAAATAATTGTAAAAGCAATAGAATAATTATAACAATATCCTTATGTCAATATATAACAAAAAATCCATAGTCGAAATAACTGATATAATATAACAAACTGAGAAATAACAACAAACTGCTATAATATCAGGGAAAAAGAAAAACGAAGAAAATAAGGCCTTTTGCTTTGTGAAAAGATGAAGCAACAGAACCTGTGAACATAAGCCCCACATTGTGACCTTCATGTAGGCTATGACTTGTATTAAACTACTTATTCCTTTACTTTGTTTAGATTATACTAAGTGTTTTAAGTTTTTTTTACAGTTTTCATTCTATATAAATGTAAATAGATTTATTTATGACGATTGTGGAACTGTTATAATTCTCATCAAATAGGAGGTATCTAAGTGTAAACTTTGTAATACTGTGAATTGTGTTATATTCTAAAGCACAATCTTCTGCTATTTTGGACCATGATTGTTTTCTTCTACCTTTGATATTTATTTTACATCTAATACGATTTAATAAGTTTTGATGCAGTCGTTGATGCTATTGGATTATGGACAGTTTCTTGATGCAAAAAGTAAAACTACGTTTTTAGAAGTTAGGTATTCTTGAAATTCCCTGGACTTAATTGTTGGATACTAGTTAGCGAGTAATGAGTTGACTTTCGTTTTCTTTAGCATAGGATCTAAAAGGTGTATAAGATCTTTTACATTTTAATTATTATATGGATAGATATAAAAGTGGATCTTGAGAAGTGGTTAAAAAAAATATGTAAATATATTTTCCCTGAAATATTTCCACGAAACCCGCCAGCTTTACATATTGACATAATTTCATATAGAGTTGCAGGACCTATATCACACAATATGTACCATAGTCCAACCGTATACGCCTTTTTCTGGTTTTATGCTTTTTGCATATATGATGTGAATTACAGTAATTTATAAATTATTATCCATATTGAAGTAGTAATAAAGTGGACAAATAACATATGGTAAGCTCCAATATGCCCTAAGTGCCAGTGTACTTTTTCAATTAATTTTTGACCTAAATCTTGATGCAGTGCCTAATTCTTGAATAGTACACACTACAGCATCTCTATATTTTAAAATGTTCTTGAAATGTTTTGGAAAATATGATAATACCGTCAATATAGCAAACGATAAAACCTGTAAGCTTATTTTTGTAGAATATATTTCTTAATGTACACTAGAAAATTGCAGGCAGTATCTTCAGAATAAATTCTGTGATTGCCATTAAGGGTGTTGAAAAATATTTCCTCTTTGTGCTTTATATGCTTATCTTGCAACAAGTTCTCTTTATGTTTGTGTGGATTGTTGTGAATGTTTTGCATTGTTATTAAATTTACAACTTTCAGAACATCTTCATTCACGTTAATGTTCTCAAGAACTGGATTCTGGAAAGGCATCTACTTCTACATTTTCTTTTCCAAGACTGTAGATGTTTTATTGTGATAAATAATATACAAGACATCCAAGTTCTTCATCTAGTCTTGCCTTAACTTTAAGGTTCTTTTAATACTGCTCCAAATCCTTGTTACTTTCTTCCATGTTGATATAGATAAGTTTTCAAAACAGGTATATTTGTAATATGGGGACTAGAAAAAAGACATGTTTTTACAGTATGAAATGATTTTTCACATGTAAAGACATGACCTAAACACTAAACAGAGTGTTTTCCAAACTACATTTGTCCATTTTGAGTTTTAAACCTTCTTCTTGAATAGTACACACTATTAGATCTATATATTTTTAAACGGTCTTGAAATATTTCGGAAAATATGAGAATATTGTCAATATATCAAACGCTAAAACCTGTAAGCGTATATTTATGTAATATATTTCTTAATGTACACTGGAAAATTGCAGGCAATGTCTTCAGTCCTAACGATTCTTCAGTCCAAAAACAAACGAGCAAAAATTTTATTCATCTTTTTCTTCTTTTTTTATTGGAATGAACCAAAAAGCAAAGTTTATGCAGAGAACTTTGTACCAATCACAATTCCCTACTTTTACCATCACATCCTCTATTCTTAAAAATTGTTGGGGTACAGGGATTATTTAAATAAATAATATATATATATATATAATTTTCCATCATTTTATCATGATTTATTCATTAATTTAATTCTCGAAAGTCAATACAGGGTTGAGATTTTTTATGTTCTTCACGTTTGTATACAAGAGTGACTGAGAATGAGAAAGGTAAACTCCTCAACTATACCTTTACCTGGTAGTTTTGCAATTTGTGATCTATTTAATTTTTGTCTAGAATAGATAGAACATCTACGGTTTTTTGATAATAGATATTTATCTTCTGAAATTTTGTTCGAGACCTATGTTTGTTTTGTTTTTTCTACATCTTGTTTTATACAAATATTGATTTATATCTATTAATCAATTGAGTTATACTTACTTATCAACTGAATTATATCAAGGTAATGTATATTTTTTTATTGGATTATAGGGTTAACAAGAGATTTTTTTCACCGACATATTGTTTCATTGTAATTGTCGACAACAGCTTCTTAATATTTTTTATTATCAATCTTCTGTAAAATGATCAATTTTCATGGTATAACAATTTGAATTTTTTTTCATCTAATCAAAGAAGTAAATCGTAGGAAAAAATCTGGAGTGGCCTACACTCAACTTTACTATAAGTATCTTAATATCAAATTTCTTGAGTATATAATATATAACGTCTCATTAAAGCATAATGTAAACATCTAAATGGGATATGATTATTAGTCTTTCATTCCTGAGGTAGTACTGATAGTGATTGAAGGACATATCAATGTATAAGCTTATTTTTGTTCATCACACAGCTGATGCAAATAATTTCATTTAGTATAACTACAGCAGTAATAACATTTTTGAAAAACCAAAGTGAACATTTCTTGATACGAAATATTCTCCTACAAGAGAACATGGCTTTTGTTCAAATAGCCAGTGGATTTCTTACATCGTTTACTTGATACTTGACATCCTTCTACATTCAATATTAAAGTAAAATTTTCAAATTTAAAACAGGAAAATACCCTTTTTTTCTCTGAAAAAAATCATAAATAGCGAAGAAAATGTTGTTTTAAGATGATTTATAATTAAAGATGTACGATAATTACATTTATTAATCTCTAAACGAAAGATTTCAATTTTGAATTATCTTTTACATTTTTGGTTTTTTACAGAATTATTATACTGGAAATTTTATGGCTTCTTAATATTTAAAAAGATCATTTTCCTTCCTCTTTGTCAAATAGGACATTATGTGGAGAATAAGTTGAGATATTTTTTTTCAAAATTACATTCGCTAAAGGGGCGTTACAGTACGATTTCTGTTTTTAGAAAATGTTTTTTTGACGCTAAACGGCTCATTAAAAAATGATGAAAATTTGACCAAAAATGGAACGAAAAATTAGCAATTCATAAAAAAAAATCATGAAGTTTCAATTACGGGAAAGAGCAATAACGCTATAAAAACTGTTTGTTTATCCTAGAGTAAGAGATCACCTGCTTTACTTGTCGATTTTTTTATATTGTTTACATTGACTTAGACATTTTTTGAGCGAATCCACTGAGATAAAATTGATATTTATAAAGGAATAATTTAAATTGTTTATTGACTTATATGAGATGTAAGAGGAATAATATTGTGCAGGAAAATAATAACACTCACTGTGAAAAAATTCGTATATATGTTATTTGACAAAGGGGAAGGAAAATGATCTTATTAAATACTGAGAAGCCATAAAATTTCCAGTATAATAATTCTGTTAAAAACCAAAAATGTAAAAGATAATTCAAAATTGAAATCTTTCGTTTAGAGATTAATAAATGTAATTATCGTACATCTTTAATTAACAAATCACCTTAAAACAACATTTTTTCTTCGATGTTTATAATGTTTTTCAGAGAAAATAAGGGTATTTTCCTGTTTTAAATTTGAAAATTTTACTTTAATATTCAATGTAGAAGGATGTCAAGTAAACGATGTAAGAAATCTACTGGCTATTTGAACAATAGCCATGTTCTCTTGTAGGATAATATTTCGTTTCAAGAAATGTTCACATTGGTTTTTCAAAAATGTTATTACTGCTGTAGTTATACTAATGAAATTATTTGCTAATAATAAATTATTTGTGATGTACAAAAATAAGCTTATAAATTGATATGCCCTTCAATCACTATCTGTACTACCTCACGAATGCAATGCTAATAATTATATCCCATTTAGGTATATATGTTATGCTTAAATGAGACGTTATGTTTTATATACTCAAGAAATTTGACATTAAGTTACTTATAGTAAAGTAGAGTGTAGGCCATTCCAGATTTTTTTTTATTGGTAATAAATAGCATTCACTGCAATCAATTAGTGGACACTCACTCGTCAAATTTCGAAATTTTTTTAAGGATCAAGTTTTACACTAATATACTATATGTCGTGATTTAAATATGTATGACTTATTCTTTCATTAAATTTAGTTATGTTAAAATTCTATTTGTTTTTATAAATTTCTGATAGGTGGTAACCGGTTTTCCCAACGCTGAATATTTATTGCAAGGTTTATTATTCCTCTTTTCATAATTATTCGTGTCAGTTAATGGAGGTTTATGTATGTAGGCTCTTCTTTTTGTTATTTTTTTGTAGACGAGTTATTTTTGTTTGTTGCTCATAAGTTATTCTGTTGTTCTAGTTTCCTCTTTATTCGAGTATAAACAGGTAATCGCACCACAATATGTATACTGCTGTACTATTAAAGTATTTTGCACTGTTTTCTAAAAACAATCGTAATCATTGATTTTTTTCGCATCGAAGTGTATTTGAAACCAATAATATCTTTTACAAAGTTCTTTTAAGTTTTGGTTTCTTACTGAATATGAAACAAACAATTTGTTGTTCAATTTCACTTAAAGATAGCTTTTATCTTTTGTAGCAATTTGTACGAGGGCGGTTTGATTAGTCCGTGACTTTTTGAATAAAACAATTTTTTTTCGGCAAAGAAACATTTTATTTTTCTATATAGTCACATTTTAGCTCGATACATTTAGTCCAGCGTTTTTCTATTTTTTTCCCCTCCAAATAATACGTTTTCTCAAAGCTCTCAAAATACGCGTTTGTTTCGGTAATGACTAGTTCATTTGACTCAAATCTCTTACCGCCCAGCCATTTCTTTAGGTTTCGAAACAGAAAATAGTCGCAGGGGGCTAAATCAGGAGAATATGCTGGATGGGGCAGCAGTTCGTATCCCACCCAATTCGTGGATTTTGGCCATCGTGACTAGACAAGTGTGCAAACGTGCATTGTCTTGATGGAACAGCACTTTCTTCTTTGCCAAATGCGGCCGTTTTTGCTTCAAATCAACATCGAATCTGTTCAAAAGCTTTGAATAATATTTGCCGGTGATCGTTTTACCTTTCTCGAGGTAATCGATGTGAATGACACCACGTGCATCCCAAAAAACTGTGGCCATGACCTTGTTGGCTGACAGAGTCTGGCTTTCTTTGGTCCACGTTCGCCCACAGCAACCCACTGTTTCGATTGTTCCTTGGTCTCTAGGGTGTTGTGATGGATCCATGTTTCGTCCACAGTAACAAAACGGCGCAAAAATTCGTCCGGATTACCGCTGAACATTGCTAAACACTCTTTGAAGTGGTCACGATTGCGTTTATGGTCAAGTGTGAGCAATCGCGGCACCCATCTCGCGGAGAGTTTTTTCATGTCCAAATATTCGTGCAAAATATGATGTACCCGTTCAGTTGAGATGCCTGCAGCATGAGCCAACTCTCGCACTTTCATTCTCCGATCATCCAATAACATTTAATGGATTTTATCGATGATTTCCGGCGTGATCACTTCTTTTGGTCGATCTGAACGTTCGGCGTCACTAGTGCTGGTACGACCACAACGGAACTCTGTAAACCACTTCTTAACCATTGAAATTGATGGTGTCGAGTCCCCGTAGTATTTATCAAGTCTTTCCTTAGTTTCAGTGATGGATTTTTTATGTAAAAAGTAATGCTTAATCAGACAACGAAATTCACTTTTTTCCATTTTCATAAAAATACACGAGGTTGTCTGCTTTGAATGACTATGAAACACCGACTGCACGTGGTAGCTGGCTCATAATTAGATAGTTGTCCACTAATAGATTACAGATGACGGTAGCGCTGTTGCATTTGGAGTACTGCGTGGGAAATGCAAAAAGTCACTGACTTATCAATCTGCCCTTGTAATTTCAGTACTCGAATTTTCTTTTGTAATTCTTATTCAGTTATTGAACTATTCATTCACAACTGTTTTGTGTTCTTTTTCTTCTAAAAAGAAATTCTTACACACAAAGTTTCCATCAGCATATCTGTAGATGTTACAATCTCTTCTGTCAAGGTTACTGTAAGGTTTTTATACTGATCTGCTTTTATCATATTTATAGATACATCTTTTACTGTACTTGAAAAAACCCTTCATGATGAGTCTTATCCTGGTATGAGGCAGGAAATATATGTATAGATTATTTTTGTACCAAACGTACTAAGTATCAAACTTGTCATGACAACTGTTTTTCCCAAGACCAATTGGTTTCTTTTAATTATTGAATTACCTTCGTATGTTACTGACATTTAAAAAACATATCAGGTATTTAAACCTTAATAAATCAATTAAATTTTTTTTAATAAAAGTTGTCTTTAATAGGAAACGTCATGAGTATATAGATTAAAAAAGTTATTATTTCTAGATAGTACATTCACTAGCTGGACTATTGTATTTGAGGCGACGGTAGGAAGGTTTGCTTACACACATCCAGTATTCAGTGAAGGATGAAACTTTCAGATTTATAATATATATGTCTTTTAGGAGGACTATAAGGTTAAAAGTTTTAATTCTCCCTTTGAAGTATCGTAAGAAGGCTATTTATTAAATTTTACTGTGTAGATTATATCTCTTTTTGTAAACCTGTGTTTCTTTAGATGAGAAGACATTCTTCAATAAAGAATCGTAATATGGAGCATACTCAGTTTGAAAATTGGTCCAGTCACAAAGCATTCATGAATGCATTTTATGCATAAATCTGGTCAAAACAGCCCTTTTACACAAACAACTTAAGAAGTTTTTACAAGAAACAGAGTGAAGTATGGAGATTGCTATTATACAACCATGTGAGGTGGTTGATTGCAGGAAAGTGCATAGAACGATTGTTTGCTATCAAAAATGGAATCCTTGTACTACTCTATGAATATGAACCATCTAACACCTCTGAACATTAGAAGAAGTTGGAATAGCCAGAAGTTTTGGTTCAATTAGCTTTTTTAACAGATTTGACCATAATCTTAATATTTTGAACTCAAGTTTTCAAGGAGAAAACGAAACAAGATCAGTTCGGCTGGCATCATCAATAAGTTTCGCAATACCAGTGTTCAAACATACTTTGGAAAACAAAAATGTAACAATTTCACAGATAACTTTGAATAGTTAACGAATTCAGAGATAATTTTTCAAACTTCAATTCCCATATCCAACTTAATTGATGAGTGAAATACTAGATTTGAAGAAATTATAAGTCTAAAAAATAGTCATCTATAACCGATAGCTATAATAGCTATAACCGAAGACCAACAGTTTGAATTATGTGATGTGTCTGCATTGAACAATATTATAATGAATTAAATTAATTAGTATAATTAAAAATTATATGTATTCATTATTAACCATTAATTGTTATATTAACTTATTAATTATCAACTATATTAATTATATCTTCATTTTAATTCCTTTAACAATGTATTATTTAAAAAAAGAACATTTTAAACATGTTTTTTCAGTGAAAGTTTTTTTGTAGACTTAAAATGAAGACCAACGCGAGTCCGGAAAATTTTGTGAAGAAAGTTCGCTGCTCGGAATTTTCGCCGCGGAACAGAAAAGTGGTGAAGTTAGAAATTCATTCTAAAATATTTTGTCGCAAATTGTTGGCAAAATTGGCATATCAGTTGTCTGGTTGTTTGATAGCCTTGTTTATTTTCACTTGTCATGAAGCACATGGTATTGTTAAACTTTTATTCTCAGACTTTACCTTTATAATGATTTATACAGTGAAAAGTAGTAGAGGTGGTGCAAAACTTGTGGATGATAGTAACTTCTTATATAGATGTGAAAAAAAAATATGGAGAACAAACCATTGGAAATGTGAAGTTAAAGAGTGCAAAGCAAAAGTGCATACCACTCAGAAAGATGATACTTTGTCAATTTGTGCAGTATCCGGAGATCGTTGTTGTCCTTCAAATCCCGTAAAGCCAATTATTTGTAAAGCAAAATACGAATTGAAAAACCAGCATTAACTTCTCAAGGCAGTGTTCGTATGTTGATTGCTGAGACATCAGAAAATATCGACAATAATGCGTTATCGCATATGCCGTCTTTACCGAGCATGTGTCGCAATATTAGAAACTGGAGACAGTTAAATAGCCAAGCACCTCCTATTCCAGCTGAAAGCAGTGATTACGTAATTCCAGATGAATATCAGGTCATTGAAAACGGTGAGCAATTTCTGGTATATGCCAGTGGTGTAGATGATCAAGATAGAATTTTAGTAATTGCAACACAATCAGGATTAGAGGATCTCATGCGTAATGGAGATTGAGCTTGCGATGGAACTTTTAAATTCGCCTCGGGTATATATTATCAGTTATTTACTGTGCGTATTGTCATTAGGAAGTTAAGCATTCCATGTGTATTTCTGTTGCTTCCCAATAAGTCCGAAGGAGCGTACTACAGGCTTTTTAGTGCTTTAAAAAACTTACGGCCAACATTTGAGCCTGGAACCTTAATGATTAATTTCGAAAAATCCACTTTCAATGCCTTTTCATGCATATACTCAACAACTAATATAACTGGTTTTTGTTTCACTAGCAAAAAGTTATTATCGTCAAGTAGTAAACGTTGCTTCAAAATTGCGTTATGAAACAGATTCTGAATTTAATACAGAAGTCAAATGCTTTACAGCATTAGCATTTCTTCCTGTGTGCGATTTCAGTAATGATTTCTTGAGCTGACTAACGTTGAAGATTTACCTCAAGAAATAGTAGCGTACTTTGAAACATTTTATATGGGAGGATTACATGGTCGGGGTGCACAGAGACGAATACAGTCAACCTTTCCATTACAGTTGTGGAATTTATATGAAAGGACAATAAACAAAACATCAGAACTAACAGCAGTGTTGAAGGCTACCACAATTCACTGCAAAGTCATTTACTAATATACACCCGATATCTGGAAGTTGATTAATTATTTAAAAAAAGAGGAAGTGTTGGCAAGAAAGAAGAATGTGATATTGATCGTGGACATGAAATTAATAGAAAAGAAAATATTGCGACATTTTTTATCACAATCACAACGTAAAACAGCTTATTTGCGTAGCATTGCTTATAACCTGCATACGTTTTAAATAAACCTTTATGTCCATTACATGTACGTTTCTGTTGTTTTACAACAGTGTATTATTATGTGTACTTCCATTATTATTATTATTATTATTAGGTGTAATAGTTATCGATGATGGTTTGCTTACACTTTACTAAGCTTTATATGATCTTAAATGGCAAGTTTTGTTTTATGAAATGCAATTGCGAATGTGCTGCTCTAACACTGTTCTTTTAGTTTATAATATATTTAACTTTGAAATCACAAATATTGCTATATATTTTTAACAATTTTATGTTTACATATCCTTTTTTTTCTCCCAGGAAGGTAGTCGGAAAATGTCATTACCACAATATCTTTGGAACTAGGGACACCCAAGTTTATGTTTCTCTATGTTCATCTTTTACCTAAATGTTTTTTTACCCTTTGTAGCGAAAATTCTTTCGGCCAACTTTCCTTCGGTGAATTTTCTTACGGCGAAAATTTCTAGAACCGACCAACCACCTGACCTTTTGTGATGACATAATCGTAATCGATATTTGTAAATAAGCTTCTGTATTCCTGAAGCACAGTTGTATGGCCAATGTGGGTCTCGCTCCAGGGGTTGATCGTATGTAGTCTTATGGCAGAGTTAACAGCCAACTGCTCCCCATATAGGTCCAGTCGTGTTAGGTTCAAAATAATATCCAGTGCCTTTGTTGGGGTGGTTTTGAGACAGCCAGTTATATATACTTCTGTAAGGCTTTCCACCATACAAAAACAAGATAGGTCTAACGACTGCCTTATACATCCAGTAAACTATCCTAGGATTTATTCCCAATCTCTTACCCACAGCCCTCCCACATGAGTAAAGAGTGTGAATAGCCTTCGTGGAGCGTTCCATAATATTGGGCCTCCAGTCAAGCTTCTTATCCGGTATTAACCCTAGATACTTAGCCTGGTACGAAAGGCTCAACTGGATCCCATTCAAGGAAGGCATAGCAAAAGGAGGAATAACTTTCCTCCTGGTAAAGAGGACGACTTTAATCTTTTCTAGATTAACTCTTAGTCCATGATCCGTACACCACCTTTCAGTTTTAGATAAATATCTCTGCATTAGATCCGAGATGGTATCTATAAACTTCCCTGAAACAGCTAGCGCTAAGTCATCCCCATAAGCAGTCACACTGCACCCTATTCCATTAGATCTAGAAGCAGCCCATTCAGGGTAATGTTCCACAGGAGAGGTGAAAGTACACCACCTTGTGGCGTACCTCTCACCGGAGTTCTCCTGATTGTGGAACCCCCCATAGACGAGCTGATTCTTCTGTAGCATAGAAGTTACTCCTGGAGCTCTCACGGACGAACAACCGACTCAAACCTGATATTATTAAAGGCTCCCTCTATATCAAGAAATGAAACCGTAGTATTTGTATTCTACAAATACCGTAGTATTATGCTCTCTCTCTCTCTCTCCACCTCTCCTCCCTTTCACCCCCCCCCCCCCTTTGTGTTGTTTATGTTACTCTTTTTTTCTCTCTGGTTCGATTGTCGAGTTGATACTCATCAGCCCGTCATCTTTTCACTCTCTCCCTCACTTTTAGCCCTTTCTCTATGATTTATCACATTTTTCTCTTGTATTCCAGCGACTTCTCGATCTTGGATACAAGGGTATGTAGTGCAGTTTCAGTAGACATACCTTTACTGTATGCGTGTTGTGTCAGACCATCGTGTAACATAATGATGCATCCGAATCTGTACCTCTATTAGCCTCTCCAACGTCTTCAGAAGGAAGGATTACAGACTTATTGGTCTAAATCCTTTGCTTCTGAGTGGAGTATTCTTCCTCCCTTAGGGATAAAGATTACCCTAACTACCCTCCAGGAAAGAGGAACATAAGATAGATGTAAGCAGGATTCAAAGATGACCTCCAAGCACGGAAGAATCGTCTCTGAAGCCTCCTGAAGTTCTGCGGGTATGATATCATCAGGTCCTGGTGATTTGAATCTTTTGAACCCAGAGATGGCCCACATTAGGCGATCCCTTCACACCATACTACGTTTAATATTATATTTCTTATCAGAAGGTGGATTCGCCCCCCATATCCACCTCACAACCAGGGAAATATGCTTCCATTAATAGCTCCAGTGATTCAGCACTCGAATTTGTCCAGCTACCATCCTGCCTACAAATGTATTCAGGCATAGCTGGATCCATAGCTAGGATTTTGCGAAGATGGTTTCCCTCTGAGACCTCTTCTATTCTGAAACAGAACCTTCTCCAAAAACCCTCCCTCTTCGCAATCCTGACCTTCTTCTTAAATATCCGAAGGATGCTCTTATATTCATTCCATTGGCCTGAAACCTTGGCCTGGTTGAATAGCCGGTGACATGCTTTCCTTAATATCCTGATTTCAGACGTCCACCACGGAGGTGTGAGTTTCCCCCTGACCCTATGCATAGGACAGGAAGCTTTAGACGCTTGATTGCAGGCAGTTGTCAACCGCTCCAGAGCAGCGTCCAGTTCCACTGTGTCCTTTGGCTTAGAGACAGGATCCACTAAAATTGTGACTTCTGTCACTATATAGAGTTTCTCTATATATTTTCCAGTCGGTATCCCTTCTGTTCCAGTACGTACGATAGCTCGGTCTGTCCATCTTCAGACCAAACTCTATGTACTGGTGATCCGAGAAGGATGGATCCTTCATTAGCTCGACCGCAGATTGGTTAACTAAAGTTATATTTAGAACCTCCCGTCTATTGACAGTAATAAAAGTGGGGGTGTGGACCCTATTGCAAATCTTAATATTATTACAAATTATATAATCAAAGAGCGACTCACCTCTTTTGTTGATGTTGCTAGTGCTCCATGCTGTATTCGATGAGCATTAGCATCGGCCCCAATGATCAAAGGAACTCCCAGCCTCTGCGCCTTCTCGACCACTGTGCATACAGTAGTAGGAGGAAGTGACTCATTGCCACCATGAGTAGCTATCAGCCAGATTGTCCGGTCTCGAGGCTCCACAGTGACTGTAACTGCTTCACTCTCGTCTGACAGAGTGAGGCAGTTTGGAACCCTACTCTTGCCCAGGGGTCATCACAAGGAGGTGAGAGGCTATAAGGGGTGCAACATGACTCCTATGACCCCCGATGTGCAAGCTAACATGTTTCTAATAACCAGGGAAGAACAGACTCATAATTTTTTTTAAATTGCTCTCTAAAGGGGAATTAGCGAAATTAGGACTGAAAATGTTATCAATATTCGGAGGTGAACATTAATTTCAACGTACTTATGTGAGAGTGGGTTTTAATTGTCTTTGTAATGTTTTAATTTAACCTGTCTAATGTGTATTTCCTTCATCTCATGAGGATGGCTACAAAAGAACTGGTGTGGATATTCCTTCGTTGGTGGATGCAGTTGATCACTAAATAAAAATTTTGATTGTCATTGCAATGTTTGTATCGATTGATAAATAATGAAAATCTTCACATTTTTCTTATTTATGTAAAATAAATACATCGGGTTAATATAAAGAAATATTACTATTGTTGTTTTTTAAATAACTTTACCTTACACACCAACCTTAGTGTACTTTAAAATTTAAAGCATATAATTATTATATGGCCCGGAACCCACCCCGTTCAAGTTTTTAATTTTTGCCAATGAGGCTTTGTAAGATGGATAACCCTGACATAGATGGTCCATTTAATTCTTTTCCAGCCTATGTGAAGTATACTCATTTCTTAATTTTGTAGTGTACCATTTGTTATCATTTTTATAATGTCATTGGGAAGTAGTCTTAATACTTTTCATTAGTACTTCAATACTTTCTTTTCTAAAAAGTGAATTAGTGTATTGAAGTTGGTAATTTGTGACAGAAGTTGCTAAAAGTGGATAATTATGAGGATTTGAGTTACAAAGTGATATAAATGATGACCCCTGAATTGGTACTAAGCAGTTTCAATTCAGAGATCATCTTTTACTAATATTAAGGATGTGTTAGTTTATACTTCCTTCACATTAAGTTTTTCCGACTATCGCCAAAGATGTTGAAGCATTGTTCTAGGAATTAAGTTTTTTTTTTTTATTTCTGACAGTTCCCGGTGATTTTATTCCTGTTAATTCCAAATGAAAAGAAAAATGGTTTAATTATAGTGTTTCGCTTATTTTTTTTATAGACTCAGACGAGTAGTGTTCAGGATAGCACAGAGATGGATAACAGTAGTCCTCCAACACACTCTAATAATTGTACACCCACCAATTGCTCTTGTCATGAACCAGAATTTCCTGTTACCAAACTAGCTACTCTGGATGAAAAGATATCAAATCCTCGATGGGTGGTTCCAGTACTACCTGAACAAGAACTCGAATCTTTGATTATCGCGGCCACCAATCTGGCTAAAACTGGTATGGAATGTAATATATATAATACTCTTATATATTAACAAATTGATATTATTATCAGTGTAGCGTTAATAAATTTAGTAATCATCTAGGATTTCTAATAATTAGCTACATTTAAATCAACCATTTCGTTACTACTGTTTAGTTGACTTCGATTATGGTTTAACGTTTTTAATAACCCTTCTGATGTCCATATTATTTATTTTGGAATATATGTTTATGGTTATATGTAGCTTGTAGAATGGAATCTTCATTTAATTTCTTTAACAACGTATAAAAAAAACAAAATGTTGAAAATATTTTATCAGTAAAATATACGGGACGGTATTTTTTTACACACTCGAGGATTATAATGCATTCATAAATATTTTTAAAGTTAAATTACTTCAGTTGTATTTATTGATATTCATGGTATATAGAACTAATTCTTTTTTTGGTTAATTATTAAATTCTTATAAGTTAAAGTATTAGAAAGTTATATTCTACATTTGAATTATATTCTTTTCAGGTGATGACACTAGATCAGAAGCTTGTCAACGATTTTTTCGAGAAGGCCTTACTATATCGTTTACAAAAATTTTAACGGATGAAGCGGTTAGTTCTTGGAAAAGTAATATTCACAGTTGTATTCATCAAAACTGTTTAAGGCTTGTTGAACTCTGTGTTGTGAAATTACCACATGATTGGTTTCCTCTCTTAGACCTTTTAGCCATGGTATTCAGTCCTAACAACAGGTATATTAGTTCATTACTTTATTGGTGATTAGTATTATTCTATTAATGGTGTATAAATTATGTTTGTTTAAAAGAAACTGAATTTCTTAGAAATTACCGTTATCAAGTAGAATGTTTTCCATTAATTACATCTGAATAAAAAAAATCAGGATTTGACAATCGAAGAGTGAGTGCACTATTTCACACACTGTATAATGATGAAAGTAGCTAATAGAGGTTATGATCCAGTTGAATGGGGATCAATGATCAAACCACAATATTAAATGGGAAAACAAGACTAAGATCTTTTCAACCGTAACAAGCGGTCTTCGTCAGAGTCAAAAACCCAACTGACTGTCAACAACTGTTGTTGGGTTTTTGACTCTGACGAATACCGCTTGTTACGGTTGGAAGATCTTAGTCTTGTTTTCCCTTTCATATTGTGGTTTGATCATTGATATATATATATATATATATATATATATATATATATATATATATATCAGTACCGCCCTGTCTTCCTGCGGGACTCTTCGCTCTTCGCACCTCCTGATAACGACGATAGTCGAAATATCGATGTGAGTTATGTCTGTGTGTTTCTTTCGTTTTGAATTTATTATATATATATATATACACTTTAACACATAGAAAAGAACACAGAAAGACACTACAGAACTCACTTCGATATTTCGACATCCGTCGTCATCGGGAAGAAGTGCGAAGTACTCATATATATATATATATATATATATATATTGGTATAAACAGGCAGAAGATCCTCTTTCAAACAGGTGTCATTAAAATTAACCGCAGTCTCGGCATTCACGATATTAAGACTGAGAGATTCGATCCTACGGACTAACCTCCTGCTAACAGGGTTCAACTGGAAAAGGAGTTGGCTAAGTGACATGTTAAATAAAATCGATGAGATAGTCAATGGTATTAATAGATTAAAAGAATTAGTAAAGGTTAATATAAAAGATAAAAGGTCAATAAAGAAAAAGAAACAACTAATATATATATATATATATATATATATATATATATAACTTTAAATTACACAAAGCACGACACAGAAAAGACAATACAAAGAAAACTTACAGAATTCAATATTTCGAACTGTTGTTCGTCATCAGGAGAGTAGACAGGAGGGAGGACGAAGTGAGAGAGATCTCCCCACGTCGAAGAACGGAGCGCGAATGAAGAAATAAAGAGTCAACCGAAGAGAGCAGCACTAGCGTAAAAAAGGAGCTAGGCACTAAACGTCGGAGAACGGAGAAAGCAAAAACAATAGATAAAAATATAAAATTAAAAATTATAAATTAAATATAATAAAAAAAATAAAAAAAGAAAATAATAAAAAAAATAATAATAATAATAAAATAAATATATATATAATATAATAAAAAAAGAAAAAAAAAAGGGAAAAAATATATATATATGAATATGAATAAATAAGTTAAAAATAAAAGGAAAAACAAATAAAAGTTAACGCTTCTGATTTAAACCGGGATCTGATCGGGCCCCCAATAACCATATGTGGGCCTCCTCAGACGCTCTTAATGTCAAACTACGGTCATCAGTGGTCACTAGCTTAATGATTTGACATTAAGAGCGTCTGAGGAGGCCCACATATGGTTATTGGGGGCCAGTTCAGATCCCGGTTTAAATCAGAAGCGTTAACTTT
Organism: Hermatobates lingyangjiaoensis; assembly: GCA_026182355.1. Taxonomy (NCBI): domain Eukaryota; kingdom Metazoa; phylum Arthropoda; class Insecta; order Hemiptera; family Hermatobatidae; genus Hermatobates; species Hermatobates lingyangjiaoensis. The sequence continues at coordinate 5,590,833 of JAPFBL010001617.1, forward strand.
TATTTGTTTTTCCTTTTATTTTTAACTTATTTATTCATATTCATATATATATATTTTTTCCCCTTTTTTTTTCTTTTTTTATTATATTATATATATATTTATTTTATTATTGTTTTTTTTCTTTTTTTTTATTATATTTAATTTATAATTTTTAATTTTATATTTTTATCTATTGTTTTTGCTTTTTCCGTTCTCCGACGTTTAGTGCCTAGCTCCTTTTTTACGCTAGTGCTGCTCTCTTCGGTTGACTCTTTATTTCTTCATTCGCGCTCCGTTCTTCGACGTGGGGAGATCTCTCTCACTTCGTCCTCCCTCCTGTCTACTCTCCTGATGACGAACAACAGTTCGAAATATTGAATTCTGTAAGTTTTCTTTGTATTGTCTTTTCTGTGTCGTGCTTTGTGTAATTTAAAGTTTTATAGTCCTTGTGGACCGTTTCTTATTTTTAGTATATATATATATATATATATATATTAGTATAAATAGGGAGCAGACCTTCTTTTATACATATTGTGCTGAAGTGAATTGCCTTAATTAAACATACCTTTTTTTTGAGCAGTTTTTCATATTTCCTTGCTAATTTTAAATCGTCTTGATTTAGCTGGTGGATTATTTGAGCGAAACTCTGGTAAGCCATCAATATTTAATGATTAACATAACATAACATGACATGTTTCGGTTGTCTCCAACCATCATCAGAAATTATTATAAAACGTTACAAAACAAAACCATTTTCATGGAACAAGTATGTAAACATAACAGTAAGTTAAATAAAATTGGTCACTAAAAAATAAATATCCCTAAGTCTAACACTAGGAACATTTAAGTTAGGATGGGGGGGCATTCAACCTAGCAGTTTGAGCTGACGTGTGCTACTTGTCTGCTGCTGGAATGCCCTCAACGCTACAAAGACAACACCATTAAAGCACTCATCCACAGAACTTACAAAATATCGTCAGACTGGAATTCCTTCAACACAACCATCCAACAACTTAAACAGTCATTTATTAATAATGGTTACAGCAATAGGCACTTCGACAGAATTCTTCAAATTTATTTAATGAATCTAAATACAAGATCTAATGAAACCCACATTGACCAAAATACAGGCACTAACTACAGGATCTATTATAAAAATCAGTACTCCCAACTATACAAAGTAGATGAAAGAATTTTAAAAACAATCATAAAAAATAATACATCTTGTACTAACCCTCAGGATAAACTTAACATTATAATATGTTACAAAAGCTCCACCACATGCAACCTCATCATGAAAAACCAAGAGACGACAATAGACCAATTAAAGAAAACCAATCTTGTGTACGAATACACTTGCCCTATTGGAAACTGAAGTCCAAAAGCATTCGTACATAGGAATGACGACCACTACATTATCCCGCCGTCTGAGTATGCACCTTGGAGCTGGAGCAATACGTGAACACACAACTATAATGCACAAACAACAACTCTCTAGAAAGATGCTCACGGATAACACCAAAATATTCAGACTTGAACAAGATCAAAAGAGATTGCAATTATTGGAAGCACTTCTGATTCTGGATAAAAAGCCTAAATTAAACCAGCAGCAGACAAGTAGCACACGTCAGCTCAAACTGCTAGGTTGAATGCCCCCCCCCCCCCCCCCCATCCTAACTTAAATGTTCCTAGTGTTAGACTTAGGGATATTTATTTTTTAGTGACCAATTTTATTTAACTTACTGTTATGTTTACATACTTGTTCCATGAAAATGGTTTTGTTTTGTAACGTTTTATAATAATTTCTTTCTGATGGTTGGAGACAACCGACACATGTCATGTTATGTTATGTTAATCATTAAATATTGATGGCTTACCAGAGTTTCGCTCAAATAATCCACCAGCTAAATCAAGATGATTTAAAATTAGCAAGGAAATATGAAAAACTGCTCAAAAAAAAAAGGTATGTTTAATTAAGGCAATTCAGTTCAACACAATATATATATATATATATATTAGTATATTTTGGGAGCAGACTTTCATTTAGACATGTTCTATTGAAAATTATGCCAATTTTCATTTTCGTTCGTTTTCTATTTAATTTCTTAAGTTTTCTGAACTTTGTTTTAAACACTTCAGGTAAATTGAACACTAACTCTCCAAATGTTTTATTCTTGGATTCCATACCGATAATCCAAAATATGCTATAAATCTAACAACAAAAACTACACTATAAATTATTCCTACGTTTCAGTCATCCTAGACTATCTTCAGGGATTTAAAATAATGACGGTTTAAAATTAACTTAAAAAAACACTAACAATAATTATTATAAATATTCTACTGCTAATTATTACATTGCTATACTAATGAATTGACAACATTAAGACGACGAGGAGGTTACACCATCGCGGAGGTTCCAAAATTCCAGGTTTTTCAGTTCGATTCATCTGATTAATTAAATTCACTAGAACACTATGAGGCTGCTACTGAATCAGGGTTGTTATTTTGTTGGTTTCCTGCATGGAGCTTAAAATTCTGCTGAAACTCGTTGTCTGGTTGTTGAGGTTGGGTTTATGCTCTCTTATACACAGGGCTTCCACAAATTGCAGTCTATTTTGGTCTTTTTCTTGGTATAAAATTTCTATGTTGTTGTTTAATTCTTCTCTGCTCAGCTTGAGGCTATGCATATTATGGGAATGATCTTTTGGGGCGCCAGCAGCAAGGTTCATAGTCAACCTCCGTGATAAAGTTGTTACGGTTGAGCCAATGTATGATGACTTGAGGAACTCACAGTTTCCTGTATTACAATTATAACGATAAACTACATTGGTTTTCTGGAAACGGAGTGGTAAAAGCACTTATACACAGGGCTTTTAAAACCTCCTCAAATAATACTCCCCATTAAATAATGGGGTGTATTATTTAATCAGGATACGGTCAATTTTCTAGGTTCAAAAATCAGACTCGTTGTGACGGTTCGGTTTCATTTTTTAACCTTTTTCATAGGCCTACAATCAAAGGATAATAAGAAATCACATATCAACATCCAACATATACGAGTAAACAATATGAATATGGATTGTTACGAATTTGGAATACTACAAGCAGAAGTATTTCAGAGATAAATAAAATAATATAAGTTACAGAAGTAATCATAAATAATTAACAGTGCCACAAGTGAATAAATGAACCCCTCGATTTTAAGTTTTGTGATTGAAACGAACTTATGAAGGTTTTTCAACGAGTTTGTTATATTTACTTATAGTAAAATTGAGTGCAGTGTTTTTTTTTCAGATTTTTATCCATGATTGTTTCAGGTTTCATACCATAAATTGTACTAGGCCTAGTGAATCAGTTCCACCAGGTTGTGTAATAGCTGAAGAAGACGTTTATGCCCGGCCTCCTGAGTCCAGGAGCCCTCGTGGATGGCTAGTTGATTTAATAAATAGGTAAAGAGAGAATTGTATTACATACATTTCAGTAATTGCAGTTTATGATTTTCAACTTGCTTTTGCATCCAACTGTAGTATGTCAAGATTCATGTGTCTAGTGCATGAATAGAAGTTTTGCAAAATCAAAATTTATTTCTTTTGCAGGTTTGGCATATTGGGTGGTTTTCAGGCTTTAGTTGAAAGATTTCAGTCTGAAAAGCCATTAACAGTTCCTTTGATGTATGCACTTTTAAGACCTTTCGGACTTTGTTATGAACTCCTAACAACACATACAATAGTTAAATATCTCATGCCAATAGTTGTAAGTATATAATGTAATATTTTAATGATTAAACAAGCTAAAATGATACCATGAACTTTTCTTTTAAGGAACGCATTCCACAATTATTAGACAGCTTAACGGACGACGAACTGAAGAAGGAAGCGAAAAATGAATCAAAAAATGATGCAATATCTTCTATTATAAGAGCTGCTAAGTGTCTTGTGTCAAGAGTTAGTGGACAAGAAGATACAATAAAGCAGTTAGAAATGGTTAGATTAAAGATGATTCTCAGGTAATCATACTGAACGATCAGTTATTATATATATTATAAATAACTTTAAAATGAGTGAATATAAATTCATCTTGTAGCGGGTAACGTTGTGTTATCAAAATTTTAGGTACTGAAGTCATTATTTAATTTTCAATTATATTATGATATGATAAAACTGCTATTATGCTATAATCATTTCTTAAAAGATGATTATCTTATAATTAATAATGAATTAATTTTAGCAGCTAAATACATTTGTTTACTTGGTCTGAAGTCCTTCACCCTAGAGTGAAGCGCTCTTGGGAATGAAGACTTCCTTAACTTCTCTCCAAGATTTAGGAACGTGTAATATAGATAATATAGATCCAAAGATAACCCCTAACCACGGGAGAAGAATTTCTAAGGTTTCCTGAAGTTCTGCAGTTATGATGCAATCTGGGCCCTGGCGAGTTGAATCACTTGAACCCTGAGGTGCAGCGCTTGAGGAGACCCTTGACACTACTCTGTGACCATGTTTATAAGGGGGTGGATTCCTCCCCATATCCACCTCACAAACTCCAATGATTCAGTGCTCGAATTTGTCCAGCTGCCATCCTGTTTGCAGATATACTCTGGCATGACTGGATTTTACTAAGACAGTTGCACTCTGATACCCCGTATACAATATGTATCTTTGAACAGAAGATTTTCCGAGAATTCCTCTTCACAGTCCTAACCTGCTTCTCGAATTCTAGAAGACTGGCCTTAAATTCATTCCACGGTTCAAAACCTTAGCCAGGTTGAACAAGTGGAGACATTCCTTCCTCAGTGGCTTGATTTCAGACGTGTACCAAGGAGGTCTGAGCTTCTCCCTGTCTCTGCGCATAGGATCAGAAGCTTTGGACACTTGGTTTCAGGTAGTTTTCAACTACTCAACAACAGCATCCAGCTCCATTGCGTCCTTAAGTTTGGAGATGAATTCCACCAAGACTTTGACGAAGGTTTCCCTATTATTGACACCCCAGTTTGTATTCTTCCTGTTCCAATGTATTGGATAATCTGGTCTTCTGAGGTTCATGTTAAAACTCTATATGCTGATAATCGGGAAAGATTAATCATCTGATGCCATCCAGTCCTTGATCAATGTGACTGCAGGTTCATTCACCAAGGTTATGACCATAACCTCTCGTCTATTGGCATTAACAAAAGTTAGGGAGTGGTCCCGATTACAAATATTAATATTATTACAGATAATATAACCTTTAATATTATGTAATAAGCCAAAAAGTGGCTTACATATTTCGTCCATGTTGCTGCTTGTCCCATGCTGTAGAGCTTTAGCATTCCCTCCAATAATTTCTGGAACGCCCAGCCTGTTCACTTTTTCGACAGCTCAGCGTACCATGACAAAAGGGGAAGACTCATTTTGATCATGGGACATATAAGTTACTACTAACCAGATTGTCCGGTCTCGTGGTTCTACTGTAACTACCCCAAAATTCAGATATTTTAAACCAATTAAATTGTTTCTAATCAATATGTAGGATCTTGGCTTACCCGTTCCCATTATATAAATTACTCGAAAGCCTTTAAACCGTAGACCACTAATCTGGTGCTAATGATCCATGGTTCCTGGATTGTGGTAAAATCCTGCTTCCTGAAACTCAGACTAAGTATCCTGAGCGGCCGAAGCTGAGTGATGAAGGTTAATATGTATAGCCCGTATCCCCCCCCCCCGAGAGAGAGTTTCCTGACTTAGCTACCATGACCTTTACGAGACAAGAGAGGAGCATCTGTCTCCATTGAGTGTCTCCTGAATGAGAATTGCTTCACTCCTCGTTTGTTTTTGAAGCGACTCGCATCTTTCTACCTGATGAGCCGCAGTTCGTATTAGGAAGACATAAGAAAAACAAGAGCTACGATACTGGCGGATGATCGGTGCAGAGTCGAGTGCATATAACTTTAACTTTTTTAATATTAGTAATATATATATATATTGATAAAAGTATCGACCGTACAATAGAAACAAAACTAAACTTTATCGGGACTAGGTCAGTTCTTCTGGTTCAAATTGAACTCTCATTGCCAACGTTTCGGTCTTTATTTAAAACCTTTTTCATAGGCAGAAGTACAAATTTTGAAACAGAAAAAACTAAGTTTTACATTACAAACTATTTAACAAAGAAAAATAGCATGTGGATTTTAACAACAACTGTAGTCTGAATGAACACGTGACACTGAACTGTGTCACTAACGGTTTAAATTCAAGCCAGGTTTCGAGTGTGCCCCTAGGAGCCAAATGTGGCCTTCCTCAGAAGCTTTTAAAGTAACTTGTCTGTTATCACTGGGGACTTGTTTGAGAACTTGGACTGCGAAACAATCATTGAAGCTGAGGTGGTGGGAATTAACGTGAGTGGCGACAGGGATACTCCTGCGTTTACCAACCGAAAGCCTGTAATTATTCATCCGAAGGTTTAGCATTGTAGATGCTAAACCAACGTAAAAAGCATCACATTGGGTGCATTTCAACAGGTAAACACAGTCAGTGGAGATACAGATGGAGGGACTGTGAATAGGGTAAGAATTCAGATTAAATTGAGACGTAAATGAAGACCCAGAATCAACAATGAGACAGGTAAGACATCTCCGAGGTACACAACGTTGTAGGCCACCGCAGTTCTGGGGATTCTGAATAAGTTTACTGGCCCGATGGGAGAAAATATTTGCGAGATTGGGGGCTGTTCTAAAGCAAATGCGGGTCAACTGGTTAAAATCTGAAACGGTAGAGGAGGAAGGGAAAAGGATAGGGTAAAGTTCTTTGACAAATTTTCTTAATTTATGGACATCAGGAAAATAGTTGGTAAGGAGCGATACAGTAGTAGTGGGGTCTCTCCTGTTGTTGGTGGAAAAGTTGACATTGGCAGGAATGATTCGGCTATTGATTAAATGGTGGGGGCGTGCTTAGTGAATTTGCATTTGAGTTTTTGAAGATTGGGTTCCCAATCTTTGAGATTTTTACAGAGGTGATGAAGATGGATAAAAAGAGACTGCGGTATAGATTTTTTGATATGAGGAGGGTGACAACTTTTGTAATGGAGGTAGTTTTGGGCGTTGGTGGGCTTAACGTGAACAGACGTCGTGAAGGTCCCACTGTTAAGAGTAATGTCAACATCTAAGAAAGTTATGTTGTTGGGGGAGGAATGGTGTGTGAAAGAGATAGAGGTGGAGGAAGCTTCGAAGGAAGTGATGAATGATTCGAAAAGATGTTCACCGTGCTGCCAAACAAGGAAGATGTCTTCAATAAATCTAACATAGAATAGTGGAGTAAGAGGGCAAGAAGCAAGGAACTTTAGTTCCAGCTTCGTCATAAATAAATTAGCAAAAGAAGGAGCCATTCTCGTCCCCATGGCGGTACCTTTGGTTTCAAGATAAAACTTACCTTCGAATTGAAAGTAGTCATGCCCCAAAACAAAGTCGGCCAGTTGGTGAAGGAAATTAGTAGTGGGAATGAGGTAAGGGTGTATGATTTAAAAAATGACGTAGAGCTTCCAAACTCTCATCACTGCCAATGACAGTATATAAAGACTTCACATCCATCATGACTATGACAAGGGGGAAGTTAAGGGTTTCAGGAATGGAGAGGTTCTTCAGCAAATCAAGGAAATGAAAAGAGTCTGCAGTAAGAAGACTGCATTCTTACAATGAATTGCCAGAAGACATCAACGAACGCAGAAACCATTTCAGTGAGAGAACCATAGCTAGAAACTATTGCCTACCGGGGGGCGGAGTAAAAGGCATCTCAAAAGATTTATGAATTTTGGGGAGTAAATAAAATTTAGGACAACGAGGATTAGAAGGGACGAGAACGGCTACATCTTCTCTGGAGAGCCCCTCACGGAAAGAAGAGTTCTCCAGAAATTGGGATAAGGAGTGTTTATAAGAATTAGTAGGGTCAAATGTTAAACGAAAGTAGTAAAGCCGGTCATTGAGTTGTCTCATAGCCTCACGACAATAGTTGTCGGAATTCATGTGAACTATAGAGAAGACCCTTTATCGGCAGGCATAATCATGAGATTGCTGTCGCTTCTCAGCTCATGAATAGCCTTTGTCTCAGGAGAAGACAGGTTGTCAATAGGATTTTCAACGAATTCAGAAAAATAGGATTGGCAATTTTTTGAAGCAATAAAGTAATGAAGAGTTTCTTTGTTATGTTTCTGTCTTTGTGTCAGTTTATTTTAAGTATATATATTCGTGTAATTAGGTAGCAGACCTTCCTAAATACATACATCATTAAATTTCTTCCCAACTTCTCTATATATATACTTATTCGATGAAAATGAGATCGGAAACGGACAAATAAAGTTCAATGTAGACGAAAAAACGTAGATAAATTAAAAACATGCACTCAGAGTCTCGGTTTGAACCGTCTTCAGGAGAGATAAGAGATGGAACCAAGCGCACTGATACAGGGACAGTTGGAGACCAATAGTTTTGCCACAAACGCTCCCGGTCACAGAGAATAAGAGAGAGGATTATTTTTGTAATTATTTTTCATTTTTAGGAAATATGAAAAAAAAATGTTTTTCGTAAATGAAACGCAATGTTTCATTACTCAATATTTCCATAAGGAAAAGCGGTAAACATTCAAACCAAGTGGCAAGTATTTCACTCACAAGTAAGTTTTATTGTCTGTACTACATGTATCTGTGAACCCACTACTTGCAGCACGAGTAACATCAATGTGGTTAGAGAATTCTTGTCAGACTTGTTTCAGCACATCTACTGAGTTGATCGCTGTTGTTATTCGTTGTTTAAGGTCTTCGAGCTTAGTGGGTAACTATGGAACATAAACGCAGTCTTTTACATTTCCCGCAAGGAGAAATCACACACTGTGAAGTCTGAGGATACAGAAGGCTTTAGACCTCACTGTATGTTTTTATCTTGTGAAGACATTTAGCAAGTTTGCGTTTATGTTCTACAGCTACCCACTATACTTGATGACCTTAAGTACCGAATAACAACAGCAATCAACTCATTTTGGAGTATGATAAGTTGGAAAGCGTTTGAGATGAATTCTCTTACCGCATTAACGTTCCCTATGCTGCAGGGTATGGGTACATATGAATGACACTTGTAATACGTGAAATAAAACTTAATTGTGAGTAAAATATTCACTTGTCACTTGACTTGGGTGTTTATTGTTTTTACCTATTAACAGCACATTGGTAAGACGACGGTAGTTCTTAACCTGCAGAATTGACCAGGCCAGAGAAAACAAGAATAGATATTTTATCGACTGATTTCTGATATCAACGTATTTTTGAAGGCTAATAAATTTATTTTGGTTTAGTCCAAATAATCCTATTAATCTAGTGTCTTCTTTGGACAACTGCGAAATGGGTATATGTTAGTAGCCATTTTATTTCCGAACGTTCATGCGTATAATGACTGAAGTATCTTGAAGTTATATATTGTGTGTTGTTTTGGTATATAATATTTAAAATATTTTAAATTTTCTTCTAGGTTACTTCAAATATCTTCATTTAATGGGAAAATGAACGCTCTTAATGAAATTAATAAAGTTATTGCCGGTGTTTCCTACTACCCACATAGGCATGCCAGTTTAGATACCGAGGAAGAATGGCTTACACCAGAAAGGATGGCAGTAAGTGAACAGGAGAAGCTTTCTGCATTGAAATTAAAATAAGTTTAACAAAAGCTTTAAATATGTAAAAGAAATATAAAATCTCTTTCGTACAGTGATGGTTTTGCTTTAAAGACGCTTTTTTTGTTATAAAAATGATTTATTGATAATGGAAATATATTAATGTTGCAGCATGTGTTTCATTTTAGACCAGTTGTGCAACAGTTGCATTTGTCCAATATAAGGGAATTTGTAGGGACTATGTGCTAAGAAATAATTTTTATGTCAGAATTACAATAATTTCATATCTCTGATGTACGGGTACTTGTAAAAACTGTGTACTAAAAATGTTAAATTTACTTTAAAATAATGTTGTAACTCTAATATACGGGAATATTGTGACATTTGCTAAGTTTAGGTATTTTTTATTCATCTTGATCTTAAAATTTTATAGTAATCCATATTTTTAGTTATCTGATTAATTTGGCGTTTAATACCTTTTTTATGTTAAGGGACACATTACGAAATGTAGTGAAATTAAAAAAAAGTTGTATTTTGTTAATTAACTTGTGATGAATTATTTTGAATGCAAACAACAACTTTGAGTAAATAGCTAAAAACGAATTTTACAGAAGTGGATAAAAGAAAATGATGTACTGAAGATAGTTCTGAGAGATTCCCTTCATCAACCGCAATATGTCGAGAAATTAGAAAAGATTTTGAGATTTGTAATAAAGGAGAAGTGTTTATCTTTGGAAGATTTAGACAATCTTTGGGCAGCGCAGCAAGGAAAACATGAGGCAATCGTAAAAAATGTCCATGATTTGTTGGCAAAACTGGCTTGGGATTTTTCTCCTTCTCAGTTGGACCACTTATTCGAATGTTTTCAGGTAATAATTATGATTTTTTGAAATAATTGCTATTCTAACTTTATTCCTTACGGGTAACATTTTTTTAAATATTTTTTATTTATTCATTTTACATTTTGTAATAACTGACTAATAGACATTTAGAATATCTTCTAACTGAAAGATTTGGTGAATTTAAATTTTTTTCATTTGTAAAGCAAAATTTGATCTATTATAAACTTAAATTCATAAAAAAGTATGAAATGTGTAAAATTATTGATTGTGTAAATGTTATTTTAGTCAAGTTGGACGAATGCTAATAGGAAGCAGTGTGAAAAATTATTAGAATTGATTAGAAGGTTAGCAGAAGATGATAAAGATGGTGTGATGGCCCATAAGGTATGATTTTGAATATTATAAATTAAAGGAGTATCTAGTATTTTTTAATACTACATACTCTTTTTCTCAATCTTCTTCTCTAATAGTCTACTATTAGAGAAGGCGTTATTTTTGTTAGTTAAATTAAGAAGTTTTGTATTCCATTTAACAAAATTCAAGAATATTTTAACTTGAGTTAAAAATTTTTTTTAATATTTTAAACGTAAACTGAATACAAATAAATTTTAATGTTTATTTTGATGTTTTTTTTTGGGTGTAGAACAGGGGTTCTCAGCTTGCTTGACCCATGCACCTCTTTTACCATTTCTGAAAAGTTCATTCACCACCTCATTTCCAAAAAAAAAATCAAAAATGCATTCTAAATAATATGCAAATATTACAAAAAAAAAACTTTTATTGTTCCTAATTTGTATATATACATTCACAACATTATACATGGCTTATGTTCATAATTGAGTTTTATAAATTAAATGCCAATTGAAAATATTGATGGATATACAAAATAGAAACAAAAATGAAACTAATGCAATTTAAAAATATAAGTAAAATAACAAGAGATTAAAATCTGCATCAATTTAATTCAGAAGACTACGATTCATCAAATGACAAAAACTGTGTTGTTTTGCTTTGGCTAATTCTGAAATATTCGGAGGAGTGCTTGACAGGGCACAACACAGGTCGTTTTCTACCTCTAATCTACTGCATTGATTTGTTTTAATTTGCGACAAAGTTGAAAAGCCTGACTCACAAAGATATGTCGATACAAATGGAAACAATGCACGGATAGCTATTTCCGACACTTTTGGGTAGGATTCGCACATCAGGGGCCAAAATTCTGTTCTTTGATTTTTCATCAAACATATATCTTGCTTCCGAATCAGTTTTTAGCTCAAGGAATTCATCTTGGCAATCATCTGGAACTCTTTCAACTGGCAATTTGAATGGATTTCTTACTAAATCGAACTCATCATCACCAAGTTCAGGAAAGTATCTGCTGAATTCATTTTCCAGTGCTGTCAAATGCTGCAAAATTTCATTTTTTGCAAATTGTGGAAGCATCTTATCTTCACCACAAACATCAAGAATGGATGTCAGTTTCTCAAACATAGCTACATTTTATGAGTTGACTTTTCTCTTCTAATTTTCAAGCTTGCTCATAAAAGCTCTCAAGGCATCTACGAATTTTATAATATTTGTATTCCTTCCTTGCATCTGAAGATTCAGTTTATTCAGTTGCTCGAATATATCAACCAAATAAGCAAGACGTATGATCCATTCTTCATTGTTTAGCCAGGCAAGAAATTCAGTCTTACCTTGAATCTCGAAAAACAATTTGAGCTCGTCCCTAAGCTCAAATATTCGTTCAGTTATATTTCCTCTTGACATCCAACGGACGTTTGTGTGAAAAAGAAGTGAATGATGAGTAGCATCCATATCATAACATAACTGCTTGAAAAGTCGGGAGTTTAGAGCTCCTCCTTTGACAAAATTTACAATTTGAATTGTTTGATCCAAAACCTTCTCTAACGGAGCTGGAAGTGTTTTTGAGGCTAGTGCCTGACGATGGATCATACAATGAATGCTTTGATGAATTGAAAATAATCCAAATCTTGAAGACTTGATCTCTTGCACAACTTGATCCTTGATGTCAGTGGCCATATCGCTTATCCTCCTTTGAACAGTACTGTTTGAAAGTGGAACCAATGCAATTGTTTTCTTCATTTCATCTCCCAACACAATTTCCACCATTTTGAGAGAGCAAGGCTTAATCAAATTTTCCCCAATTGTGTATGTGGTTTTTTCTGCTTTGCTATTTCAAGAGCTACAAAATAAGAAGCTTTAGTAGCTTTCTGTTTATTTTCTTTAAAATCTGTTGATACCAGCCTCATCTTTTTTACAGCATTCCCATGACGTTCAAAAAAGTTTTTGTTCTTGTCTTTATGTTGAGGATGAAGATTTTGTAAATGTTGCTTCATATTTGCTGGTTTCATAGAATCGTTTGCCAAAGCTTTATTACAAATAACACATTGAGACCGTTCTTCTCCATTGATGATGATGGATGTCAATCCATACTCAATATATGAATGATCGTACTTTCTTTTTTTGATACTCATGATGGGCTCCAAATTCTGTTAATAAGACATGGAAAATTCGAAATTATAAAATATAAAATTTATAAATGGAACTTTTTACAGACAATTTTATAGATTTAATTTTTCTTTAATCAGCATCATGGCTGACATGAAGAAGTATACAGTGTCAGGGATGCATAAACAAGAATGTGTAATATGCTTAATTACAGGAGAATATTGTCCGTTTTAGTACATAAAAACTAGACTGGCTAGCGTAGCACAGTGAGAAAAAGTGGCATAATCAGAATAGCTAACAAAGAGAAAACAACTGGAATTATAATGGGAATAAAAACAGATGACTGTGCACATGGATGCACAGACAGTAGAAGAAACAAAATTATTATAGGGTACCTACATACTTCGAGATAAAATTCAGCAAAAGATGTTCACTCTGACACTGATGACAAGTCAAGAATGAAATCTTTATAGTCTCTCAGACTATTTATACCAGGAGTTCCTAACCTTAGGGTTGCCGAGAAATTTACTTGGGGTAGACATGGAAATGCTTAAAAGGATATTTGGCTGATATGAGTGGATTAGGATTAGATTCAGTTGGTTTTTCCAAACCGTTTCCCAATTTACCTGAAATACTTAATTAAAATTTAAAACGGTGCTTCTTAATCCCTCTCAAGTGGTCAGTGTCCCCTGGCGGTGGCTACTATGGATTTACAATATTCGGCCCAGGGCATCTCCAGTAGATATTTTCTCCAAAGTCATAATTCACCCCCTTGAATCCCGAAATTCACCCCTAATGAGAACCCCTGGTGTAGAAGGTATTTAATTGATTTAGCCACTCGTGACTGGTTGTTTAATTCCCTAGTATTTTTATCTGTTTGATTTACAAATCCTTAATTAACATTTTGGTGTTTTGTTTTAACATGGTGAATATCTTAGGTCCAACCGGTGGTAGTAGGTGATCGTTATTTCAACGTTTATTCGACTTTTTATAAACCTTCGTCTGATGTTCATGACAACATGTTTCTAGATGAGTTAGTTAGTTTTTTATACATTTATATATTGGTTTCGTAGTTCCTTTTGAAATATTTGAATTGAATATTGTTTCGATTATACATGTGTTAAAGGTGTGTTTTTTTCTATTATTTGTGATTAATTATTTAATCATCAATGTGAAAGCCTCCTGTTTAGTATATTTAAACACATTGTAATAATTTCTGCTTTTATCTTTTAGAGCAAGGTTTCTCAACGTAAAAAATCTAATTATGCACGCGTATATTTTCGAAAAAATGTTGATTGTAAGTTGTATAAAATAATTCCATTACACTAGCAATATTAATTTGAAATACACTTATTCGACAATATTTTTAAAATAACAAACAATATATCTTAATTATTGTTTTAAAAAGGATTTGTGAAAAAATAATATAATTTGGATAGGGTATAAAAAAGATCAATATAATATAACATTCTAAATTATTGGGGTGCATTAGGGCAAGTAATGAGAACATGATGCCTTATCATTATATTTTGTTACCAATGCTTGAATATTCTAAGGGTCACGTCGTTACGTTATTGATATATTCGTTTTTATGGTATAAATTTGGTACGAACCATGTATCCGATGTTACTTTTTTTTTTTTTACTCGTGGACCCCTGGATGTTCATGTGTATCACGTTGAAACCCCTGTTTTAAGGTCTTTACTTTTGAAATCTATTTTGTCCTCAGTTTAATGTTTTTCTTAGACTGAAGTCAAGTATTCTGATTCGATTATCTGCTTTATAACAGGTAATTCATTTTTTTTCTGATCCCGTTACTTAGGTGGTTATAAGTACTCTGGTAAATGTTGGGTTTGTGCTTGTGAACATTGTTGTGGTTGTTCCTTCGAATCTTGGTTTAGAAAATTGTTATATGCGTTCTGCCCATCCTTTCTTCGATTTTGAAAAAGTGTTTATAGAGGTAAGTAAGTCTTCCAATTCTTCTTAGATCCTTCTCAAAATGTTTCATCACACTGAGTGATTTTTTCACTGTGAAGTTGTCATTCCTATTTCTCTTATCTTTCTTATAGAATTGTCCACGGATTCTAGACGAGGACTTCTGTGTCTGTGAATGAAGGTTCGGGGGTAGTTGTTTAAAACTACAATGAACACTATTTCTAACCTTTAACCACTCAAACCCTGATCTCCCTAAGTTTCCAGTCTTTGATAGCTTGGAGAACCTGGAAAAATTCGATTGCTACATGGTTGAAAAATCTTGTGAGTCCTGGTTGCGTTTGATCACAAATTGTTGCTTCAATGAGATTGTTGTACTTTATGATAATTGATGTTTTTTAAAATGGAGCCATGTGGTGTAGCAGAAACCACCCAAGAAGAACGCATAATAATAGTCTACATAAATTACATTCTGATAAATTCACCATCGTGTATGAAGCAGGAGCACAAATTAATTCGAAACTTTGATTTATGCTAAGATCCAAAATGCTCAGCTTTAGTAAAATATTTCCTAAGCTTCCTTTCATATTCCTGACATAATCCTCATGTCCTCTCCTGTTCTTATCGTTCCCGGTGAATCCATGTGAATTAAAGTTAAATAATTTTATTTGAAAATATAGATTTACTAAGAAGTTCTTTGTTGCTTGTATTTCTTTTATTTAAAGGATATTCAATATATTTTTCTTCTATTAAGTTCTCTTTTTTATAATTTGAATATTATTATTATTATTTTGCATTTTTATTACAAAGTGAAAAAAGGAATTTCAGTTAAGGAGTTTCTCGTAAAAACAGAAGCAGTTATTCATTCTTTCCTAATAATTCAAACTAATTTTGTCTCTTTTTCATGTTGAGTGATTTCAACGTTCTTTCGAAGAGTTTTATTTCTCTGGCTTTATTAAACGTTTGAAATTTCTGTATATTTTTCTGTTTCGAATGGGGTTTATTCGAAACAACAACAATAATAATTCATATTATCATGAAGTATTTACTCATGTTCACTATCATTCAAACATTTCTAATTAGAGAACAAAAAAATTCAATATATCAAACAGTGTTTATTGTTTTTATTTAATTTTATGTTTATTTTACTTTTATTTGTTACAATGTCGAAAGTAATTTATCATTTTGTTTCATTTGATAATTGTCTAATGCATAATTTTTTAACCATATTTTTTTAATTCAATATATAAAAGTAAAAAAATAAATTTCTTTTCTAAAACCTAGAAAATTTTATTTTAATCCTATTAATCCCATCCTAATCCTTCAGTCCAATACCTCTTGTAACCACTCCTTACAGGTACTTTGTGTTCATGACGGCTTTGAAGTTGAGCTTGAACTTTCTTCTTGGATCACATATGTTTCGATGGCAAGGGACTGAATTTATCGAAGCCTCTGTGGAAGCCCGATGAATAGTCATCTGTTATCATGGAAAAATAGAAGAGTAGTTTTGAATGTATCTGATATCAGATAATTTAACAGTATAGCATTGGAGGAGGTAGTTACATTTTACCAGTTGTATGTATTTATTGTATGTATATTGTAGTTGTCATGAGGAATCTATCTTCGAAGTATGTGGTACGATTTCAGCATATCTGAGAAATGAATAATTTAATTCGAGTCAATTTCTGTTGGTTGTCAGTTGAATAAACATAAATGAATAAACTTTTTTTGTGGTTACTTGTTACACATAATTTCATAAATATTCTAATGCTATACTGAAATTCAATTTTCTTTTCTAGAAGTACCAGGAATATAAGTAATAACTAAAAATATTCCTTCACTTCCCCGTGGTGTCATCTATTACTTGAAAATATATATATTTAATAAGGTTATGGATTGTGAATTATTCTTAAATATAGGCTTTTTCTAATTATATTGGCACAAATCAGCACAAGTGACTGATTGTCAATGCGTAAAACTTCTTTTTTTTTCTAGGTATTAACACTTTTTTGGAATCTTGCTCATGGTGAAGATGTAGCAACTGAAATAATGGACCAAGCCCTGAATGCCCATGTTAAGATTTTGGACTATAGTTGTGCACAGGTCAGTTTAATTTATCAATTAGTAGATTAACTACATTTTTTACCTGTCTATATGGATAGGTTATCACACTCTGGATGTAAACATTCTCGCAAACGAAACATGGAATTTAAAAAGCTACTTTAGAATTTTTAAAATTCGGTGAAAGGTGATCTGAGAATACTGTTTCGGTACATTGTATGACAAATAATTCAATAACTCTAAAATATCTTAATGTCTTTGTTGATGACATTAAAAAACATGTAAAAAGAAATTAAAAGCAAAACAGAGAAGTTGTGTACTAAGTTTCTGTATGGAGTTGTATAATTTATTTTATGGCATATAATGGGAATTATGAAACAAATTCTTTTTCATGTAACCACTATTTTTTTTTTGTATGAAATGCATTTTTGAGTAATACATGTTTAGGATGATCTTCGTGTTCCAGACAATTCGAAAATTGCTTAGTACTTCTATATAGTTTTTTAAATACATTGTAATATTAAAATTAAGTTCCTCTAATGTTTTCTTTATACCCTTTCCTGATTGCTTCTTTGGTACTCATGGAAATTCTTTTAGAATTCGAAAGCTTTACCTATATCATCCCTGGGTGACATAAGTACCGGATGTTATTTCTCAATAGAGTGTTTATCCTCCCATCGTTCAACTATTCCTCCTTGAGTTTCTTTTTTCAAGAAATTAAGAATAGTTTTCTTCGCCTACTAGACCTACAATTTTCTCATGCTGGTAGGACATAATCTTAAGGCTTCCGTCATACAAATGCATGCAAACCTTCGGATTTTATTCAATTTCTTCTGTACCTGGTTTGTTCTTTTAATTCAAATAATCACCCCATAAGTGATGATGGGTCTCACTCACTATCATATTATACATCCTGAGCAGTATTTTGGGTGAACGTCCCCACATCCTGCTTGCCATCCTTCTGCATATCATTTAGTGTTTATGTGACATATTAATTTTTTTGGATAGGTTAGTAATATGCTGATTTAATCTGAGTTTCCTGTCTAGTGTATACCTAAATATTTAACCTCATTCTTTAATTCAATAGTACCCCATTCAGCCTAATAGGTTTCGTGCGTTCCATTTTTCTTCTTTTAATTGAAGCGACTATTGTCGTCTTCCTGGGATTATTTCCAAGCCAGTCGTTTCATACCATTGTTCTGTGGTTTTAATTTCACCTTGCATTAAGTCGCATAGAGGATCTTCAGATTTTCCACTTGCAATCAGAGCTATATCGTCAGCATAGTCCTGGCACCGAATGCCTTCCAGTGTTAGCTTCTACTACCCTGACCACTATCTACTACCGGGATCCACAATAGTGGGGATAGTACTCCTCCTTGTGGAGAACCTTTCGTGGTAGTCATCTGTATAGTTTTTTGACCTATATTGATTTCTACTTTCCTTGCTCTAAGCATTTCCCCTGTCCATCTGGCTAGGGTGGTATCCACTTAGGTCATCCCCTCCATTGCTCCGTCACCTCTGTCTCTTTCTCTTTATTCTTCAGGAGAATACTTTGACCCAAGGGACTATGATGGTTTGCCTCGTCTTTATTGATCACATCAGGGGGCTCCTCGGTTTGCTCCATCCTCTCATCAGCCACTGCCTTCTTCATGCCTAGGACAGCGATTTTGCCGAAACGGTAGTTGAAGGTACGTCCTTCTTTCACTATCGCCTAGGAAGAGCCTTCTTCTATGCCTAGTATCATTAGCGCTCCTGAGGCCCTCTTGTCTGATGGAGTGTCTTCCATCCTCCATATTCATCCCTTCATTTTGAGCACTCACCAGCGCCAAAATTTTCATTTCCTCCGAAGACATGGACCTTGGGAAGAATATCGGGCCTTGTGCGGCTTTGGTATGTCCTTTCCCCACTTCACTGTCAGGGGTTTGCCCTTCCAGTTTTGTAGGTTCAGAACCTGCCTTTTTAACAATTCCACTGATTTCTCACAAGTTATGTCGATGACCAACATCCCCGGTCTGAAGTGTATGCCTTCAAACCGGAGTTTGGCCTCCTAACCCTTAGCAATCTCATCCACCAAGGCATTTTCCAATGATGTTAGTTCATCATTGGTGAGACCCACTTTGGATATTCCATCAGCATGACTGCAACTTTGTGAAGTTTTGCCACATCAGCGAAGCTAACTTTGTTTATGTCTTTACTGCGAGGTGAAGTGCAGTGCTTAATCACTTTTTACTCTGCTGGTCTCCTTGTGTTAGGGAAATTGCCCTATCCCTTTTCTTTAACTCCTCCCTTTAACGTCTCTTACCTCCCTTACACCTTTTCAATGCCATACCAGTTATCCTATTTCACTAGTTTCAGTTTGAATGTGTCTCTGACGAAAACCAGTTTTTTAGTTGAAAGATCTTGCTCCATTTCTGAGTTTGTTACTGTAGTTTAGAGTTAATTTTTCTTTCACATGCTTACTGTTGAATCTTGTTATCTGTATTTATATGAGACAAATGTAAAATACGCTTACTGTAGTTAGTACTTCGAATGGTTGTTCGTCGTGAGATGAGTACTAGTGACAAAAGTCATAAGCTCTATCTCTTTTTGTCTTATTCTCTTGTTAACAAACATCTGTTCGAAGTGTTGACTGTAATAAATACCTTTTTCTGTTATGTGTCCTACTTCAGTTCTAGTTTTTAATAAGTTTGGATCAGATTTCCGAATTCCAATATATGTGTATAAGTAATAAACAAAAAATGAAATTTAATAACATGTTAAAGCACATTATATAGAAAGAACATGTAAAAAGAACTGACGCAACTCTCTTCTATATTTCACCTTTTGTCGTCATCAAGATTAGGAAGTGGCCCGCTCGGATGTCAAACAAAGACTCTGCGTCACCATTTTTTCAAGATTTTCAAATAATGATCATCGGGAGCAAAATAAGAACAGACAAAAAGAAGTACAGATATAGTTCTTATATGGCTGCACAATTATTTTGCTCTTAATGATGAATATTTGGAATGTTGAAAGAAATGTAAATGTGACAATGCTTTCATTTATGTTGGCTATTTATTACTGGCATTTGACAGTAATATTCATATTGTGGTGATATATGTGAAGTGATTCTATATTATTGGAAGTAATTTATTAAATATTTTTATGAAATATGTATGTATATATATATAAAAAGATTTCACATAAACACGTGAAACAACAATCAATGATCAAACCACAATAAGAAATGGGAAAACAAGTCTAAGATCTTTCAACCGTAACAAGCGGTCTTCGTCAGAGTCAAAAACCCAACTGAGTCAGTTGGGTTTTTGACTCTGACGAAGACCGCTTGTTACGGTTGAAAGATCTTAGACTTGTTTTCCCATTTCTTATTGTGGTTTGATCAATGTATATATATACGTATATATATGCGTATGTATAAAGTGAAATACTGTAACAGAAATTGTAACTCTTGAAACCATTTTGTGCAGGAACGGGATATCCAAAAAACTGAATGGCTAAACAAATGTGTAGACGAATTGAAAGCAGGTGGCAATTGGGTATTACCAGCGTTAAAACAAATTAAAGAAATAGCTTGTCTTTATGAACAACCTCCTAGTGCTAATCAAAGAACACATGCATTCTGCAGGTATGTGTAGTTCAAGGTTTAATAAATAAATTTGACATAATTTATCTGTAACTGAATGTCTTCACCAATTTTGAGATCTTCACCAAAAAGATGTTCAACAAAGACTTTTGTATTTTCATGAAATTGTGTGTGTGTGTGTGTATTTGTGTTTGTGTCTGTGTGTGTGTGTTTCTGTGTGCTTGTCTGATTGTTTGTGTGTTTCTGTTTGAGTGTGTGGGTGTTTGTTTGCGTATGTGTACGTGTGTGTGTTTGTGTGTGTGTGCTTCTGTGTTTGTTTGTGTCTGTGTGTGTGTTTGTGTTTTTTGTGTGTGATTGTTAGTGTGTATGGGCGTTTGTGTTTGGGTCTTTGTGTGTGTGTGTGTGTGTGTGAGTGTGTCTGTGTAGTTTTATGTGTTTAGCACTCAAATAAACAAAATAGGCACTCTTTGACTTTGTGTGTGTGTGTGTGAGTGCGTGTATATGTGTGTGTTTGTTTGTGTGTTTATTAGTTTGTGTGTATGTGTGTGTTTGTTTGTTTGTGTGGGCGTATGTGTGTGTTTGTTTGTTTGTGTGTGCGTGTTTGGTCTGTGTCTTTGTTTGTGAGTTTGTGTGTGTGTGCGCGCTTGTGTGTATTATGTGTGTGTTTGTGTGTTCTGTGTATGGGTTGTGTTTTTGTGGGTGTGTGTGTGTGTGTGTATGTGTGGTTTGTTTGTTTGTGTGTCCGTGTATTTGTGTGTGTGTATTAGTGGGCTTGTGTGTTGTGTGTTTGAGTATGTGTTTTGTTTGTGTGTGTGTGTGTGTGTGTGTGTGTGTGTGTGTGTTTGATGTCTGTCTGTATGTGTGTTTGTGTGGTGTGTGTGTGTGTTTGTTTGGTGTCTGTCTGTGTGTGCATTTGTGTTTGTTTATAAGTTTGTGTTGTGTGTGTGTGTGTGTGTGTGTGTGTGTGTATGTGTGTGTGAGTGAGTGAGTTAGTGTGTGTGTGTGTGTATTTGTGAGTTGGTGTGTTTTTGTGTTGTGTGTGTGTTTATGTTGTTGTGTGTGTGTGTGTGTGTGTGTGTGTGTGTGTGTGTGTGTGTGTGTGTGTGTGTGTGTGTGTGTGTGGTGTGTTTATGTGTATATCTGTTTGTGTGTGGGTGTTTACGGTGTGTGACTTTGTGTGTGCTTGAATATAAAATTACCATAAAATTTATATTGGTCAAACTGGTAAATCATTGAAGACATGTGTAAAACAACACCAATATAACGTAAGTAGACAGGAAAAAAGTTGTGTCTTATTCTTGCATATAAAAAATGAAAAGTATCATATTGATTGGACAGGAGCTAAATTTATTACATATGAAAACTCAATGTTGTTAAGAAATATTATTGAATCGTCTCTAATTAAATTTAATAGATCAAATATTATAAACATTAATAACGGTCTCTTCAAACTTGATACTTTCGTTAAGAGGGCAATAGCCTCTTCTAAGAGGGTTGACAGCTAGCGGATAGTTTTTTACTCTTTCTTACTGTACTCCTTTGTTTCGCCAAACATCCCTTTCTAGACATTAGTCCTTTCCTGCGCTTTCACCCTTTTAAAATACCACTCTTCCCTCCCACTCTTCTCAACTCCTCACCAGATGTTCTCTGCATCTAGTGTTTCAGTTGGGTTTTTGACTCTGACAAAGACCGCTTGTTACGGTTGAAAGATCTTACTTAGTCTTGTTTTCCCATTTTCTTATTGTGGTTTGATCATATATATATATATATATATATATATATATATATATATATATATATATATATATATACTTTTTGAACATATAGAAACACAAATTAAAACTAATCACTATAACTTTCTTCCAATTTGTTCATCCCTTTTATCGGTCGTCCCCAGGAAAGGAAGTGTTCCGGTGAAAAGCAATATGCCAACTGGACAACTTCATAGAATATGCGGGGTTCTTGACTACACCGAAATCGAATAAAAGAATAGAAATTAATGATGAAAAAAACAGAAAAAATAATATACGAGGCTTTTTATAATTTAATCCAAAAAAATTAATAAACTGAACAATAATTCAATGGTCGATATTTGATGTAATTTAAATTGTATTAAATTCTTTTATTAAAAAAATAAAATGTTTCAGGCCCGATGTGATCAACCGATTACAAGCAGAACATCAGCTAGTTATTTTAGTCACAAATAATTTAATTACCTACATGGATAATGTGAGGCAAATATTTAAAGGTAATTTAGATTTAAATATTACAATCAATGTTAAATTAAGTTCTTTTATAAGTGTTGTTTTGTTTCAGATAACCCTACTCTTAATCCAAACGATTATTTTCCGGATAATAGGTATAACCATATTGCTCAGGTTCAAGAAAGACTGAATTTCTTAAGGTTTTTACTAAAGGTAATGTAACTTTTTTTTCTTTTATGTCAAAATTAAATTGGTTCATAGGTAACATTTTTCTTATATTTACTGTTAATCATGTAATATTTAATAAAATTCAGGATGGACAGTTGTGGCTGGTAGCTGAACAGGCAAAGCAAATTTGGCAATGTCTTGCGGAAGGAGCTGTGTTCACTACTGATCGTGAAGCTTGTTTCAAATGGTTCTCCAAACTTATGGTTCAAGATGATCCCGATATAGATCCAGCGATAAATAAAGATTTCTTCCAGAATAATGTACTTCAGTTGGACCCGACTTTACTTACAGATAGTGGAATAAAGTAGGTTCTTTTGTGGACGCTTTTTCATTTATCTTTAACTTTGAAGATTTGTATGATTCTTATATTTCTTTATTCTTAACTGTTGTGTATATATATATATACACTTAAAAGTTTCTGGTTTTCGGGAGGACTATTATTCTACTGTAAATAACAACCTGACTTTATTCTAGACTGGGAAATAACCAGTTTTTGTTTTTAAGTTAATGATATATATATATATATATATATATATATATATATATATATATACGAGGTGTGTAAATAAAGTAGTGAGACTGGCAACGTCGCTTTCGATCTGGCAACGCTGGAGACGCGTGGCCTTGAGTAGCGTCAGGTGCACGTGTGATGCGCCTCCAGTATGAATCTGAACTCGCCACAGTCATTTGTTTGTCCGTAGCGTTGGTTTTCCTGAAATGGTTTTTTCTTGAGCGTTTTAAAAATGAGTGACCTCAAAGTTGAGCAGCGGTGTGCAATCAAATTTTGCTTCAGACTTGGACATAATGCAACCGAAACTTTTGAAAAACTTCAGGAGGCCTATGGAGAACGTGTTTTATCAAGGGCACAGGTTTTTCGGTGGTTTAAGGAATTTTCAGAAGGAAGAGAGTCGATTGAAGATGAACCACGAAGCGGAAGGCCTTCAAGTGCAAACACCGATGAAAATGTCAACAGAGTACAATTTTGTATATACATATACAATATATACATATATATATATATAACAGATTCAATAATATATCGACTCGACCGTTTGATAGAATAGGTGTGTTCTCTAATCGGGGTTTGGTCAATTTTTCAGTCTACCAGACTAACCAGAAGTTACTGGTATAAAAGACTCAAAGGCATAAGGCCATAATATTTGGCCAAGAACCGAACCTTGAGGACATACTCATTCAACATTTCTTCTTACCGTTGTCATCCCAGCACTAGCCACCACCGACCTCCCGTCAAAGTACGACTTAATAATGCTAATTAAATTATCGCTAACTCCGGCCTCACGCAACTCCTAAAAAATTGCGGGTCTCCACACAAAGTCGAAAGCTCCTTTAATGTTCAGGAATAGTTCCATTATATATGTAGACTCAGACTCCGATACAAATGTTCCTAGACCAGTTAGCGCATCATCGGTTGAGCAACCCTCCTTTGACCCAAACTTGCAGCCGGTTGAAACTAATTTAAGTTTTACCCGTTGGGTAGGGGCCTTAACACCAACGCCTCCATACACTTACCCATACAAGGCAGCAGAGATATAGGGTGATAGATAGGATGTAACCAGGGAGGGGTCACTGTCATGGCTCTTAGACAAAACGGAGACCACCCCAACTTTAAACCTCTCAGAGAAGTAACCACGTTCAAAACAACCCCTATCTATACTGAGCAGGGACCGACCTACTACTGAGAATGCTTTTTGTAGAAGATGGGAGACAACCCATCAATACCTGGAGCTTTATAATTCCCGGGGCGCTTGAGGGCGATCCTGACATCATCAAGTACAAACATTCCTCGCTTCAGCGTGACTGGGATTCTCACCAACAGAACTGTCACGGGGGAAAAAAGTAATCTATGAGGCCGTTTAATCTACTTTCCTACGTGTCAACAATACCATGAGGGGTCTTAAGGTCAGATGTGGTTCTAGCTACCTTCACCCTGCCACTCACCAATCTGTAGGGTAGACTCCAGAGATCTCTCTCCTCAACGAATTTTCGCCATGAAGACCGCTTTACCTTTCGATATTCTTTCCTAAAGTAGTTTTTATGCTCTATGTAGGTCCTGAAGAGCTCCTGACGTCTCAAGACATCTCTACACTTCTGGTATCGCATTCTATGCGATGCAGCAATTCTCCTAAGACAGATCCTCAGACCACCAGTAGACTGGTTTAGTGCATAGCTTCTTGAAACCTGCCGCATCTGCCGCTGCTCTACACAGAATTTCTTCCACTAACTCCACCTTCAGTTCTATCTCAGCTGAGCATTCCACACATACATCAAAAAAGTCCCTATGGAGTTCATTTATACTACTCAGCGTTCTCACAAAGCTATTCCAATCAAACTCCCCTCGCCCTATATCTCCGCTCCTTTTTATATTCAATTGGCCCAACACTGATGGTAAGTATAATGACATTATGGTCACCAACCAGGACATTTTCAACAACACATTTTCACAACTATCCAAGATTGTCCATTTGGGCCAGCAAAAGTCGGGGACTCCTGTGTATTAACAACATGTCGGTTTAGGAGAGCCAAGGATAACTCCCCTTCTTAAGTCGATGTAAGTGAGCCCCGATGTAAGGTAGTAGGTTGAGCATTAGCATCTGCCATTAAAGTAAATTCCTTTCCCCCCATAGAATAGAGGACACCATCCAATTCAATTAGCGCTTGCTTCATCGGTGTAGTATATTGTTTGTAAAAAGATATTAATGCAATGTTCATGTTCAAACCCATCATAGTGACAGCTGTTATGTGGCTAGAAGAAATGGAAATCGTACAAAATTGGATGTCCTTGTTCATGCCAAAGACAGCTGCTTTAGGGTTCACCGTAGTCATAACACAAATCTTTCCCCTCAACCCCACTCCATATCAGGTTGGAAGCTCCAAGGTTTCTGTACCACAATCGCAGATGCCCCAATCTGCAAGCAGTAATCGTATAGTTGGTCTGTAGAAAATTTAGATTTGTTTATATTTGCTTGGACTATTTTAAGACTTTTCGTAATCGGTTTTTTGTTTTAATACACGTAATTCTCCTTTCCTGACGGGGCATTTTTTTTCAAACGCTGAATGTCCCATGTAATCAATGATAACCTTCTTGCAATTGACACACTTGACCGTTGACCTGTCGGGGCATAATCTTGAGTCATGTATCTCCCACAGTGTCCACAAATTGAATCTTGTGGCCACATGCCCAAACCCTAAGCATCTAAAACATTGACTCAATTCATCAAACTTTTATACCGGACAACATTGCCAGTCTAACCTTACCTGACCTTTAGCTAAAACCGCTTTATAGTCCTCTTTCTTGACTGAGCAAATAACTGTCATTAAGGCTTTATTTTTGCCTGGAATTTTAAAGAGAAGGACGATATTACTCACTTCATCCTCCCCATTATTCTTAGACAATTGATCTTCCAGATCCTTAAACGTTAACTCGCTAGTGACAGACCTAACTTGAACCCTCGGTAGCATAGCCTCAACCCCTCTTACCAGTAGACCACAATTGGTACTTTCAATTGCCTCAGCCATCTTTTTGGTCTGCCGATGTTGCAACAGTAAGCTCAACACCCCCCAGGTTTCTCATAGTGTTAATCCTGGCTCCAATAATATGTGGCTGAAATTTCGCCTTCCAATATTTCGTGATTTTTAGCGTGATTGATCGCTCCTTCTCCTGGAAGAGTTACTATTATCACATTCTTTCTTGGAGCCAGGATTATGTCCTTCAGTAGATTACCTCTAACATCTCCTATCGGCTGTCTTGGAGTTTCATTAATCTGGGTTGCAATTCTATCCTCCTTAGGATCTTTCTTCTCTTACTTTTCATCTCATGCCATTTATCCGGTTCCTCACCAGCAGGTATCGAGTTTCTAAGGAAAGGAGAACGGTCATCGACTCTTCCTTCCTAGTTCCGGACTGCACATTAACAGTACTCTTTCCAACTTTGCTATTCACTGTACCCTTCTCAGGAGACATCAAGTCACCAATTTGTCGCACATTAGAAGGACCCAGAATCTCCTTATCCACCTGCCGGCCACAGACACTAGCATACGAAGAAGCCGTCATCTCATTTACTTCTTAGAGAGTGCAGACACCTCTGGTGCCATTTCTTTCTCTCATTGTTTGATTTCACCCATATGGGGGGACAAATTTACTGTTGGCCTGTTTGCTCCGAGGATTGACTGAACTTCTTCCTTCACTGAAGCCAGAACCTCTCATGATACCCTTTCATCATAGCTTTAAGTTCCTCCTTCACCTTCATCACGGTTCTCTTCTTGATAGGAGTCTAGGGTAGTCCCAACTCGGTAAGCTTTAAAACTAGCTCTTGTGAGACCGGTGGCTGACCTCAACTCATCAACCACTAGGTGTAAATCTTTGTTAATTTTCATTAATTTACTACAGTTATCCTCTTCCACAGACACCATAACCTTAATTTCGGACACAACGGACTGTAGACAACAAAGAAGACTTAATAGCCTCTCCAGCTAAATAAGTAATTAAGCTTAAGTAATTAATTAAGTAAGTAATTAATTTAATATAACCATTTCAAACTGGACAATATGGGTCGTCCCTTCTGGAGAGCCAGCTATTTTTCCCTTTTCCATCAATTCTGGGTGATCAGTCGGACCTAATCCAATCTCCACAGAGGTCTTTAACTCCTCTTCCCCCAAATACACATCCAGAAGAGGCCCTTGTGTCCTACCCCTCTTTGTCTCCTCCAATAAGGGCAAGTTATCCCTTGCCCTTTTTCTTTTTTGCTATTGGTGTCTTGACCAGTTCTGAGTGGAAAACCATGTTCACCGGCAACAACTCTGCAACAATGGACTTTGGGGAACCCAACCCAATGATCTCTGCATCAGCTGAGACCCTTTTTCTTACTGTTGTAACCGGCGTCGTAGGCGAGGATGTTGACCCTGCTGCACTCTGTACTTTTACAAAACATCCATCAGGACCCTTTTGCCTAGGTGGCTTACACAAGCCTTGCTTTGCAGTAGCACCCCCAACCGCCCTCTTAACGTCATCAAAGGATGACCTGCGCCCTCCCAGCGAACTCGAATTAGAAGTAGAAGTAGAAATCATAAGGGAAAAGGCCCCACTACAGCAGGGGGCTATCCGATCCGGGCATGCCCAAACTGATGATCAAATCACGAGTGTCGGAGTTCTCTCGGAGGATCGGATTACACACCTGGTGGGGGGAGACACTCAACCCCCTTAGGGTCCCAGGCCCTTACTAGCATTCGCTTTCAGGGCTCCGTATGGACGAAATAGGGCACCCCCTGCGGCGCCTGCTAGGTGGGGGACCCCTAGGGGTATACGGTCGCCAGCCAGACCGGCCTTTAGATGAATCAATTTCAAATGTGTCCACACCACAGGGGCAGTCCGTATAAACCAAATTCAATCCATAATCCAGAAGTCTCGTGACAGGCAGAGCCTGGTTCCTCGAGAGGACCAGGTTGGCGGGGTTATATTTCTCTCTACCATTATAAACCTCGTGTGGGGAATAACAAACATGTCTACTGGTTGACAATTAAGAGACGACGGTTTAGCCTTAATTTGTAATTTCTCTAGGATTTTTAGGTGCCGTGGGTCACATGAAGTCATTGTAGTTGGAGCACTTCGTCCTTTGGACCATCTTCTCCCTAAAGAGATGCGTCCTCATCTCTTTATTTTTCATGTTGGATCGGGAAATTTCACAAAGCAAAACAGAACTAGTTTTTTTGTTCTTGTGTTATATGAAGAGGCTAAGCTGGACCTCTTCATTTTCCATATGTTATATTCCATATAACATACTTTTTATGTTATTCTGTCGCAGTGCTTGTTCATCTTGCTGATACTGTCTGTTTATTAAGTTCTATAAAACAGATGGACATGGTTTATCTATCTTGAACCATCTTGGTATTCTGATGTGCCATCTTCCAGCTTCGTATTTCACTGCTCTTGTATCAATTGTTTATCAAAACATGGAAAACCCTCTCCAACTTGGTCGTCTTGACTTTTGCTGCTATGAGTTATAGACTTTCCAACATAAGCTACATAGAATGGTTATACCTATTTGGGCCATATACTTGATTAGTGCGCTTACATTATACTTAATCTACCAGACCCTAGGTTCACGAAAAGTTCAGGAAGAGTAAAACATTCCTCCCTGCTATTCTTTCAAGTTAATTTAGACCTTAAACATCCTCCAGGTGCTCCCTTAAGGTTTTAAAAAAATAAGACTCGCCTCAATTTTTCTGTAAATTGGTACTGGTATTTCCATTTAAATTTATTGTATCCTATATTTGTTAGGGTTCACAAGGGATAATTAGTTATATACATTTCTATTTATGTAAAAAGCTAAGACCCTTGTATTCTTTAATGGTTGAATTTCATTAGTAGTTAGTAGAGTAATTAAATTTTCACGAATTTACAATAAGAATGCTTGGAGAATAATACCATGATCATAATCAGTAACGTCATTGGCATCATGATACAGTAGAAAATATGAGTTGTGAATTGTCTACTAAGCACAATAAATTACTATGTAACAATTTGTTTCAGGTGTTTTGATCGTTTCTTCAAAGCTGTGAATTTAAAAGAAGGTAAACTAAAATTAAAAAAGAGAACTGTTTTGATGGATGATATTGATCTCATAGGATTGGATTATATATGGAGAGTAAGTTTCTTTTCCTGTGCAAGGAAAGTTTATGCAATTTTTACCTAAAGAAGGCTTCTAAACTGCATAAAAACTAGCCAAATTCTTTTGTCACGCCTCTTCCATTTGAGACGTGACCCGCTCTCTTGCAGGGTCCACGAATGTGAGTCGATCGTGATGTCACAATAGGCGGCCATGTTAGTTATGAAGTGTCATGGTTTTGGATAGTCATAACTTTGGATTATGGGAATTTTGAGAGTTCTGAAGGTCCCTTTGCGATTCATGTAATTGTAGAGGAATTCATCGACGAGATATCGTTCTTTAATTCACTGGTTTTTTAATTAGTATTGGTTTTGTAGATTATAGAAATTTTATTTAAATAAAATAGGTGGAAAATTTATGATCGGTCCACCAATAAGAATTATTACTGTAAGGTTTGCAGTTGGCTATCCAGTTTTTAGCTGTAGTACATGTATAGTATAGCAGCACCGATTGGGTGCGATGAAGAAGGTTAACTATATTTGTTTGATTGATTAAAATTATCGTAAACATTTAAAAGCCTAACTTATTTTTTATCATTTTGCAAATGAAAACATTTCTGGAATTGTGAAACATTCAATGCCGGATTCGTTGAAACAATTTCAATTTTAATTTTAGAGTCACATCTTTATCGAAAACATGTTTTTGAAAATATCGCACCTTTTAATTTCCTAGAAACTTTCTTTACTTTTATGAGTAAGCAATTTTCATTTAATTTTTAAATAAAGTCTTTCTAGTTTCCTTGGAGTGGTCCTTACAGATATATTGCAGTTTCATTTTAATAAGTAAAAATGTTAGTAACTTAGTAAATATTTTTCGAGATTTGGTTCTGAAGTTTCAGTATTTGCTTTTCAACAATCGAATTATTTAAAAAATTTGAATGAAAAAATGAAAATTACTTCGTTGGGTAAATTACTATAAATTTGTTTCAGGTAGTAACTCTGGGGGAAGATGAAATGGCTAATAGAGCTATTCAACTTTTAAAGGAAGTTAGTACTAGTTTGGGTCCAAGATTACAAGCTTCGAGTGTCCAGTTTCACCAGTCTTTTACTAGTGAGTGCATGGATAGGCTCAGAGCGCACTATGATACTGTCAGGGTGCTACAACAACAGTCAGCTGATAACCCTCCTGGATGGTTAGTTTCTCATCAGAATTAAATGTGGAAACAAATATTGTATACATTTTATATGCATTTTTATTATTATTTAAGTATGCATTCTATAAGATAATTTTAAAATTTCATATTTTTTTCTTAATAGATTTTTCATTGGTTTGATGGTTTTAGGATACAAGTTGAATGTATCAAAATGTGCCGTGTTCTTCGAGTACTGCAAGAATATATTAGTGAGTACGACGGAGAATTTGATGGTGAAAGAAAGAGTCTGCCATTATACAGGTGTTTTAATTTATTTTGTTTCTTTCTTTGTATTAAACTTAATCGAAATTAGGGCTTCTTGAGTTAATTGTTGATTACTTCAAGAGTAAGCTTTATTTTCTTTCATTTGGATTATGAAATATCTTTTTGTGATTGTTAGATTTGGTACGTAAAATTTAGACATTTTTAGCATTATAATCTTAAATGTAGCCAGATTTTGCTGAAATGTTTGTCACCGCTATATTTAGAACATTACAGAACTCTATCAGGAAATCCGTATTGAAATTATGTATCGATCCTAGATTATGTAATTCAATGTTTTGAATAAAGATAACTGTTATTTAACGTAGAAGTTTTATTAGTAACTTATTACTATTATTAAGCGTTTTACCTGGACGATATCTTTACATTTATAGTAATTATAACTGTAATACAGTTATAGTAACTATTAGTAACTGTAATACAGGTAATGAAGAAATATACTTTTTTTTTAATTTTTTGGGTAGTGTAATGGGTTATTTATTTACTGAAACACAGATACACAACTCATTTTATATTTCGATAACTTGAATAGTGCGCAGTTCCTTCATATCGCTATTTATGTCAGACGTTTTTTGTTAACATAAAGTAAGTTATGTAAGTCTTTCATTTTATGTTTTCTTAATTTAATTTTTGAAAATCGTATATTTAAATAAACCACAATAGTATTTAAATTACTAATTCCTTTTATTTTTACAGAGCATGCAGGGGTAAGCAGATGTGTGTGGTTGTTCGGTTAAGTCAACCAGGTCGCATGATGGATGACATTGAGGTGCAAACACACAGTAATGAAACTTTATGCAACTTAAGAAGGTTTATACTAAGTCGTCTTCGATCCACACCTGCCCACAATGTAAAACTTGATCTCTTTATAAATGGGACTGACATACTTCATCCTCTTGACGATCGTCGAGTCTTACAAGATCTTTCTATATCTGATAAAATTGTGAGTAATGTTATTTTAGTGCCTGTTGTACTGTATTAATATCGTTTACTTTTATACAGATTGGAAGTATGGGGAACCTCCCTCGTTTCATGTTGTGCAATTAAATTCATATAATTTATCGTTTTATTAAAGATTAAATTAGTTGAAGTAGTTAATTAAGGTTCGTGAATTGTGTTGGTCTATTATTTTTTTACTTAAAATTAAATTTGATTAATAAAGAAGTTTTATAATAATTTTCAGAAGATAATTCTAATATATTTTTGTTTATCTGGGGTTGGACTATTATTATTCCTCTGTGTCCTGTTACGGATTAATTCATATCATGACCGCTTTTTCAACAATAAGTAAACACTATGCTTTTTAAAACATCGATTTAACAAAACTTCTCCAACTTGCAAATTATACTCTAACCTTTAATATACTATAACAGTTACACATTTATTTATATTTAAATTCGTAATTAAAAAATAAACGCTGAAGTACATGTGACCTCTACGGTTAAGTATCTTGGTCTTATGAGACAGTCATACCCTTCTTATACAGGGCCCGGTGCATATTGTAAAGGAGAGTTTTTTTAACTGCCAAATTGTATGCAGAAATTTTGTTCTGAAGCTTCACGAAAAAGCATCCAGGATATTTAAGTCAGTGAGTTGTATGAACACCTGATTCAATTAACTTCAATTAAAAATGGTGTGAGTTTTTTACTTAAATTTTGGACTATTGTTTTAAAACATGCTATGGTCAGAAGGTCAGGATACATGTTAATAAATCGAACAGGTGTTCTTTTGGATCTTTTATATGTAATTATGAAAGACCCTTCCTTAAATATTTCAATTTTTTTTTAATTCTTAATGCATTCTAAAGTTGACTTTCAATCCTCTTGGGGTAGTGTAGTATCCTAATATTCTTTTCCTCAGCTATGTTTCGTACACTTTCATAGGTCATGAACTTTTGTTTAATTTTTTTCTTTACCTCAGTTTTGACCTGTTGTATGTGACTGACTTGTTGGTTGGAGTACTGTTATACGCTTCCTGACTGTTTTGCATACCCGTTCGTAGTATCAGAAATTACTGGCTGCGAACCCACTATCACATAATTTCCCTCCCAGTACGCTTCAGTTCACGAACTTCCTGTCGTGCACTGATCTTTTTAGGATCTGGGATTCTATGTAAGGATTCCAACGCAATGATGACAGCTTTAGGGGTTTATGAAGACGCTTTCTTTTTAGCTGCGACACTAATGATTAATATAGTTAAGCCTTTTTTATACCTTCAATATACTTTTTAAAATTGTTAACATCCGTTTCAACCTTTCTTATTGACGTACAAACTTTATTATATGTCACGTACAAACTTCGTACCAGTTTACCTTTTATCACTGTTAGCTGACCCTTTATTGTAAATGCGCAACCGTGTATCCCTAGGATATTAGGTTTCCACCTTTTCGATAGTGGGAGAGACCGTAGTGATTCTGGTAACTCAAGGTTCCTTTAGACATTCACTTTCAAGTTACTGGTTAAATTTATTTATCATGCAGTTGTAATCCGCCACACCATTATTACTGGACTTTTAATACCTCATTTAGTTTCATTTCTTGCTAGTACTTTACTGCATATTGTGGAAACTACAGCCAGCCCCGTATGATAATAAGTATAAAATAATTTCGAAGTTGGTCAATTTTTACAGGTTCCAACCAAATTTTAATATCCAACGTTTTGGTCCGAAGGTTCCGTATAGCTTTTCAGATGTTTGTAATTTCTTTTTTCAAAAATTTTGTATAAATTATTACATTGAGGGTTATGGTTAAAATCTGGAAATGCGTTGTATTTGTATTCTCATTTCGACCTGCGAAAAATTTATTGAAATATCCCTCAGATAACATTTAATAATACTCTTTACTTTTTTATTTGTATTTTAAATTACTAATTGCATATAATTCAGTAAAGTATTTATAAATAGTATCAGTAAATAATAGTATCATAACTTCAGATCAAATTTTTTGTTGTAATATTAATAGGTTGCTTATGAAAATATTTGAAAGTAAATAATTGAGTACATATTATATTTAGATTTTATCGGGAAAGATGAGTCAAGCTAACACTAATCTTGGGAGTTCTCCTGACAGTTCATCTGATAGTAGCACCAGTTCACCCCAACATCCCTTTGATACACCGAGCAGTGTTAAACTTGAAAATACTCTCCCTGGAGTCGTAAGTATAACATTTATTAATTACTTACTATCTACAAATATATTCTATCTTAATCAGCCTCTTTATGCGCCGTTGATTCATTCAACGTTAGAGAAGGTGAGAATATGTGAAATTCCTCATTAGCCTTATTAGTCTTTACAACTAACGAGTTCGTTTTTACAACTATCGAGTTTGCTTATGCCATGATATGGAAAGAAGAAATTATGTAAAATGGTGATCTAGATATATGTAGATATAGAAACATGAAAATATAGAAAATACAGATGTATTTACAGGTATATTCGTCGTTAATACTTATTACCGAATTTGTATATAGAAAAAAAGTGTAACTTGGCCAAATGGTTTCCATTTCACTCATTATTTATTTGATCTTTATGTCTGGTTTTATTGTTCATATACTTTCGGTGTTAGTTAAAGCGTAATTAAGACTAATGCTATATTAAATACAGCAGCCGTAACTGTTGTACTATACATTCCCTGGATCATGTTGATAAGTATGCAACGAAACGTGTAAGTCCGTTGTTAAACTTACGTACTTATTGCACCTAATTACTTAAGTAGTTACTTAATTGTACGTATCGGAGTAATCTGCTGTATTTCTAGAGATGTTAAGTATGTTTTAGGTATTGCTAGATAGTTTTCGATCCTTCATTCTACAAAAAAAAAATACCAACAATTTAATATTATATTACAAAATTTAGGTTTGGTGGAATTATTCAAAACTTGAGGGGTATTCAGTAGTATATCGGTTCGTTGAAGGCCTTGTCAGCTCCTTTCTTTGTTGAGTAGTCCACTGCGTCATTTCCCTCAAAACCTATGTGTCCAGATATTCACACGGCTATCATTTCATTTTCTTTGCCTTTATATTTAATAGAACTTGAAACATTCTCATGTTTATTTCAGATTTACAACTTGTAGAGTTCAAGCCTTTTGAAAAATCTAACTATCTGGTGGTGTGATTATAGAATTTATATCTTTTTGTTTGCTTACATAAAATGTGTTCCAGCCATAATCTTATTGAAAACATTTCAACTTGGATTATTAATTTCATTTTTCCTAAAACTTTAGAGATGTATTCAGGTTATTTAATGCATGGTCTAGTCATATGGTTAGAATTAATGCTCAGTAGTCTTAGGGCCTTAGGGCACTCGAATTTCAGATTCCTTCACCCTAAACGGGCATTAGTGATATTAAAAAATTCCAGTAGTCTTTTGAAGAACGTAATGTCTGATAATACATTGGCCATAATGTCAATTTTAAATTCTATACTTTGTTATGATTTCCTTTCCCATGGAGGTATTCTCGTTCCTTATGGATGTCTTCATATACTGTGAACTTTAGGATTCGACCCTCCCTTTCTCTAGTTGTGCAGTCAGTTATTAGGTGGTATTTATTCATAGTCATAATTATAGACTCTGTCTCAACATGAAAAAAGCTTTACCCCGAAAACAACGTGTTTCATTCTCGCAGTGCTCTTCTTCAGGTATATATTAAGTAACATTGCAACATTCAAAATAGAGGTCAACTTAGGGCCCTCTTCGCCTCCGGGGTATGGTCTCACCTTAGTTATGTTCACCTTAGTGTCATACAGGGGGAAATCCCTGAAGTTCTGTCGGTGGTATTTACCCGACTTCCTGTTTATTTTTGTGTTATTTTTACTCATATGGTTCCCACGAGTAGCTAGGGATAGCGTTGTCCACTCCTTCAGAGCCCCGCATACAGGAGGTAAGGC
Source organism: Hermatobates lingyangjiaoensis (assembly GCA_026182355.1). NCBI lineage: Eukaryota > Metazoa > Arthropoda > Insecta > Hemiptera > Hermatobatidae > Hermatobates > Hermatobates lingyangjiaoensis. Next base: position 5,626,748 of record JAPFBL010001617.1, read on the forward strand.
TATTTGCTCAAGAGGGTCGCCTGGTACTCTTGAGGATCCGTTCATAATACAGTAACCCCTGTATCATCCATCCTTCAGCATGGATTTCAAACACCTTAGATTGGGGTTGGGATAAAAGGAGGGGATTTGAGGATTAGGAAGGATGTGAAACGAGGATGGTCAGGCCTAGTTAGTCAGGATTACCTTCTCCTCTGCTTTCATTTGTCCCTGCATATAGCAGGTTAACAGGGTTGTTTCGTGAAGGCCGAACATCGGAGTTGAGTGTTAGAGTCTATTAGTGGTGCCTAATCACTCCATTACTATCCCGGTAGTTTTTGCGGGGGGGGGGGGGGATAGATCATGTTTGTAATTCACGATGTTTTTTTAATTAAGATCGGGTAAATTACTGTCGATGAAATATATGGTATTGCTACATACTTATAATACACTTCCCAATCCTTATAGTAAATGACAAATTAAGAGTTTAAATCTCCCCTTTTTCTAAAACTGTCTTTAAATTAAGCATTTTTTAAAGATAATATGGCCCATCTTTAGATAGACTGTAAGGAGTGTGTATGAAAATCGGACACAGATCTATTATGTTTGGCTGTAGTTATGATAACGAAGTCACCAACGTTCCTTTGATTTCCATTATTACTTAAACGGTTCAAGAGTGCATCCACTGACAGAGACCACAATAAGGTAAAGACACTCACGAGGACATTCTTTAGTGATAAGTATTTCAGTTGTTTTTGCTCGTGTAGTTGCTTTTTACTCTTTGCATTTTGGTAGCTTTAATTCATTTTCTGGTTACTAGATCGACCCATTTGGTTAAGGTTGTTTCAATAGACTGAAAGGGGGATTGTGATGCCACATGCGCCCTTTATATCGATGAATCAGCAAAGTGTTGCTTCTTTAGGTTTTTATTTTTTGTTTTAAATTATATTGACTAGAACAGGTCAAGCGGATTTTAACAATATTGCTCTCTGATTGTCTTAATTAGCCTTTGGGAGATGATTAATATAGACTGTAAATGTCTCTTTAAAATATTATCCTAAAACGTTCATTGTTTTCAGTAGAAATAGTAAACTAATAGGTCTATGGGATTTAGGTACCTGTGGAGGTTTGTTACCGCTTCCAGTTATTAAAGTAATCCTTATTAGTTACCTTTATTTTCCTAATGGTTATTAGAAAAATAGATAAATTACATCTAGTAATAACTACACGGTGGGTGGGTAATTTAGGGTATAACTAGCTCTATGTATTTGTACAAGCATAGAAGTCATTGTTGTAGTCTGTCTTTAATGGAATAGGCGTTACTCCTTTCCGTTAGAACCTTAAAGGTTAAAAACCGATAATAAACCATTTTATTTTGCTAGAAGTAAGGGTATTAGCATACATTTTATAACTACTTTTATCACGTTTTTGTTCCTCACGCTTGAAGATCGATGGGAAGGTCTAGAAAAGCAAGTAAAATAATAGTTTTGCTTTTCCTTCCCACTTTCAAGGATCCCCTCTCCCCAGTGATCCCTTCTTCCTGGTTACTTTTTGTTAGAATCAATTAATGACTTTGGTAAATACTTACCAAGAGTCCTCTCATCTCTTCTGAGACCTTTATTGTATTGTATGAGGATACGCCTATATTTCTCCCATTCATCCGATCCTGAAACATTTCCAATGGTATAGTTAATCCAGAGTTCTATAGACGAAGATGTATTCCTCCCGTTACGTACTACCTTCAAGGAATAGGATGAATGAAGGGATTTGATGATACCTTCTTTTATTTGATTGACACTTAATCAGACTCCTTAAATTGTGATGGTTCTATTGGTGCCATTAATTCCGTAATTTAGGTTCTTGCGACTGTGCTTTTGCTTTCTGCCAGTGGTTCTGATATTTCTGTACATAAGCTATATACCTCATAAAGTAATTCCTCTCTTTATATATTGCTAATTATGCCCTCTGTGTTCCTGTTTAAAATTTCATTATAATGGTACAGTTTCATTAGTTTATAAGCAGATTCTTGTGAACTTAGTAAGTATTGTATAATATATTTTTTCTAAATTTATCAAGCAGGCACAAGTTGTTATCGACATTGTTATTCGCAAACTTTTAAATATTTTTATTGTATTATATGTTATTATTATTTATTATTTTATTATTATTATTATTATTATTTTATTTATTTTTATTTTTTATTTCATTTTTATGCCTATGTATATATTACATGCAACAATTTTCTTGTATCTAAATATTTCGTAGTAATTTTTAATATTATTAATATTACTTGAAGACGAGCTTCTATATGGAATTATTTGTCATTGAAATTTGGTTTTTAGCTCCCTTAGTAGGGTGTTCATGATTTATCTCAGCATTCTACTCTCTCATAGTTATAATACATTACGAAAACTGCATTATTTTTCAGATTTTGTCTGGAGAGAGTAAAACGGCGGAGTGTCTACTAGGCGTATGTGAACTTGGTTGTCAGTTAGGTGATACCCACTTATCTCAAGCTGCCTATTCAGTTCTCAACCTTTGCTGTCCCGATACTCATACACTTTCAACCTTATTAAATCTTTTCTCAGACGTTCCATATGACCCATCATCATCTTCGTTTAATTCATTGTTTTTCAATGCACCATCTCCTAACATTTTGTACAATTTAGAGGTAAGTAATTTATTTTCATAATTAGTATCCTATGCTGAATTGACAAGGTAATGATAATAATTTTCTTGATTTTTTAACATCAAATTGAGTAATTTAGTAATATGTGGCTTAGTATTATGTAATTTTTATTTTCCAATTGAAGTTGAGTCCTTATTAGTACCATTCTTTAGTGAATATATTCTAAAATGAGCCTACTTTAGCATATCGGTTCTTGATCGGTATTGTTTTTTTTTGTTTTGTTTTAAGAAGAAATTTGTTGTATATTATTAAGTGACCATAATATACCATTAAGTAACATATAATATATAATATGATGTAGATTAATACATAATCTACCGTTATGTATAAAATTTTAATTTTGATTTATTGTAATATTTATATACTATAATTATTTTTTAACTCACTTGTTGAAGCAAGATTTGTGTTCATTATCCCCTTCAGAAAATAAATATTTTTTTCATATAGTATAGGAGTTCGTGGTGAAATGTATTTTACGCATTACCTGCTGTGCTGCTATCTTAATTTCGAAGCCAGACTACAAACTATAACACCATCCGTCTCCTATAGATGCCCCGTTATTGTGTTCTGAGGGCGAAAGAAATACAAACCTTCATGACCGATGGTCTGCAGCGGGCAGAACCTTATGCATCTCACCGGGTGGTCAGCCCGGCTGTGCAAGCTATGCTTCTCCCTTTCTGTAAGCAAGTAAATAATGACGGTAACTGAGCACAGCTCAGGAAAAGAAGCAAGCCATGCGGTGCAAAACACCATTCATTCAGCCCAGAGGATGAGAGTCAATCTGGGAAACCAAACCAGAAGATGATAAGCAGAACCACTAAGTTGTGCTACATAGGGCTACCATTAGACTCGCTGTTGGAAAACCTTTTAAAGTCTCCAGGGCGACCTCTAACATAGGACCAAGTAGGCACAAGTCCCCTTTTACCAAACACTGAGAGTTTATCTACTATCAAGTTGAAATATATACATTTTAGTAAAGGTTGGAAGCAGACCTTCTTTTATACACGTTGTAATAAAATCAATTGACTTGATTGCACGTACCTTTTTTTAAGGAGTTTTTTTAATCTCCTAGCTAATTAATTAATTACCTAATTAACCAGAACCAGTGTGGTTGGTTTCCATCTCTTATCTCTCCTGAAGACGGTTCAAACCGAAAATTAGGGACTATAAGTGTGTGCTTTTAATTTCTCTGTTTCTTTTTGTACATTGTACTATGTATATACAAAACTAAAGTTTATCGGGACTCGGTCAGTTCTCGGTCAAAACTCTCATTGCCAACGTTTTGGTCTTTATTTAAAACCAGGCAGAAGTATAAATTTTGAAACAGAAAAACTAAGTGTTACATTACAAATTATTTTATACAGAAAAATAGTATCTGGATTTTAACTACAGCTGTAGTCTGAATCAGTGTCACGTGTTTATTAAGACTACAGTTGTTAAAATCCACACACTATTTTGCTTTATAAATAATTTGTAATGTAATACTTAGTTTTTCTGTTTCCAAATTTATACTTCTGCCTATGGAAAAGGTTTTAAATAAAGACCGAAACGTTGCAATGAGAGTTTAATTTGAACCTGAAGAACTGATCGAGTCCCGATAAACTTTAGTTTTGTTTCTATTCCACGGTCGATACTTGTATCAATATATATATTAAGATTTCACATAAATACGTGAAATAACAATCAATGATCAAACCACAATATGAAATTGGAAAAAAAGACAAAGATCTTTGAACTGTAACAAGCGGTCTTCGTCAGAGTCAAAACTCCAACTAAAACACTAGGTGCAGAAACATCTTTGTGAGGGGTTGAGAGGAGTGGAAGGGAAGAGTGGTATTTTAAAAGAGTGTAAAGTGCTGGAAGTGACAATAGTCCAGAGAGGGACGTTTGAGGAAAGAAAGGAGTACAGTAAGAAAAGGAGTAAATTGCGAGGGCAATAGCCTCTAAGAGGGTTGACAGTTAGCGGATAGTTTTTACTCTTTCATACTGTACTCCTTTGTTTCCTCTGTAGACAACACTGACGGAGGCCAGTGAAGAACCAGCTGTTGCCGCTATCTTTCACTCTTAATTCGATCCTTCACTTCGTAGTACACTTCGCCATCTGTTTTGCGGTTTTGCCGCCGTCAATCTGGCCAGATCATCGCTATAGGTAGAGACTTTTGTATATTATGTGAAATCCATGTAATGATGTGCGTTAAAATACATCTATTGTAAATATATATCCAAACAATGTTGTTTTAAAATATTTCTATTGTAAACATGTATACAAAAAATAATAAATAATTACCAGAGGTCCCCTGTCATCGTCATGTTCTTAAACTACTTATATTAACTAAATATACATATTACTAACTACTTTGGCGTTTAAATGCCAACTGAACACTGCTATTCTGTCGAAGTGAACCCATGGAGCCGAAAGCTTGTTATGTTAGTTTAATCTAGTGTAGTGATTAATTAAATATAGTTATCCCCAGTGAAGTGTTTATTTAGTGTTTCAGCCTTCTGAATGTCTTATGCTAGCTTGCTTTGGCATTTATCACCTGCTCAAAAGAAAATTGTAAGAAAAATAAAAGCTATAAGTAGGAAAATCGTGAATGCAGAATCTGCTATCAAATTCAATAATACATGCTTGAAAGAGGACTTGCTGCCGAAATACACTAATATATATATATATATATCTTCACTTAATTAAACGAAACACGATCCAAACTGGACACAATACGAGTTCAAAATTCAAGAAGAGTAACACACAGAGTAAGGAAACACACTTACAGACTCAAATTTTTGGGTAATCCGTCTTCAACGAATTTTGAACTCATATATATATATATATATATATATATATATATATATATATATATATATATATTGTTAAAAGTAGCAGCAGCTTCTGCTATCACGATAATTGAGCTGGTGGCCTCGATCTTGTGGGCGATTCTTCTCTCTTGCGGTTGGAGCTTCCACATCAATTGTCCAAGGGACATCAATTCATACGAGCTTTCGACCATAATTCCGTTGGTCATCGTCGGGTAAAATCTTCAGGAAGGATGCTTATAAGCATTGATAAACTTTAGTTTTATATATATATGTGTGTGTGTTTATTTGGGCAGCAGGCCCTCATCTATACAAGTTTTATTAAAACTTATGCCTATTTCTAATTTCACACCTTTTCGAGTTAATTTTTCCCATCTTCTGATCTCTGGCTTCCAAGAGTTCGGGACTAGATATATTAATTCTCCGAAATTTTTATTTTTGTAAACCAACATGTTTCGGTCTACATCGACCATTTTCAAGGCTATTTTTATATACAGCTATTTTCACAAAATTATAAACACTACATAACGATAACAACATAACAATGGTACTAATATACTAGAATACATTACTAAATAGTATTAATAAAATACTAAACTAAACAATGATAACTAAAATAGACGCACAAGGTTGACAATCCTAAAAATGGGGGAGGTTGTAGAAAGGTATCAGCAAGGTGATGTTTCCCCAGGGTTCTGGTTACCTTCCTTCAGCCGTTTGTGTCTGGGAAGGTATTAGATTATCTTCTTTCCCTCTCAGTAACTGGTTTTTCTTCTGATTGCCCTCAAACAGCTTCAAAATTCTAGCAAATCCACCACCCTGGCTGTTAATGGTTGGTTTTCCAGGATAAAAATGGCCTCCAAAATTTGCAGCCTGGTATGGTCATATTGTTGTTGTAAACTCGTGGTGTTGTCAGTTAGCATTTCTCTCGTTAATTGTAATCCATGTGCTTTTGCGACATGCTCCTTAGGTCCTCCAGAGGCAAGATGCATTGTAAGCCTTCTAGAAAGCGTGGTTGTGGTGGAACCCACGTATTTAGAGCGTAAGGACTCACAGTTCCCTAGGTTGCAATTGAACTCATAAATAACGTTGGTTTTCTGGAGGGGTGCTTTCTTTTGTGGGTTATTATTAATAACCATTCCTGATGTGGCAAGGTTAGTATAGTAAATTCTAAGTTGCAGTCTGTCTTCCGGAATAATGCATGTTGTGTTGGTCTTAATAATCGATTTTAATATGCGTTTATCAGTTTTGTATGCTTAAGAAAACTGATTTTTATAATATAAAACATGTTTTACGCCTATGTTTTTAGGATTTTGTTCGGTGTTAGTGCCATGTAGTTTGTTGAGGCAACCTTTTAGGATGGAGTCGAAGTGTCTGTTACTATATCCATTGTTGATAAGTACTTCTCATAGACTTTGTGCTTCTTGTTCGAACAATTCCCAGCTGGAGGACGTTTTGTATGCTCTTCGAATGAGTGTCTTTATCTTTCCATCATTGTATCTGTCGGGGCATTCGCTTTTGGCATTTAGAAATATTCTGCTGTTAGTAGACTTTACAAACACCGATGTTTCAAACTTCTGATTTTCAGGATTATTCTTGACTTTGATATCGAGAAAGTTTAAACTATTATTGGCTTCCATCTCATGAGTGAACTTCAAAACCTAGTTAGCTTCGAACGCAAATTTAATTTCTTCTATACATTCCGGTTTATCTATCATCAAGAAGCAGTCATCGACATACCTGCAGTATATATGAGGCTTCCAGGCTGGATTTCGAGCCATGATCAAATTTTCCAGGTTGCACATGTAATAATTAGCGAATGTGACTCCAAGTGGGGAACCCATGGCCACTCCATCAAACTGGTAATATAGACTCCCGTCTATATGGGAGAATAGATTTTTGGTTGTACTCGCAATGAGTAAATCTTTCATAGTTTGTCGTTTAAATGGTGGAGGGGGTAGAGTAGCGGGGTTATAGGCTATATTACAGATAATCTCTATTGTTTTCAACACTGGCACATTAGTAAACAAGGATTCTACATCTAAAGAAACCATAGTTCCTTTAGGTTGTGTGGGTTTTAATATTTCCAGGAATTCATCGCTTGATTTCAAAAGGTATTTGGCTGGGAGGTAAACAGCTATGATTTTATTCAGGTTCTTTGCAGTTTCATAAGTGGGCGTTGTCACTTGTGATATTATGGGTCGCAAGGGATACCAGAGTTTGTGACTTTAAACATATCCATAGAGATATCCAGGGCTATATTCTCCAATCACGGGTTTTAAGACTTTTTCTTCTTTATCCATATTTGCAGTTTTTATTAACTTATTGATTTCCACTTTTAATTTATTTGTGGGATTTTTTGAGATCTCAAATTTTGATCTATCACTAAGTATGAGATCTAATTTCTGCTTATATTCTCCATTGTCCATATTAACATAAGTATTTGACTTATCTGCTCGTCTAACAACTATATTTGAGTTTGTCTTTAGTCCTTTTGCTGCTTCCTTGAGCTCCTTTTAGAGCACACGGCTATTATTAATTATGTAGTGTGTATAATTTTGTGAAAGTAGCTGTATATAAAAATAGCCTTAAAAATGGTCAATGTGGACCAAAACATGTTAGTTTACAAAAATAAAAATTTCGGAGAATTAATATATGTATATGTAGTCCCGAACTCTTGGAAGCCAGAGGTCAGAAGATGGGAAAAATTAACTCGAAAAGGTAGTATCCAGGATCCTGGGGAAACCTCACCATTCCCACTACTTTTCGATAACCTCCCTCATTGTGATTATGTGTTAAGTTGACTTTGTGTAGTTTAATTCAATTATTGATTACTTTTAGAAGTCGTTTATTATTTAATGTATGTTATGAAACTCCTTATATAAAATATCCTTGAAAATGGTCGATAATGGCCGAAACAAGTCGGATTACAAGAATAAAAATTTTGGTGAACTTATGTATCTGGTCCCAAACTTGTGGAAGTCATATGTGAGAAGATTGGAAAAATTAATGAGAAAATGTATAAAACTAGAAATAGTCATTGGTTTTAAATTGAACTTGTATAAGTGAAGGTCTGCTCCCCAAATATACGAATAGTATATATATATTTAAGGAAACAACAAATTTCAGTGAAGAATAATTTTGGTCCTACAAATCCTCAAATATTTGAGAATTGTATTACTTAGGAGATAGTATCGATTTCTTAATGTGTCATTTTCACTATGTAAATTGTACTGATTTCCTAATTATATCAATTTACGAAGTCAGTACATCAGAGTTACATTCTTATTGAATATTACTTCTATAAATTAGTTCTGTTTTTCTTCCTGTTTTATCTAAACCTTGCAGGTTATTTATGGAGGTATGACTTGTTGTGCAGTCTGTTATTGTTATTATTTACTGGTACTTGGAAATTGTAGATAAACTCTCCACCTAAACAAAATGTGAGAAAATGAATTCGATTGAGTTGAAATTCAGATCCTTTATATTTATTTACGTGGATACTTTGTCCATAATTTCGGATAATGTCTTCATATAGTTGAGATAGTTGATTGAAGTATATCTTACTTTAATTAATTAGTTGGATATGCTTGCGTTATCAAATCTGCTTATGAAACCGTATATGGGAAGGTTATATACAATAATACTGGAGAACATACAGCTTAGACACCTCTGTAGCTTAGGATGAAGTCGCGTCTTGTACATTGAGTTTGCCCAAAAACCTTCAACGCTGGTTTTTACGAGTATATTGTCTAGATTAGCTGATTTGAGATGATGCAAATAACTGTAGGTGTTGATTTGCCTGTGTTGGCTTTTATTTAGAAGAAAAAAACCGTCCGCTTTAACACCTGATGAATATTATATATTTTTAAATCTTAATAGTAATATTATGACAATCTGTTAGGTTGCAGTAGCAGTCTCACAAGAGAATTCAAATATGCTGAACATGATAGATGAACACACATTGGCCATTTCTGATACTATATATTGTACATTCTTCGTTGGAAGTCCTAAATTTTGCCTAACGCAAATTTATTCAGTATTTAGAGTAGGGATGTTTAACGAGTACATCTGATATCGAGCAGGGTCGGGGCCGACGGCTTGACATCCTCTCTGAGGAATGATTTGCTCTGATTTATTTACCTCCCACGTGAATAAATCGAAGACCAGAGTGGGTATTAAACCCCAGATCTGCAAGTCAAGAGACGAGCACGTTGCCACTGGGCTGTCCTGGCCTCTATGACAACATTATAAAATAGAATTATTTTTATTACGGAAACCCGGTGAACTTAGTAGTTTTATAATTTCTCCTAAATCCAATTTTTCTACGTCCTATCAAACCATTCATAGTACTCTTTGTTTATTTGTTCGAGAACGAACAAAAGTTTATTGATATATAAAAATATTGTTTGACTAATTTTGAATTTTCTTATATTGGAGTATTTGTAACCAATCTTTCATTGTTACTGTTAGAATATATTAATGATTCGACCTGTTGTATATTTGTTATTACTTTTAATCTATTTTTGTGTGAGTCAAATATATTTCCATTAAATGTCTTTACTGTCAGAATAATTTAAATAAGAATATTTAATATGGTTCCAGTTAAATAATAATCAGGAATTAAAATAATTTAATTAATGGCGGTGTGAAGTTATAAAATATAAATGTGAGCTTTTAATTTATGGACAAATAATAAATGTGAATTTTTAGATTAATGAGAAAAGTATTCAAAAATTCATGTGCTGTATGCATACTTTTGTAATAATGTTAAAAATAACTTAAAATTCGCTTGAGATTATGAATAAGTACATTATGTGTTTAGTAAGTAATACGTGCTTATGGCAATAGCTTATTACAGATATTAACTTGATTTCATTTATTCAGGGATTAAATTATTCAGGTTCTTTATGTAAATAATAACGTATACAATTATTGTTGTTTTCAATTCATGCTATTTATAGGTTTTGTACTCGCTTTTGATGCCTGCTTTGGACCCAATGTCAGAAAGTTTATTTGAAATTCAATACCATTTTTTGAAAAGTCCTCATACACATTATATTTTAGATATACTTACCAAAAATAATTTTATGGCTAATGTGGATTTATGTACTAAGAGGTAAGTCCTAAAATTTGAAGTATATGGTATATTTATTCCTCTGTCTTACAAGTGTACTTACTAGTTTTTATTCTCATTAAAATTGTAATTTTAGATTGGCATACCTGACGGTTTTAAAGATTAGCAAGCTGCTTCTATTCGTAGTTGAAAATATCCGGTATAGACAACAGGACCAAAATTCTAATGAGAGAGTTCATCCTGACATTTACACTGTTAGCAACCCAACTATAGAATTGCTTCTAAAGAATATTTGCTCAAAATTATCGCAAGTTTTTATTGAAAGGGTGAGTTTAATATTATTATTATTATTATTATGATCTCGTAATATATCCGTCATTTGTCAAAATGAAACTTTTTTTTTTTAATTTGTGTCATAATTATTTGATTTATGCATAAGTAAACTATATTCTAAAATTCTTATGTATAAAATAGAATATTTATTGTATTTTATAGTATACTGGCTTATTTTCCCCTTTATTTTTTTCAATTTTTTTATAGATTATACTGTAATTGTACTTCTATTTTAACTTAACCATGGAATTTGAATCTGCCGTTCTGTTATCTTATTTAACTGATAGTTAACTTGTGTAATCATTTCGATATCAACTTTTACACAGTGTATACAAATATTACTTTACTACAATTAAGGTAATACCCAAAGTCCTTAATGGCTTTTTTTCGTTGATATCTTTGTGTGTGGGTGTGTATCTAAATTTTCTGAGCTCGCTATAGGCATCGCTATTTGATAGATCAAATTCAATTTTACCAAAAACTGGGCCGTATACTGTAGACGTGCACTACTGTATTTGCCCGCAATGTGATTTTAGAAAACTTTTTCTCCTAAACTTCTAACTCAGAGTGTTCAAATTTTGCGATTTGTACAAAATTATCATCAGAACTAACTGAAAAGAATTTCAAACTTTTATTATAACCGGAAGGGTGAGTATTGCATAAAACGTAAAAGTGTTTATTTATTTATTAAGGGTGATAATAGTACTCCGTCCTAAGAACTATTTTGCTTTCCCCCCTTCTGTACTATAATACCCCAGTTAACTTCAACGCCTCCAAGAAGCTCAGCACTTTTGCTGGGTCCAAAGGTAAAAGCTCTTCTATGGTTTTGTTGAGTGTCCCGAAGCACCTACCTCTGTGTAGCACAGTGGGTTGGCAATCAGCCAGCAGGTGCAACGGTGTTTTTTCCTCCACATTGCAGAATCTGCACAAACCATCATTGATAATACCCATTCTTCGCAGATGGCCATTAAGTTTGCAGTCACTCGTTAGAAATCCGGTTAAAATCCTTAGATTATTTCTGCTCCTTTCCATAAAATCCAAGATTTGCCTTTTCTCAAACTTATTGAGAAGTATCTTTGATTGTCTGTGTCCTTGAAGAGAAACCAGTATTGCTTCCCGTTTTCTCTATCTTCTTTCCTTAGGAGTTCTTGTATAGTGTGTTGTATTATACCACAATATGGTTCTGGACCTATATGCGGTTTCTGAGCAACTTCCCTCGCAAGTTCGTCTGCTCGTTCATTTCCCTCTACTCCTGCATGTCCTGGCACCCAGTAGAGAGAGATCCTGTTCCTCATACCCAGGAGATTGAGTTTATTTTTGCAGTTCAGGACCATCTTTGAGCTAATAAGGTTTGAGCTTTAATTGCTGCTTGACTATCAGACATTATTACTATATATCTGTTCTTATATCCTTTGTCGATATTGAATTGTGCACATCTTTCTATGGCATGGACTTCAGTTTGGAAGATACTGGTGTACATTCGGATTATTTCGTCTTAGGCCCAAATACTCCAGCTCCTGTACCTTCTGTTGTCCTTGATTCATCTGTGCACCATCGGATCACATTTCCTCCAATGTCTTCTTTGTTTTCTTTTCTAATTCCTTCTTTGGTTCCAAGGTATTCTTGGAAATTCTTTTGGAATTCAAATACTTTACCCAAATCATCCCTTGGTGACATGAGTACAGGATGTTTGTTCGCTGTAGATTGTTTATCCTCTCATCGTACTACTATTCCTCCTTGAGTATCACTTTTTAAAAGGTTTAGGACAGTTTTCTTTGCTGTCCTTCGAATTTCTTGCTGGAGGGGGGCTAAGCCCACAATTTTCTCCATACTGGCAGAAAGACATTATCTTAAGGCTCCCGTCATACAAATGCATGCGAACCTTTGAATTTTATTCAATTTCTGCTGTATATTAGAGTGATTCGTTCTTTTACTCCAAATAATCGCCCCATAGGTGATGATAGATCTCACCATAGTGATATACATCCAGAGCAGTACTTTGGCTAAACATCCCCACAAACTGCCTGCCATCCTTCTGCATATCATTAGGGCACATATTGATTTTTTTGATATCATATTAATATGCTGATTAAAGGTGAGTTTCCTATCTAGTGTATTACCAAAGTATTTAACTTCATCCTTTAATTCAATGGTAACTCCTTTAGCCTAGTAGGTTTCATGCGTTCCATTTTTCTTCTTTTGGTAAAAGCAACTATTGTCGTCTTCCTGGGGTTCATTCCCAGGCCGATCATAACACAACATTGTTCTGTGGTTTTAATTCCGCCTTAACTAGGTTGCATCGAGTGTCCTCACATTTGCCTCTTGCATTCAGAACTATGTCATGAGCATAGCCCTGGCACCGAATGCCTTCCAGGGTTAGCTTCTATAATAGTTCTACTACCAGGCTCCACAGTAGTGGGGATAACATACACCCCCTGGTTACAGCCGCTCGTGGTATTTATCAGTATACTTTTGACCTACTCTGATTTCTACTTTTCTAATTCTAAGAATTTCCCCTATCCATCTGGTAAGGGTAGTATTTACTTTCTTTTTACTTAAAAAGTTCTTCATGGCTACATGTGTAGTATTATCGAAAGATGCTTTAATGTCAAGGAAGGTGCAAAGTGCTATTTCCTTTTCTTTAAAAGCCTTCTCTATTTCTTCTGTCAACTGATACAGAGTAGCATTTGTTGATCTACCCGCTCTGTATGCATGTTGACAATGATGTAGAGGCCTTTCTCTAATTACTGTGTTTCTGATATAATTATCCACTATTTTTTCATGTGCTTTTGACATAAAACATGTTAAACGTATTGGCCTGTAATACTTGGTTAAGGTGTGGTGTCTCTGCCCACCTTATGTATGAAAACTACCTTTGCCCTTGTCCACATCTGGGGGATATGCCCCAGGGCCAAGCTGCTTCCATAAATCCTGATCAGTGAATGGATAATCATCCCGCCTCCCTTCTGTAAGAGAACGGGGTAGACACCATCGATACTCGGGGATTTATAGGGACTGAAAGACATTATTGCACACATTATCCTTCTTTCTGAGCAGATTTCTGTGGCATTCTTCCAGTCAAACTTAGATGGTCTGTGGGAGGTGTCCTCTTTTTCCAGTGGGGTATTAAGCGAGTTTCCTGGAAAGTGCGTTTTCAGAAGTAGAAAAGATCTATCATCAGCTCCCTCCGTGTATGTTCCATCTTCCTTCTTCAGATTGGAATCAATGTCCGCTCTGTCCTTTGCTAGAGCCTTATGCACGCTAGCTGCAACAGGTATGGCTATTATATGTCCGCAGAAAGATTGGATCTTTTAGCTCTGCGGATACTATTACCATAGTGGGTGAGATGCTTGGTTCCTGAATTGTTTCCATCTCCTGTTTTTTTTTAGTTTTTTCGAAGGCTTTCCTAGCCTTTTCCTCAGATCGTCTAATTCCTCCGAGCACGAAGGGGATATTCATTTCCCTTCTGTACTTTCTTAGGGCAGCTATATGCGTAGGCATTTATTATTGCTCCTGTTACTTCGTTCACGGCTAGCTCCAGTTGATTACAACTACTAGGTACCCTTTTTACTACTTGTCTTTCTGGATTACACTTTAATATTGTAGTAAAATTATCCCAGTCAGTATTGCGGAGATTCCTGAGAGGTGGAGTGACACTTGTCTCCAAATCCATGTCAAATCTGATGTTCTAAACTACATAATATTAGATCAAGAACCTCTTGTCACCTAACTTGAGTTACAGTCCCCACATTCAAATTCTGTATTTTTTCCTTCACCAAAAATTTGAGTAAGGACTCACATCTCTTGTGGTTTTTGTGCTTCCCCCCTGAGTCTGATGGGCATTCGCATCACAACCAATCAGGATGGGGAGTTTTTTTTTTCACAGTACTGGATTTGCTGCTGCAGTTCTTCTGGATGAGGGTGTTCCTCTTTTCCTGGAAGGTAAGCAAAAGCAACAACTATACTGGTCTTTTCCCCATACAGTCTTACCTCATCCTGTATGGGAACCAGATCTCTTGTCATGAATTCTGAAAGACAGGGAATAAGGTTATCTCTGAAAGACAAAGATAATTGGTGTTTTTCCTAATTATAATACAGGCACGAGGAACATCGAACCTTCTACCTCAAATTGTCTTACCCTGTTAACAGTTTAATCCTCTTACCTGGTGTTTAAAACACAAGAGTTCCTATAAGAGCGCGAGCCCCATGTCTTGAGAGGTGAACATCCTTCCCATTACCGCCGAAGCGGCTTTGGCATGGTGGAAGTTCACCTGTGCCAGCTTCATGGTCTTCATACTTCCTTTTTAGGAGATCTGTTGTATGTGGAGTTACAACCTACCCTCCAGCAGTTCTTCAGTCGATGCTCCCACTTGCATACTTATTTCTTGCACTAGGGTCGTCTTTTCTATCGGATCTAGCTTTTCTTCCTCTTTTCCGATATTTTTGAAGAGTACACTTTCGTCCGAGGGTTCCTCTGACGGCTCCACATCATCCTTCCTAGCCTTATCAGAGGTCTCCTCTGATTCTCCATTTTCTCTTCTGTCCCAATCTTTTTCAATCCTCGGACAGCTATTTTACCGAAACGATAGTTAAGGGTGTGTCCCCCTTTCACTATCGCTTCGGCAGATCCTTCGTCTATGCCCAGTATCAAGAGTACCCCTGGGTCCTCTTCTCTAAAGGAGTGAGTCTTCCATGTTCAAATCTTAATTCTAAGCATTAAATAGTGCCATAATTTTCTTTTCCTCCGGTGTCATAGCCCTCGGGAAGAATAACGATACAGTATGTGGCTTAGGTATGTCCTTCCCCCACTTCACTATCAGGGGTTTGCTCTTCCAGCTCTGTGCGTTCGGAACCTGCCTTTTTAGCCATTCTCCATATTTATCATGGGTTGTGTCGATGACCAACATCCCCAGTGTGAAGTGTATACCTTCGAACTGGAGCTTGCCATCCCAACCCTTCGCAATTTTATCCACCAAGGCCTCCTCCAATGGTGTAAGTTCCTCATTGGTGAGACTGACTTGTGAATACTTCGCCGTCATCACTGCAACTTTAGTGAGTTTTGCCATATCGGCGAAGCAGACTTTATTTACTTCTTTACTAGGAATTGTCATGCGAGTTTCCTTCCTCTCCTGCATCTGTCTTGGTGACAGAGAGGTTGTCCTGCCCTTTTCTTTGATATTTCCAATCCTGCTTTGTTGAACTTTCCGTCATCAGTTACTTTCCTGGCCTCTTCCGGAGTCTTCCCTTCTGATAGGGCTCTCAGGTACCACTTCACCTGAGCTCCGCTGAGGTCGATTCTATGGGGACCATCCACTCCCCTGGGCTTTCCTCGTTTCGGGAGAAAGGTATCTCCTTTCTCCTTCTTCGGGATCGTCTTCTTCAGATCCTTAGGTGTACTTGTGGAAGGTTGGCTCCCACTAGTTGATTCCTTAGGGCCCTCTTCGCCTCCGGGGTATGGTCTCACCTTAGTTATGTTCACCTTAGTATCATACAGGGGGAAATCCCTGAAGTTCTGTCGGTGGTATTTACCCGACTTCCTGTTTATTTTTGTGTTATTTTTACTCCTATGGTTCCCACGAGTAGCTAGGGATAGCGTTGTCCACTCCTTCAGAGTCCCGCATACAGGAGGTAAGGCTATTTACTCAAGAGGGTCGCCTGGTACTCTTGAGGATCCGTTCATAATACAGTAACCCCTGTATCATCCATCCTTCAGCATGGATTTCAAACACCTTAGATTGGGGTTGGGATAAAAGGAGGGGATTTGAGGATTAGGAAGGATGTGAAACGAGGATGGTCAGGCCTAGCCCCTGATTACCTTCTCCTCTGCTTTCATTTGTCCCTGCATATAGCAGGTTAACAGGGTTGTTTCGTGAAGGCCGAACATCGGAGTTGAGTGTTAGAGTCTATTAGTGGCGCTTAATCACTCCATTACCACCCCTAAAAAGTTCTCTTATTATTGTTCTGAAAATTTCTTGATATGTAGAGCTCACACCATTTGACGGATTTAGATCTTCTATATTAATGACTCTTGGATGCTACTTGTATATTAAACGATCTTTTGATTACATTCCTTCCAATCATAAACTAATGTATGGATTTGTTATGTAAATCAAAACTAATTACTAATTAGTTTTAATGTAAATTAAAACTAATTGTATTTGTTATATCGAATCAAAACTAATATACAAATATATTAATCTGGAAACTATGTATTTTAACAATCTATCCTAAGAATAATTAGTTCAGTTTTGAACTGTAACATGGAGGTGTTCTATCACTACAATTGAGATGATTAGTTGTGGATACCTACTGGATATTCTTAAGTACTGATTGTTATTATTAGCAAGGATTTGTTGAACATTTTGTTCTTATAAGAAGAGGTATGACTGATGATACCGTCTTTGAACTTATGCAGCATACTCTCCAAATTGATGAAAGCTAGGTGAAGGAGAATGGTCTGAATTTAAATCTAGCTAAACAGTCTTTAAACCTTTTTCAAGTAGAAAGACAGTAAAAACTAAAACTCTTGGAACAGATAAAAGCGTTGGACTCTCTTTGGATGAAAGACTACCTGGAAAAACCATATACGCTGACATTGTACAAGGCCAGAAATGGCCTTCTGGTTCTTTTTCCCCATGATGCTCTGGTAAGTCATAGGGCCTTAATCCCAAATCTGCATCTTTGGCTCTACTTTATTTCCTATTTCTGCTGTCATAAAACCAATTGTATTATATGCAGTTGTTTAAAATGAAAAAAAAAACTCAAATTAATCTTAATAAACTACAAAGAAAAAAAAAATGTGTCTAGTGTACAGGAGCAATGACCCCCTCCAACTGCATACACCATGGAAAAGACGTTAAACGACCCCAAGAAAAAGGCAACTTGCAGTCTACTGAGACTGGTACAAAATGAAAATGCGTCAATAGAGGGAAAATTGACAGTAATTTAGTGGAACAAAATATTATTAGTTTGGCCTATATGTTGTCAGATACAGAAGCCCTCATAGAATGTTTAGCAGAGGGCGATAAAGTGATCGCAAATATTTAACCTGGGTTGGAAACTTGCTCGAACTCTTGGTTGTCAAACTGACAGATCAAAAACTGATTTTAAAAAAAGCAGTAAAAATAAGGTAACTCATTCTGGGATAGCTTGACGTAAGGAGGGGATACAGGGAACGAGGCCGTGGACTGGTTAGAAATGGCTGGAGTCAAAGAAACGTCCTACAACCTGGAGCGTTTTTACACAACACACTACAGCTTTCTTAAGGTTGCAGTTGTTGAATAGATGAAGAAGAAATCAGATAAAACTTGGATAGGATAACCGGGTCTAATTAATATCAAAAACTCATTCGAACTGAAATGAAATGTGTAAAAAAATAGTAAATCTTCAAAAGGAAAGAATTAAAAAATATGGAGAAATCTAATCGGATATTGTTCCCTGAACCACCAGTTATGGAAGCTACAATTAACTTCATATAAATGACGTAGACTCTTTATGAGGCAGAACTATTTGAACATATTCTATATGAATATGATGCAGTCGCGTTTAGAAGGTTAACAATTTTTTGACAATCATTCTTAAAACCAATAGAAATGAAAAATACTTCTTTAAGAACAATTATGAAACTCATTAAAGATCTTTAACATCGAAAGCTACCCTTAGAAAATAAAAAGGGAAGCACAATAATCATACTGCACCATATATTGCAATGGTGCGGATGAGTCTGTTGAGACTCGGCACTCAGTTTAATAATGATAATAATAACTTATCAGATTGCTCGAAGTCAGTGATTTCCATTTTGTTATAAAATATTAAATGGATATAGTCCTAATAAAACAACTGAAATAATTTAATTTATTGTCTATTAGATAATACTTTACTAGAGAGTTTGATATTATGTTACTTATAGTAAAGTGCAGATCACTCCAGATTTTTTTTTAATTTTTAGCACTATTTTTTTGTTTTGTAATTCTGAATAATTTTGAAAGTGAATTCATCTTTGAATGCTTTATAGGAAGGAAAGAACAATAAATGGAGTCAGTGGTCACCCAGTGAAGAACTAGTGCATAGTCTTATGATGCTTGCATGGGCGTCAGCATGTGCTGATATCATAATTTTGAAAGTGAATTCATCTTTGAATGCTTTATAGGAAGGAAATGACAATAAATGGAGTCAGTGGTCACCTAGTGATGAACTTGTGCATAGTCTTATGATGCTTGCATGGGCGTCAGCATGTGCTGATATCAATCTCAAATCCTCAGATGTGCATAGCCTCCACCAGACTATACCAAAAGCGCTTCCATCTACGCCTGATATTCTAGGTACCTTATTATATTATTAGTTCAAAAAAGCAAACATATTTGTATATCAATTCTACTCTGATTTCTGTGACGGTGTGAGAAATAGTTACATGTATATGGGAGAAAGTAAGCGTGATAGTATAGTTGGATGGAAAAATCATAGTAGTTGACCAGGTAAACAGGTCACCCTGTTCTACATAGAGTGTCTTGTATTTGGTCATTATAAAGTTTATTTAGAGTAGGGACTTTTAATGGTACATGACATTATCAGACTTGGGTACGTCAGATAAAAATTCAAGGCTAGACAAACATATTTGCAAAAATATCTTTGGTAATATAAAAATGACTTAAAATAATATAATTATATTTGAATACAATTATGTGATCTCAAGTTGAATGTTATACTGTTCATCTAGTTTTGGTCCACGGTCTACGTGTAATAAAGAAATCTCATTATTACAATAATAAGTAAAAACGTTCATCAAAATATTAATTATCCTCGTAGTATTTATTTATGAATAGTTTTATATATTCAAGTTGAATTGACTAATGTTGTCTTATGTAATAATGGCATACTGCAAAAAAAATGTTTTGTTTCAGTATGCAGAGAAGCGCTTGAAGTATTAACAATTGCCTTAAACTTAAATCCAGGAGCATTCGTAAATTTCAAAAATTGGCAAACCTTTATAATGGATTTAATTCTTGTTTCTGGCAATAGGTAATTTTGATACATATTTTTTGTTATATATACCATGTTTCACATAAACACGTGAAATAATAATCAATGATCAAACCACAATGTGTAATGGGAAAAAAGACTTAAGATCTTTCAACCGTAACAAGCGGTCTAAACCTCTTTAATAGGGTGGTAAAACCTTTTAAAATACCACTCTTCCCTCCCACTCTTCTCAACCCATCATCAGATGTTTCTGAATCTAGTGTTTCAGTTGGGTTTTTGACTCTGACAAAGATCTGTTGTTACGTTTGAAAGGTCTTAAGTTTTCTTTTCCGTTTCATATTGTGGTTTGATCATTCAATATTTGTTATTATTTAACAAACTTTTACAGTAAACATGTGAAATAAAAATCAACGTTTAAACCATACTGAGAAATTCAGAAATGGGATCAAGGTCTTTCGACAAAATAATTGGTGCTTGTTAGAGACACACATGGTGATAATGTGACTCTGACGAGGACCAGATCTTATCTTGCCTCTGAACAAGTCAAAAGATTTTAGTCCCATTTCTAAATTTCTTACTGAGGTTTAGATGTTTATTTATTATTTTATACATATGAAACAAACAATAGATAACACATTTACAGTTTCAAATTTTCGGTTTAACTATCATCAGGAGGAACAACAAAACACTGCTGCCAACCTTTGTTCTTCCAAAGCTCTGTGTTTTCTATCTTTTCTTCTTCCTGATGATGGTTAAACCTAATATTTGGGACTGTAACTATGCAAATCTATTGTGTGCTCATCTTTAGTTTATTTTTTAACTTCTGTTGTACGTTCTGAATGAATTTTTTTATTTATTAAAGAGTTCGTGCTTATTATACAAATTACTGTGAATGTATGCATAATTAAAATTTTCTAACAGATCGATCAGGTTGGCTGGAGCTGAGCAATTCTATTTATTAACCATGTACAACTGCCAGGATGCTTTGTTGTCTAATATAAGTTTATTGTTTTCTCATCTACATACCTCTGTAATGGACTATGCAAAAAACTCCTCGGAATATTTTCAGGTGTGTATGGTTTTGGGTATATTAAACATTTGTCACCTGTTGATGAATGTAATTATCAATTATGTAATTATTATATTAGTTATTTTATTGAAGTTATGAAAAAATGTAAACACTGTACAAAATAATTTTATATCCATGATTCATCCTACTTTATTATACTGTTGGCGTATTATTCTTTATTTACGCCAATTTTTTGTGTGTTTAACAATGTTCCTCTACGTTAGCTTTATTATCATTGCACCAGCAAATATGTCAATATGCTTGTTTGGAGTATCAAGATTTACAAATAAGTTATATATCTTTGTACCAAATGTAATAGTAGATGGAACAATTAGATCTGTATAGGGGTTACTTGTTACTTCTTCCGTTAATCATTAGAAAAGTTCTAAATTTACATCAATGAAAGGCACCGTTCAATGGGCTGACAAATAAATAGTACAATCCTGGTCCTGTGGTATAGATGATTGGCTATTTGATGGTCAAATGTTTTATTGTAAAATTGTTTTATTGTATGGAGTGGTTTCTAGGTGACGTTAGAGGTCGTTCAAGTTCTGTTCTTTCCAGCTCTAAAGAGTGCCACATATTCTGTAAATCTCCATCTGTAGTTTCAACTCTGTCAACATGGCAAAATATTTGGAGGACTCAGAAAATAAAAGTGTCACCATGCGACATCAGTTTCTATACGCGGAGGTTCTTTTGGTCCATTCTTCATTTGTGTCGTAGTCCTGTTACCGTGGTCCGGTTGAGAACGGTTTATTATTATTATTTATTAATTAATTAATATTATTTATTAAGTATTATGAATTATTATTAATATTTCATTAATAATAATTATTATTATTATTTAATAAAAATAATTATTATACTATAATAATAAAAATAGGCAGTGTAAGCCCTTATTTTTCTTGACAAGACGGTATAGCTTTGTTGCTTGGAAATCAGTCTCAACCTGACCACGGTAACCACGGACTACGACACAAATGAAGAATGGACCAATAGAATCTCCACGTATAGAAGCTGATATTGCAAGGTGACACTTTTATTTTCTGAGTCAGAGTGAGCCCTCCAAATATTTTGTTATGTTGACAGAGCTTGCTCTACAGACGGAGATTTACAGAATATGTGGCCCTCTTTAGAGCTGGAAAGAACAGAACTTGAAGGACCTCTAACTTCACCTAAAACCCACAAAACACAATAAAACCACCAACCATCTAATAGTCAGTCAGATCCAGGGAGTAATGTAGATTCAATATATATATATATATACACAAGTTTTATTAAAACTTATGCCTATTTCTAATTTCACACCTTTTCGAGTTAATTTTTCCCATCTTCTGACCTCTGGCTTCCAAGAGTTCGGGACTAGATATATTAATTCTCCAAAACTTTTATTTTCTCGAAATTTTAAAAATAAAAATTTCGGAGAATTAATATATCTAGTCCCGAACTCTTTGAAGCTAGAGGTCTGAAAATGGGAAAAATTAACTCGAAAAGGTGTGAAATTAGAAATAGGTATAGTATAAGTTTTAATAAAACTTCTATAGATGAAGGCCTGCTCCCCAAATACACTAATATATATATATTATCTGATAATGGATAATGTGAGCCGAAAGCTCGTGTTTTAGATTAAAGTTTTTTTAAATAGTGTTTATCGTTTTACTTTATATTTGTTGATGTCGTTACTAGAACTCCTATGGAAAATACCTGTAAATCACCGCAAACTAGTTAGGAAACTAGAGAACATCAGCAAGAAAGTAGTCAACGCAGAAGCTGCTATCAAGTTCAACAATACTTGTTTGAGAGAAAACCGGCTGCCATCATACACCAATATATATACATATCTTTAAATTACACAAAGCACGACACAGTAAAAGGAATAAAAAGCACACTTACTGAATTCTCAATATTTCGAACTATTGTTCGTCATCAGGAGTAGACTAGAAGAGAGGACGAAGTGAGACAGATCTCTCCACGTCGAAGGACGGAGCGCGAATGAAGCAATGAAGAGTCGACCGATGAGAGCAGCACTGGCGTAAAAAAGAAACTAGGCACTAAAGGTCGGAGAATGGAAAGGACAATGCCCAAGTATAATTCAAATACAATAAATAAAATTAAAAAAATATAAAAAATAAATAATAAATTGAGGAAACGTAAAAAATAAAATAACCAAAGTTAACACTTCTAATTTAAACCCGGAGCTGATCGGGCCCCTAATAACCATATGTGGGCCTCCTCAGACGCTCTTAAGGTCAAACTACGGTCATCAGTGGTTACTAGTTTAACGATCTGAACACTAAAGCAGTTATTAAAAGAAAGGTTATGACTGTTAGCATGGATAGCTACAGGAAAGTTAACTACAGGATAGACAGGCCGAAGCTCTATGGCCGTTCATACGTTCATTGAGCTTGGTGGAAGTCATACCAATGTAGAATGCTCCACATTGTCTACAGTTCAGTCGGCAGACGCAATTACTATATGAGCGGAGGAGTTAGGGGGGACGCGGAAATAGTTGGTGAGTGAAGAGAAGAAAGATGAAGGGTTAACTAAAGGTTAGGTAAGGCAGAGGCGACGGTGCCGCATTTCTCCATACCACCACGCCCCGCCCCAATCCCAGGAGTTCCAAGGGATCTGTAGAAAAACAGGTTTCCCAAATTAGGAGGCTTTCTGAAGGTCAGGCGAGGGGGAGAAAGGTGGAGGGAGAAGAGGACAGGAGAGGAAAAATGTCCTTGATGATATTCCCGATCCTATGGACCCCAGGAAAGAAAGTGGTTACAAGAAAAGGGAGAACTGTTGGGTTCAGCGGCAGTCCTAGGAAGATATTCATTAGTGGCAGGTATTATGCGTTTATCAATAAACCTGGGAGAATTGCCCCGCTGAACGAATTTGTCCTTAAGTTTGTTGATATGGCACTGTCGTTAGTAGAGGTCACTGCAAATACGGTGTATGCGGATGGACAGGGAACGAGGTAGGGACTTTTTTATGTGGTACGGGTCACAACTATTGAAGTTTAGATATTGTTGGGCATTGGTAGGTTTGTCTGTATGGAGGTAGTGAAGGTCCTGTCACTTAGGGACACTACTACATCTAGGAAGGTTGAGGAAGTATAGGAGAAAGAGTGGGTGAAGCTGAGTGACGAACAGGAGGTTTTAAAGGCTTCGATAAGAGTTTCAATGTTTCAAGAGAATCTTTCCCATAGAGCCATACGAAAAATGTATCATCAATGAATCGGGTGTAGGCGAGGGGTTGGAGGGCGGAGAGGAAATTCTGTTCAAGTTTGGCCATGTACGGGTTCGCAAAGGAGGGAGCCATTCTGGTGCTCATAGCAGTTCCCTTGGTCTGAAGATAAAAATGGTCCTCAAAACTGAAGACATTGTACCGCAGAACAAATGAACTAAGCTGTAGGACAAAAGAGATGGAGGGTTAGTGGGGTAAGGGTCTATTGTCAAGGAACCACTGTAGGACCGCCAAACCCTCGCCATGGTGAATGACCGTGTATAGGGATGTGACGTCCATAGTGACTAGAAGGAGAAGATGTTCCAGGGATTCTTGAGTATTTGGAGGAAGTGGAAGGTGTCTTTACATAAACTGGGGAGTTTGGTAACTATGGGCTGCAGAATGGCGTCAATAAACGCTGATATGCGCTCGGTTGACAACCATAGCTTGATACTATGGGTCGGCCTGGAGGGCGTGATCGGGTATACTATAATATAGTATATATATGGATATATTTATTATATATATGTATAAAATAACCACAATGAAAAACATATATATTGGATACAATGCTCTAAGGTCTTTCGATATAACATCATCAGTGAGCTAAATGAAGTAAAACAACAAATAATTACAAGTTACCTGGTTGATTGAAGTCTTCAGAATTGCTGCCATCCTTGGCGGAAATTAATGTTCCTAAACTTGAAGAAGTCTTGATCTGCTTAATTATACCTTTTACCAATATTTCATCTAGTTTGTAAAGTCCAGGACTATTGTTTAATAATTTTCTGTAAAAGTTCTTTATGAGTGCACTTTCAATAATATTCCTTTTTTTTCTAAAGGCACAAAAATTAATTCCTTCCTTAGCTTCGTCCCAATTTATTGTATGAACTTTCTTACTTACTTGTATGAACAAGGCACTCCCGTCTTCCCGTCTGATTGAATATTTGTGTTGTTTTAATCTTGTAAGAAGACCTTTACTCGTTTGACCAATATAAGAAATTTCGCAATCAGTACAATGTAATACTATATACACAACCATCTTTTCCCTCCTTAACAAGCTTATTAAACAAATTATTAGCATTACTAAACACAACGGAGAGGTCCACCTTTTTCAAAAATGAGGGCAGATCTTTCAAACAGATACTATATGGAATGTCTAAAAAATTCCTTCCTGGATATGTATGCAAAATTAAAGTTTATCAGGACTCGGTCAGTTCTTCAGGTTCAAATTAAACTCTCATTGCCAACGGTTTGGCTTTTATTTACAACCTTTTTTCGTAGACCAAATATACATAATATAAATCAATAATAATATTATTATTATAATAGTAATAATAATATAATCAACAATAATAATAAATCAAACATACATAAAAAGCGCAATTAGTTACAAATAAGAAATTACAAGACATTTTTGACAATAGTGACCAATGAGTCACTAAAACAATTTGGCATCGATCAACAATGTTTAATTTAACACTCCCGGATAAATAGTATTTAAATTTGAAATGTCACTTCTATAATTAATGGATGACTGGACCTTTCTAATATATAACATTTACAGAGTTTTCCTTCTCTGTTCATCTATTTCTTTGGTTAGTATTTTTATTTCATTAAAATCAAAATTATGGTCTTCATGAATACTATGTGCTGCTAATGCAGTGGCATTAATTTTCTGTTTTCTCATAGAAAACATGTAATTTCTTTCCTTCAAAAAACGACTGGTTTCTCCATAATATACTTTGTTAGAGTCTTTGCACTTTATTGCATATATAACATTACTCTGTAATTCCTTTGGAATCTTCTCTTTTTATATTAGAAATGTTAGAAGATTCTAAAGGAATTACAGAGTAATGTTATGTATGCAATAAAGTGCAGACTGTAACAAAGTTCAAAGAAACATAGAGAAATTAAAAACAGACACTTTCAATGTAGACACAGAAACATTGAGAAATTAATTGAATAATTAATAAATAACTTATTTAATTTCTCTTTAATTCCTTGTCTACATTAAAATTCCAAGTAATTATCCAATTATTTTAATCTTGGTTTTGTAAGATATCAACTGACTACTAATGAAGCCTGGTTGGAAGGACCTTTTTGAACTTTGTTCTTTATGAACACTTTTGAGTAGATTTACTTCCAAGTTTCCATCTAGAATTGTTATATAATTATATATTTATATGAAACGAATGCCACACAAGATTGTGAGAAAGAAATCAAGAGACATTTTTTTAATAACAATATTCATTGTTAATGTATCTTCATTTTTTGATAGTCATCTGAAAGGCGAGTATCATTAAGAGTACACATACACATCCAGGATGTGTTCTTCATATGGGAATGAATACTTACAGAAAATGTACACCCTAGAAGTAGTGCAATGATAATATGGAAACCATTTAGTAATTGCAGTATTTACTTATACATATAACAATTTTTGGTTTAATCAGATATTCTATGTAAATGAAGTATTTCATACATATGTTGATATTTTTTAATCTCTAGTTTTAAATGTGAGCTATTTTTTTTGAAAATTAATGAATAACTTAAACTTGTAAAAAGAAAAAAATATCCTGTTAAGATCAGAACTATGTCTTTCAAGATAAAAAAATATAATTTTTGAAAAATGTTTTATTTTTTTTAGGTCCTTTGTAAATTAATAAATTTTTCTTACGCCTACAACTATCCATTGCCTGAAGCAAATCAAAAGTTGAGTGATGAAATTACATGGTTGAAATGTACCAAGGTACGTATATTTTTCATACAAAATGTATTATTTTAAATATTTGAATATGTTTAATTGGTTGAATAATATTATGGAACTTTTGTTAATGTTACGTTGTTTTTAGGCAACAGTTAAAGAGAGTGGTAAAACAGGTGTGCATGAAGCAGTACTAGATGGGCATTTAAGTTTAGCTAAAGAATTACTCAATTTCATGTCACCTCAAAAAAAGGCTGAGCTTGGTTCAGATCCCAGTGTTGGAGTTAATTTAATACAGGTAAGAGATGTATTTATATACTAATTGCTTTTGGTAGTAAATAATAATTGAAGTAGATGTAAAAACTATAAGTACTTAGTACCATTACTTATTATTAGAAGTTATTATAGAATATATTGATGTACAGGTTGATAAGCTCTAATCAGGAATCATTGAGACGGGGGGGGGGGGGGGGGGTCCGGATTAACCATTTTTTGGGATTAAAAATTTATTGTCTGATAATATACAAAACCAATAAAGGTTAAAAATAAAGTACTGTAGGAAGAGCTTTCAAGTTTGCTGTTGTAGAAAACAGCGCCACCCACATGTTATTTTGGGATGGCCAGTGTCCCAAGATGACCCAGGCGGTGGGCAACCCACGAAATTTGAAATTGCGGTGACGAAAATAGTACCGGTTAACTGATTGTCTGCTTTACTGATTGCCGAATTATCGATTGTCGACCTGCGATTCATGCATTGATTTGTTTTTTCAAATACTCCTTACACAGTCATTCTTCCGACTGAATTCCGTTGCCTTGATCCTTTAATTTGTCACCCAACAAGGGAAATAACATTCGACTCCGACTTCCTAGACATAAATGTTAAACAATTGTATGTTGCACTTTTTTTGTTATACTATTTTTTGAAGAATCATCAATATTTTTGGGTATGGGGTGTATAAAGAGAGTTTCCGTGGTTAAGTTAACGTTTATAAATTTATATAACGTAAATATCTTTGTTTGTATGGTAAAGAGTGGAGCAGAGGAAACGTATGATTTTCAGAAGCTAAGACCCAAAAACAGTCATCCGTGTATTGACAATAAATAAATTAATAATTCGTTTTCCTTTTTAAGAGTATATTTAAATTTAGCATGTGTAATTTAAAGCTGTGACAATCTTCACAGCATAATGTGATTCTTCACATAAAGGTGTGTTGCTCTTGACCACACCAACTTGAAATTACAGTGTATTATTTTTCCTTCATTACCTTTCGTTTTTCACTAAAAGTTTGACTTTAGAAGATTAAGGAGTTCGCATAAATTGTAGCATTTGTTTTCTTTTACCCATAATTTCAGTAAATTGTATATTATGAAATGATCTGACAAAAGTAAGATAATATTAATACACATTATTCATTATTGTAATATTAATGTACTAAACTCTTATAATATATGATAAATAATATGCTTGACAATATAGCAAAACCTTATAGTAATTTATACTTGCCATGTTGACGTTATTTGCAATTTTGATGATATAACTGTTATTTCAATTACAGGAATTAGTTGAAGATTTTATTTTTCCTGCATCGAAGTTGATGATACATCTTAATCGGACTGGTGAACTGATACCAGATCAAGCAATTCCTGTTTGTAGTTCTCCTCCAACTCTTAATTCTGCTTTTGAACTGTTAGTTTGCTTATGTGAGAACTGTGTACCCAATATGAAACTGGTTGTATCAAAGCTTACAGATATGTTCTACACAGGTAAATTATTAACCTTTTTTATTCATTATTGTTCTATTTAATAGCAATTCTGAATGTTGTGTGATTCTTATGAAGTTCAGGTTCCCCCTGAAAATAAGAATATCACTCTACGAGCCCCTGTGAAAGGCCATATTTCGTTAATTAGAACACACATCTAGATTAAATCTAAAAAGATAATGCCAGTTATTATTTATTTCTTATAATTGTTGCAGTTATTATTATTTTTGTTCACATGTTATTTTGTGTACATATTTGTATATATGTATATATACATTGGCTTGGTTTCCCTCTCTTATCTCTCCTGAAGACGGTTCAAGCGAAAATTAGAGACTGTAAGTGTGTGTTTTAATTTCTCTATGTTTCTTTATGTACATTGAATATATATATATATATATATATATATATATATATATATATATAAAGATTTCACATAAACACGTGAAATAACAATCAATGATCAAACCACAATAAGAAATGGGAAAACAAGACTAAGATCTTTCAACCGTAACAAGCGGTCTTCGTCAGAGTCAAAAACCCAACTGAACACTAGATGCAGAAAACATCTGGTGAGGAGTTGAGAAGAGTGGGAGGGAAGAGAGGGTAGTCCTTTCCTGCGCTTTCACCCTTTTAAAATACCACTCTTCCCTCCCACTCTTCTCAACTCCTCACCAGATGTTTTCTGCATCTAGTGTTCAGTTGGGTTTTTGACTCTGACGAAGACCGCTTGTTACGGTTGAAAGATCTTAGTCTTGTTTTCCCATTTCTTATTGTGGTTTGATCATTGATATATTTATATATATATATATATATATGGATTAATTTACCACAATGAATCTAATTTGGAAACAATGCTCTAAGGCATTTCGTCAACACATCGTCAGAGAGCAAGTGAACTAAAAAATAATACATATTTGTTAACGTGGTTGATTGAAGTTTCTAGAATTGTTGGTAATCCTGAGTGTGTTTAATGATGAAGAAGTCTTCAACTGTTTAATTATTTCGCAAATCAAAACTTCATCCAATTTATAGACTCCTAGGCTATTGTTCATTAATTTCTCATAAATGTTCTTTATGAGTGCACTTTCCACAATATTTCTTCTTCTTTCCGAAGACACAAATATTAATTCATTATTTGCTTCATTCCAGTTAATTGATTACTGTTTCTTATGTGCATGAACAAGGCACTCTTTTCGTTTTCTGTTCTGATCGAATATTTGTGTTGTTTTATCCTTGTAAGAAGACCTTTGCTCGTCTGTCCAATGTAAGACATTTTACAGTCAGTACATGGTATCCTGTATGCACAACAGTCCTTTCTTTTTGGCTTATTATTGACAAATCTATTAAACAAGTTACCATCATTACTGAACACAACAGAAACGTCCAACCTAAATCGATATAAGAGGGAGGGGTATTTTAATGATAGGGCAATTGACCTAATTGAAAATTTCATCATTAAGGAGTTCAGGGGAGCACACCTTAACGGTCTCAAAAACTTATTTCTAAAAACACAAATTTTAACATTTTTTGGATGGGAAGAATATAAGTGAACATATGCAAGTACATTCGTAGGTTTTCTATACACATTAAAGCGTAACTCTTAGGTAATCTGTGGATCAGGACATCTAAGAAGGGCAAATTACAACTTCTTCTATTGTAAACTGGATTTTCGGCATTAATTAATTTAATCTTATTAGAAAGCATCTTCTTTTATAGATTTAGGACAGATGCATAGTATACCGTCAACGTATCTATACCATTTAACATGACTAGGTAATGTTGAGCTTAACATTTTAGTCTCAAAAAATTCCATGTATAAATTACTCAGGAAGAAGGGATAAGTAGTTACCCATTGGAAGCCCAAATTTTTGTTTATAAAAATTAATTTCAAATTGAAAATTACAATCGACTAAACACAGGTTAATTAACTGTATTATAGTGGTAGAAGGAGAAGGAAGGGAATAATTAACTAATTCCTCTGGGAATAAATTCAAAAGATCAGTTACAGGTACATTGGAAAAAAGGATCTTCACATCAAAACTAATCAATCTATAATTTTTATTCATGATGACGCTTTTTAATTTTCTAACCATATGGACAAGTCAATGAGGCTGAACCAACCGAACTCATGATCAAACGTATGGGGTAATTTACCCTTATGCGTCTTGATCAACTCGTACATATATGGTAATGAAAGGGGATTTTGATAAAAATTTAGTAATAAGTTCGGGTTGATTTTTTAAGATAGTTTTAATTTTTTTGTGAAAATTATAAAATTGTTTATCTAGTTCAAGTTCGGTTGTTTTTCTAGTTCAAAACCGACCTATCTTCTTTTTTTGTTACTTCCTATATTTAAGAAGAGTTAACTGTTAATAATGGACTTGTTCCGAAACTGGTACAGTTGTAAGGAAGACGTGTAAATATGTTTAGTTGACGTGTCTTCTTAAGAAGTAGTAATTTTCTGGACGTTAAAAATCACAAATTTTTATTGCTATCAACTGTTTATAAAATAATTAAATTATATTTAACTGTTTCAGTGTGCTTTGAAAAATATAGTATTAATTTCAGATGAGAATGACGCTGTTCAAGAATGGGATTATTTGCCTCCTATTGGTCCAAGACCTGTTAGTGGTTTTGTTGGTTTAAAAAATGCTGGAGCTACATGCTATATGAATTCTGTAATTCAGCAGCTATATATGGTACCTAGTATTAGACAGGGGTTATTAGCTGCTGACGGTGCTACTCCTGACACTGATGACTTTTACAATGATTCAGAGGTATCGAGTTATTTGTAATGCCGTTATACATTTTCCTTTCTATGTACATTAGCTTAAAATGTAAAACAGTGATAATCCTGAAACTAGTTTTAGAAGTCATTTAAAGAAAAATTGACTACTATATGTTAATTATTTCAACTCCTCTATTTATTTATCTAAAAAAAAATTTGTTTCTGTAACTCAATAATAAAGTATTATGTTAGTGTGAAACTTATTTTGGAAATTTATTTATAGCTGACGAATGTAAAATAAATAGCCTAGAAATTTGTTATAATTGGCTACCTTTTGACATTTAGACAGTTTAATAATTCTTGATTAAATTTTATATTTTTTAGTAAACATTGAAAACTTATCAATTTGTTCAGTCATATATAATAATTTCATCATCTTGCTCCTGGTTTTGCTCTACCTCATATTATCATTTTAATATTTGATATATAATATTTTCAAATGTTATCATTTTTAACGCGATAAGTGTTTATTAAGTAAAGTCGATTTTAGAAAAGTAAGTTTTTTTACAGAGTGTTAACAGTAGTTGTGACTCAGAAGAAAAGAACTCTCTGGATGAATCTCGTAAAGAATATAATATTGGTATACTGAAACAAGTACAGGCTATATTTGGCCATCTCGCTTATAGTAAACTTCAATACTACATACCAAGAGGACTTTGGAGACATTTCAAGTACGATTTATTATTAGGCTATCATCCTTTATTAAAGTTAATTTTGGTTAATGAAGTTAATTAATTCTAGATTGCAAGGTGAACCTGTTAATTTAAGGGAGCAACAGGATGCTGTTGAATTTTTTATGAGTTTAGTTGAGAGTATTGATGATGCACTGAAGGCATTAGGACAAGAACAAATTATGAGCAAGATATTAGGAGGATCATACTCAGACCAAAAAATTTGTAAAGGATGTCCTCACAGGTAATATTCTTCAAAGGAACTTTTTTCCCGCCCTTGTGGTTATTGGAGTCTTGGATTTCTCATATATCTTTATGTGAGTGGTCTAAGGAAAAAATTAATGATTTTTTTATTTTTACAAAGGGCAATGTTACACTAAAAACAATAACAATGAAGTTTCACTGGTAGTTAGTTACTTGGCTGATTTTTTACTTTAATCGTTTGATTGAACGACTAAATTAGTTTCATATAACTAATTTATTTAAAGTAACCTTTTTAAAATTAGAATAATAATAATAATAACTAATTATTAATTGATATATAGTGGGCTCTCGGCTTTCACACATATTAGTGTCTGAAAGTGTGTGCGAATGTTGAATGTTCTAAAGTAGAGGGATGTACAGAAATGTGCTCTAAAAACCGTGCTTTGTTTATATTTATCAATATATATACATAGTTAAAGAGGCGTATTAAGTGCTTTTGGGTGTTCCCTTTATTTGAATACCACCCTTTTTTTTCTTTTCTTGATAAAGATTTTTATTACACACTGTGTCTTTCACAATTACCCTACGTACTTGAGATATACGTTCTCCATTGGGATACATTCTTCCATTATGGTCAAAAATCAAATCAAATTAAATGGTAACCAAAACAGATTAAATATATAATTAACAACCTATGCTCTATTTCATCAATTAATAATCAATATATTAGATTTCATCGCTTATTTATTCCATACAATAAATAGAAGTTTAATGCATACTATCTTTCAGTGAGTGTTACAAATCTACATATTATTTATATTTATTTCGTTTGCTAAATCGACCGGGCAGAATACTACATCCTTTCTGGTTAAGGATTACCACAGTTTTGTTCTTGCGACCTCGGTCGTCCTTCCCCCCAAAAGGGAAAAATGCCCAATTGCCCGTACCAGGGCTCACCACTGGGGTGAGTACCAGTATAGAAGTAGTCCCAATAATACCTCCACCCTGTGGTAAGGGCCAGAGGTCTAGCTCCTCCTTGGTGCTATGCAGGCACCCACCCGAGAAGATTCTGATCCTCACACACAGACACATCACAAAAGATCATTTGTGTCTATTTTACCTGAGTAAGGAACCACAACCACTACGAGTCCGTCCGGCCCCCCTACCAACAAAGGTAGACGACACCCACCAACCAAATAAAAACCACTAACAGTGCCCTTTCTCTTCGGAGTCATAATCAAAATTTAAGGGGAGTCTGTAGGTGATGTTGGCGTGTTAGGGGATCCGATTGCCATGGTCGCCCCTAATCCTTGCTTGAATAAGAGATGTGGAGAAACCTTTAAAAACCCTGAAGACTTCCGAGTGGGTTCGTTTGCTATATCGTAGGTTTTTAAGTAAAATTAACGCTGCTTGTTTCATTTCATTATTGAATCAGTCATTTAATAAAAACATACCTTTCTAGCATTCGTCAATTATGTTAAATAATTATTTCAAATACATTTTCGTTAGAATTGGCAAAAACATAAGTGCCAGCATCAGAAAATGAATTAACTAAATTGATTGTCATTATTTCTGATAATAGGCATACTTACAGTCAAATTGAGTGTAGACCACTCCCTAGATCTTTTGTTAGGGTAAATGAAAAATGAATTATAGTGGTACCTCGAGATACTAAATTAATTCGTTCTGGAGTGGCTTTCGTATCATGATTGTTTCGTACAATGTGTTAGTTTTAAAATTAAATTGCTTAGTTAATTCCAAGCCCTGCAAATGGACCACATGAAATGATATATTAAGTGTAAAACCAGAATGAAATAAGGGCCAACCAAATACATTTGGATAATCCAATACCTAACCTAACCGTTGATATCTGTAAATGATATCAACGATTCATTTCTAATCAACAATTATGATTAGATAATAGAACATAATGCAATAATAAATGAAAAATAACTTTGCTGACAAATATAGAAAATGGCAGACAACAGTAACTCATAACTTTCAATCAGTTAAAATTACTTTTTGTTTCTTTTGTTTTTCAGTTTCTGTTTTCATCAATTAACTTTACAAAACGCTTAAAATTTTAACATACGGAAATGTATGTTTTATGCAGAGTAGTATTTCGTAACCTTCGCATTCCATTTCGTGAAATGAAGTTTTCGTATATAGAAGATTACGTATCTCAAAGTACTACTGTATATGTGATATTTTTCGGAATTCCAATGTTGGTTTTGGTTTTTCCCTTTTTTCATGGTTCTTGTTTAAGAAATGTGTACTGCCAGGCAGTAAGTAATTTAATTTTTGGGTATTTTGAATGTAGGTAGTTCCATTAACTGTTATTGGTATGTGTCATCCGTATCTCCATAAATTTAGCCGCTCTAATGAACTGATGGAGTTATTTTAATCCATACTTTATAAAAGGTAATTCAAAATTGAGTAAAAAATATTAGATGTCTAGCAACAATACATTAAATGAATAAACATCAGAAATGTTCTTACGAACTTAAATTTAAAAAAAAAATTAATATAGGTAATGATAAAGTGCTGATGACTTCATAATTCAGTTAAGTAGTAGTTCAGGTCGACCTATGAAGGAGGATAGAATTATTATAAAAGAAAAAATACAAAAGGTGTTTTTTTTGTTTTTTGTTAAATAAACCTAGTATTTGATTCAACCTAGTGTTTGTAAATTGTTTAAGTATTTTGTGATCAACTCACTGCATTTGTAAGAATAATCTGAATATAATTCCATGATAATGGAATAATATACTATAACTATATTGATGTGGTAAGGGGCACAACGTGTGACGTTCGTTATCAAAAGTCAAACAGGATTTTACTGAAACGTTGTGCAATATTTTCCACCAGAAGATTGTGTTTGAATATGCCATTGTTACTAACTTATTGAGCTTGATAAATAAACTTTGGAAAGTAATGAAAATGTATGTACTGAAACTTATTTATGAGTATAATGTTTATTTGGCTACAGGAGTCTTAACTATAAAAAGGTCATATCTGTTTTTTTTTTATAAAAGTTTTTATTTCTCGTTTTTACTAAATTTTTTACTTCGTCAATTTCCTTGGGAGTTTTTTTGCATTGTGAAATTTTGAGATGGTACTTTTAATCGTATTTATATTTAGTAAATGTGACTGTATTATACAGTTGTGAAGGATTTATTTAATCGTTCTGTTAAACCAACTGACCTGTTTTTTAGATACTCAAAGGAGGAGCCTTTTAGTGTTATAAGCGTTGATATTAGGAACCATTCTAATCTGTTGGACTCGTTAGAGCAGTACGTGAAAGGGGAACTTTTAGAAGGTGCTGACGCTTATCATTGTGATAAATGTAATAAGAAGGTAAGTTTAATTTCTTATCATTATCATTTCGTACATTCTACGTAGCATTGAGTTCACGGGATCTAATGAAAATCAAATATTTTATAAAAAATGATGTAATATAGAAAAATGTAAGCATTTTTCCACTTCAAAAAATAAAAAGAGGCATTGTATTCAACCTAGTATTTGAAAATTGTTCAAGTATTTTGTGATCAACTCAATGCATTTGCAAGAATAATTTGAATATAATTCCATGATAATGGAATAATAATTAAATAATAATGAATATATTTTCAGGTTTCAACTGTCAAACGTCTCTGTGTCAAAAAGTTGCCTCCCATTCTTACAATACAATTAAAAAGATTTGAGTATGATTTTGAAAGAGTTTGTGCCATTAAGTTCAATGACTACTTCGAATTTCCTCGATTTCTTGACATGGAACCGTATACAGGTGACTCTATAATGATAAATTCCTTTGCATCAAACTTACTGATATGATTAGGAAATACTAATAATACTACTAATTGTTATACAAAATTAACTAATAAATTTAATTTTGTTAAATACAAGCGTTATATAGTACGGATGTTTCTTCTTGCTTTCTAATTTGTTAATCATTGTAAAGAATATTGGTTATGTAATAATTTTGACTCCTCAGAATTGTTTATATACTAATTTAGTGAAACCGCACCACAAAATAAGAGTACAGTGATAATCTTTCTAATGGCTGAAAAATATAATTTTAATAAAATAATTAATTTATTTTAATTTAAGAATACCGCTACTAACTCTTCAAAACTAATGGTGAAGAAGTTGATTGAGAAGAAATTTAGTATGGAACGTAATAATGGTGACATAAATAAGTCATTTCTATGATAATTGTGTTATAATTAATTTTTTTTTTATTTTTTGAAGGGAGGTTGTCGGTTCAAATGATGATAATGACCCCTCAGAAGCCAATATGGTTAGGTTTCAATCTAACGGTGTTTCATACTAAAAAAAAATACTAGGTACATCTTGTTATCAATTAAAAAAATATTATTTATTACCTTAAAGCTAAAATAAAATGGAAATGTCCAAAATAGGCATTTGCACACTGGCTTCTGAATCTCTGAGTTAGTCATAAATCTTAACAAAGTCTGACAATGAAATTTTATTAGTATATATTTTTTCTTCGTATATTGATGTTCTGTAATTTATTTTTACTTCTTGTGTTTTTCCCTCAGTGTCCGGATTAGCAAAGATTGAAGGTGAAATAGATTGTGATTATGGTAGCAGTCCTAAAGATGTGTGTACAAAGTATCAACTGACGGGAATTATTGTACATAGTGGTCAAGCAAGTGGTGGTCATTATTATTCGTACGTTTTACACAGGTATGTGTTACATTATAAAAATTGTTAACACGTTATATAGTTTGCTACTATTTTAAAAAAATGACATTTTATCCATAATAAATGTTACATTCATTTCTGGTATGACTGAAAATGGATGTGTTAATAATGTAAATTTTGAACAATCGTTTCTTTTGGTGGTGTTTGTGAGTTGGAGAAAATCAAATTGTGATTTCTTCCGTCTGGGGGTGTTATTTTAATAATCTATTTTAATCATCATCTGGTATTTGGGCAGGTATACAGAATAAAGATGTCATTTTTTTTAAACAGGCCTCAGTAATATTTGAAACTAAATTGAAGTCTGAGCTCCAATAATTCTTAGTATAGAATAAATTTAAAAGAGACACTTACATTATTCATACAAAATGTTTTGAGGTATGAAATCCACAGAAGAGATAAATTAATTAGAAGGATCAGTTTAAAATATTATTTGTGGGTATTTGAGAGAATTTTTTGTATCTACAGATTTATTTTTAGGTCTAATGATGTTTGTTCTGGTGCTAAGTGGTATAAGTTTGATGATGGAGAGGTAACAGAATGTAAAATGGATGATGATGAGGAAATGAAATCACAATGTTTTGGTGGAGATTACATGGGAGAGGTAAATTCTGGTTTATGATATAATTTATTTTCCTATTATTTATCTAACTTATTTTAATTAATCACTCATTCAAGTTGGTTGTATTTCCTTGCGTTAATAATTAGTAAGAATTTATTTCCCAGTAGTTAATTCAAATTCTTGGTTATACTTCTCAAAATTTTACGGTACTAGTAGAACTTTTGAAATGGCATTTCGTTTCAAGTTGTTTTATGTTAGTAGTAACAACATGAATTTAAGAAAACAAATGTTTTAATAATTTTTTTTTGTACTTTAAAGTAATTATGATAAAGTTTAGGAACTAATAAGGACCAAAGAATGAAATCAGCATGAAGCAGTAATTTTGCTTTGTAGATATAAGTACATTTTTTGCTGTCCACATCATGTTATTTATAGATTATTTAAAATTCAATGAAGCATCTTAAATTCGGCATAAATAAATTCAATTATGTACTGATTATGGTTATGTCTATAGTTTTTTCCCTTTTATTTGCAACTACTTTCGTAAGTGTTACGATAATTTGCTCTATTAATCATGTCCATAATCATCAAGAAGTTTAAATTTATTATATTCAAGTGGATTATGACAACAATTTTGTTGTGATATATTTTTTAAAAAGTATATTATCTTCAGGTATATGTATAATTTTATTATTATTATCTTCAGGTGTATGATCACATGTTAAAAAGGATGACTTATAGACGACAGAAAAGGTGGTGGAATGCCTACATGCTGTACTATACACGACAGGATGTTGAAGACAATTCTCTAGTCAAATCTATTAATCAGCTCTCTTTAAGTAAGTCAGCTCTTTTAAAACCAGAATAGATTGTATTTTTACTGTGTTCAATTTTTTACCACAATTTACATGGTAGAAAAAAGTGTATTCTAATAGTTGCCAATATTTAAATTAGAAAATTCAGTACTGGTACAGTTCTAAGAACTACATGTCTCAGGCTGTTAATGAATATTTTCTTTTGTTGTTTCTGAATCCCGCCCACCCTTTCTGTTTCCGTACGTTATTTGGTCGGTAAATAGTATATATAATAGTTTTGGTCAAAACTATAGTATATGCCGTAGTATTATTTAAAACGAAATATTATTTGATTGAATTTCATTCAATAGTGAATAAAGTTTTGACCAAAAAGGGAAGAAATACATAAGCAGAGTGAAGTTTATCCTGACATATTAGAAACATTATAAAAGCATTTTCCTCATGTTGAACTTTTATTATTAATGTTAAACGATCGTTAAGTTCGTTTTAGTAAGACCTTTAAAAGTAATATTTAATTGTTATTTATGGTTTATTAGGCGTAAATTTATATCATTCATACAGTTCAAAGTTACCGTAGAACAAGAATAAAATAAAAAGTATTACGCACCTTGCAACCTCTAATTTTCTTGACATTTTAGGATATCTTATATTCCCTTTTATATTTTAGGCGTATAAAAAGATTTTTAACAAAATAGAAACGTTAACTTTGAAAGTTTAATTTGAACCCGGAAAACTGACATTTCCCTACAAATAGTCTTATTATATATAAGTACATTTTTTGCTGTCCACATCATGTTATTTATGGATTATTTAAAATTCAATATATTATTTAGTTGCCAATGTTTAAATTGCCAATTTAAATTTTTATTGTTATCAGCCCATAATATATATATATATATATATATAATAGAATTTTCAGAAGAACACTGAAAGAAATCACTGAAACTCACTACTATATTTCGAATGCCTCGTCGTCAGGAATACATGTGAATCACTCCAAAGGCTGATAACGACTAGCTTGGCGTTCAAACAGAAAGCACTCAAACAGTGTAGACAACTTTCAGAGGGAGGGGAGACAGGATGATTAAGAAATACAAACAAAATAATGATTAAATGAATGAAAACATTTAACTAAAAATAAAATTAAAAACTAATAACAACTTGAAAAAAATTGAAACTGAGTAAGTAAAAAAATAAAGGAACAATTAACGATTGAGGTTAAGCCCAGGAACCGATCTACCACCCAGAAGACTAATAAGTGCTTCTTCTGAAGCTCTCAGAATGACTTTCGAATTAGTCTTATCAATCTGCTGAAGATTCATTTTGAACTGTTCAGTTCAGTGTCACGTGTTCATTCAGACAACAGTTGTTTGTTAAAATCCACATACTATTTTTCTTTGTAAAATAATTTGTAATGTAATACTTAGTTTTTCTGTTTCAAAATGTATACTTCTACTTATGAAAAACGTTTTAAATAAAGACCGAAACGTTGGCAATGAGAGTTTAATTTGAACCTGAAGAACTGACCGAGTCCCGATAAACTTTAGTTTTGTTTCTATTCCACGGTCGATACTTTTATCAATATATATATATATATATATATATATATATATATATATATATATATATATGTATATTGTAATGATTTCACAATGAACACGTGAAATAACAATCAATGATTAAACCACAATATGAGATGGGAAAATAAGACTAAGATCTTTCAACCGCAACAAGCGGTTTTCGTCAGAGTAAAAATCCCACCTAAAAAATAATCAGTTAGGTGTTATTTGTGTTACTTTTATTTTATATTGTTATCAGCCTGTAGCTCATTTCATTTTCCTCATATTCATATATATTATAATATATAAAAAGATTTCACATAAACACGTGAAATAACAATCAATGATCAAACCACAATAAGAAAATGGGAACACAAGACTAAGACCTTTCAACTTCAGTTGGGTTTTTGACTCTGACGAAGACCACTTGTTACGGTTGAAAGATCGTAGTCTTGTTTTCCAATTTTCTTATTGTGGTTTGATCATTGATTATAATATATATGAAGAAATTTCACAATAAACACGTGAAAAAAGAATCAACATCAACACGTATCAAGGTCAGTTGGGATTTGACTCTGACGAAGACCGCTTGTTATGGTTGAAAGATTTTAGTCTTTTTTCTCATTTCTTATTGTGGTTTGGACGTTTATATATATATATAGTTACATATATTTGTTTTTAGGAAGTAAGCATGGTATGCTTAAAATGCCAATGTCTATAGAAAGGAGCGTTAGGAAACAAAATGTATGTTTTATGCACACTCGGAGCCAGTTCAGTGCGGAGTATTTTCAGTTTATGAAAAGATTAGCTACTTGCAATATTCCTCCATCCAATAGACAACACAACGGAGATAAAATGGTGAGTAAAACAAATTTAAATTAATGTAGTTTGTTAAAACAAATGTCTAAATTGTTAATTCATCCTTTAACATAAACATATAATTTTGTGTAAAAATAATACATTCAGTTCCTTTGAAGATGAGAATAAATAATCACATATGAAATTAAAGGGTTCGTTTTCTATTTATATAGCTACTGTGTAATATAAACCAATAGTATATTTATTTAATTGTATTTCTATATTATGAATATGTATTTATTTAGATCTAGTGAATATGATATTCAGTCTCTCATACTAGAAAATAGTTTTTATTTAATATTCATTGTTGATATTATTTTATTATTAATAAATAACATTATTATTTAATCATTTCTTTTGCACAGAGTTCAGAAGCTGAGGAGCTTTCCTTATTGAGTATACAGATTGTCAGTAGGTTTCTTTTCCATACGGGGTTCCACACGAAGAAATGTTTAAGAGGGACCACAGACTGGTTTGACACAATGTGTTACCACTTATCCTCGTACCCTTCTGTCAGGGCCTGGTTCGCCCACAACATACTCTTTACCCACCCTAACAGGTTAGTTATTATTGTTCAAGTCATTCTGTTTTTTCGAAAGATTGACTTAAAGTTATAAGGATCAGCATATAGTACAGGGGTGGATGACCTCTGGTAGGATATCAGTTTTTTGCTCGTATATTCCAGTCAATGAAGTGAGGTATATTCTACCATAATTAATGAGTAGGACAAACGCAAATCTGTATGGAGACGCAATTTTATGTTTTATTTTGAAAACTGTGTAGCTAAACGCTGTGGAAACGGTGTTACTGTGATTCTTTTTTATCACCATGCTTTTGAGAATTGTTTGTGATGAACTTTGAACAGGAATAGGCTGAATGATGAAACAAGTATTTCTGACTTGCTAATTAGTCCTGACATTATTATTCACCTCAACGTATTTTTGTAATTAAAATCCTTTTCAATTTCGGATTTTGTTATAAAGAACGAAAATCTGTACATACTGTTTAGATTGTCAGGTTTGGTTATCGTAAATATCGTGAATAGAGGATTGGTGTTGTATGTGCAATAATGTTGTATCACCCCTGTTTCAATGGTTTTTATTCACTACACCAGTTTGATATTAATTAAAAGTATATCACATTAGTAATAGTGTGGTGAGGACATTGACCGAAGTCTTCATGTCCCTGTTTGTTTACTCCGAAAATATTATGTTGATTATGCATGGCCAGCTCTGTGTATTTACCTAATGTATATGTTTACTATTTGGAGAGATACGAACTTAATTATACTCACCAGTAGGAAATGACTCTTAGTAACAAAGAAATAATAAGCTTAAATGGAACATGCACTTAAAAGTATTTTGCTTTTTCGAACTAAGAAAGTGTATGGCATCTTTCTGGTGGTATTACTGATAGACTGAAGTAAATTGGATGGCTAGAACACGGGATGACTAAATTACGGATTCACTGAGATTGCGAAAGTTACCAGGACTAATTATTTAATTACTATCGCCGCATCCTTGAGGACATATCTGCCAGAAATGGTGAGATCATACTGATTCTTGTTATTAATTTTTAGAACGTGCTTTGCTTTGAGGGTATCAAGATTGTTTTTAATTCAAAGTTAATTTGGGAATTACCCCAAAATGAAAGAAGAATAATCAGAAAATTAGAGACAGTCAGTAGAAAAGTCGTAAATAAGGCTGCTGCATATTTCAATTCAACATGTTTAAAAGAAGATTTGCTGCCTACTTATATATATATAAAGACTTCACAATAGACACGTGAAATAACAATCAATGTTCAAAACACAATAAGAAAAGAGAAAAAAGACTAAGATCTTTTAACCGTAACAAGAGATCTTCGTTAGAGTAAAATCCCAACTGAAACCGAAGATGTAGAAACATCTAGTAAGGGGTTGAGAGGAATGGGAGTGAAGAGAGTTATTTTAAAGGATGTAAAGTGCAGGAAAGGTCAATAGTCCAGGGAGAAATGTTAGGGTAAACAGGAAGAAAAAAGGTAAAAAACTATCCACTAGCTGTCAACTCTCTTAGATGAGGCTATTACCCTGGTTCAAGTTTGAATAAACCGTTACTAATGATTAGAATATTTGATCTATTAAATTTAATCAGAGAGGATTCGATAATGTTTCTTAACAACACCGATTTTTCATAAGTGGTCATTTTAGTCCCGGTCCAATCAATGTGATTTTCATTATTTATATGCAAGAATATTCATTATTCTTATAACATATGAGAATATACATGTATTCACGCATACATTATAGAATTATATGTAAAAATAAACATTGTTCATGGTTTATTCAAACTTGAACCAGGGTAATAGCCTCATCTAAGAGGGTTGACAGCTAGTGGATAGTTTTTTACCTTTTTCTTCCTATACTCCTTTGTTTACCCAAACATTCTCCCTGGACTATTGACCTTTCCTGCACTTTACACCCTTTAAAATAACTCTCTTCACTCCCATTCCTCTCAAACCCTTACTAGATGTTTCTACATCTTTAGTTTCAGTTGGGATTTGACTCTGACGAAGACCTTTTGTTATGGCTAAAAGATCTTATTCTTTTTTCCCTTTTCTTATTGAGGTTTGAACATTGATATGTATGTATAAATCTTGACAAAAGTATCGATTGTGAAGTAGAAACAAAATTATCAGGACTTGTCAGTTCTTCAGGTTGAAATTAAACTCTCATTGCGAACGTTTCTGTTTTTATTTCATAGGCCTTGAAAACAGAGGAAATATAAGAAATAATACAATAATTCCAAAATCAATCATATATAAAAAGCGCAAAAAGTTATAAATAAGAAAATACAATAGAAATGTTGACCTATTGTAAAAATGTCTATTATTTGTGACTTTTTGCGTTTTTTTTGTATGTTTGATTTTTGAATTATTGTATTATTTCTTATATTTGCTCTGTTGTAGGCCTATAGAAAAGGTTTTCAATAAAAACAGAAACGTTGATAATGAGAGTTTAATTTGAACCT
Organism: Hermatobates lingyangjiaoensis; assembly: GCA_026182355.1. Taxonomy (NCBI): domain Eukaryota; kingdom Metazoa; phylum Arthropoda; class Insecta; order Hemiptera; family Hermatobatidae; genus Hermatobates; species Hermatobates lingyangjiaoensis. The sequence goes on from JAPFBL010001617.1 coordinate 5,670,556, forward strand.
GAAGAACTGACCGAGTCCTGATAAACTTTTATTTCGTATTTAGGTATATATAATATTTTCAGTTAATATGATATTGAAAGTATGTATTTTAATGCAGTATTTCGTTTTCATTTTAGGTTTTATGATTACTTATTAAATTGTCCGAGTGTTGATGTCAGAGGTACTTTTATGAAAATTGTGGTATCATTAGCAAATTATTCTCTTCATGATGGACCTTTTCCTCCTCCTATGAATGCACCAAGTAAGTTGCAAACAAACTTTTTTTCATATGATTTAATCATTTTTACAGGGATAGTAATCCCTGTAATATTATTTATTATCCCTACAGGGATAATAAAATCTATACTATAACTTAAATGATCACTATAATAAACGACCGTATGCTGTTGTCTAGTTTTGTCGATAATATAATGATACGAATTAATTATTTTGTTGATGTGTTTTATTAATTGCGGAATCTAATATTATTGATTTTGCAGCATCTTTAGAATGATAACATATTTTTTCATCCATGTTGTTATTAATATCAATAGTAGTGTTTAAATTATTCGTTTTTACAAGCCAGTTATTTATGTACTAACTATTGAGTGCTTTATCTAGATACATTCCTAAATACAACATCATCCCGTGTATTTTAATTGCTTTGTATTATTAAAATATTTTTTGCATAATGTCGGTCATTCATTTTTAGAAATTCTCGTTGACCCCAAGGCAAGTTTGAGTGATCATTTACTACTCTGTGTACTTTCCATGCTTCAAAAAGAAGCTGCTGATAGTTGTAGACATCTGGTTCATTATTTTGCTCTCTTTCATAACTACTGCTCTTTTGGCATTCAAGAAAAAGCTCAACTTTTAAAGGTAAATAACTGTGACGATTGAAGGAAAAAAAATTGTGTTAAGTTTTAATTCAGTTTTGCAATTTTTTTTTTTTGTTTGCTTTCAGTTGAATGTTCCTGCCACATTTATGCTAGTTGCTATTGATGAAGGACCAGGTCCTAACATAAAATACCAATATCCTGAATTTACTAAACTTCATTGCGTAGTATCCCAGTTAATCAGATGCTGTGATGTTTCTTCGAAAACTCAATCGTCTCAACAGGATCAGGTATCATAGGTTCTTAATTTCTAGAAAAGTTTGCCTGTTTTTATCTTTTGTTTCTTTTTATTTTTTAATATTGTACTTATTGTTAATGAATGGGGTGTTGGAACAATAATTTCTTTTCCTTCAATATATGCTATATTTGTTAAGGCAACTTTTGGAACTTCACGTTCTTAATTTAGAAGTAATAAATATTTCACTTAATTATATATTATATAGAAAAAACAAGTGGGTTGCAGTATGCACTGAGTACTCTAGTTTCGAAAAGGTATTTGAATGTTTAGCCTAAAATTAAAGTAAAAAAGTTATTCTAGCACCAGGAAGACTAATATGTGCCTCTTCAGAAGCCCAAGTTGGTGATGTTATTACCATGATCATGGTGATGGAATCGAGGATCTGTTTAATAATGTGTACATGTAAACAGTTATTGATGTTAAGTTCGTGAGAGTTTTCATTTATAGCAATAGGGTGGTTACTGCGCTGACCATCGGAAGCCATGTGACCACTCTTATGTAGGATCAGCAAAGTAGAAACCTACTTGAAAAGTATCACACTGGGTACAAGTAGGTCACTACTTGTACTCAAGTAAGTCACCCACTGGTGACTTCGGAGAAATGTAAGAGAAACTAAACCTTAGGTTGGGAGGTTTTTGGTAACATATTGACGAAGGGAGGGGGGGGGTCATTAAAGATTGAAGAAGTAGAAGAGGAAGAGAGAGGATAGGAAAAAACTCCTTAATAACAGAGCTCATCGTATGAGCCACAGAGAAAAAAGTAGTTATAAAGAGGTGGAATCACACGGTCCCTCTTGTTCGTAGAACGATAATGTGCTTCAGCAAATTATTAAATTAGGAGAATAACCACGGTCAGTAAATTTAAATTTTAAGTGGTTAATATGGTATCACCGGTCAACTATATAACTGCATATATATATAAAATTAAACTTATTACTGAGAGAAACAAAAATAAAACTAACATTTGTGATCATTTCGGCTGACTCTGTCTTCAGGAGAAAAGAGAAAAAACACTAGTGCGAGAAGTTTGTAGACCGTTTAGTGATAGACCGCGTTAACCATTGGCGGAATAACGAAGGCTTCGCTAAGCAGCGGGCAACTGGGACCGCACGCATGGACCTACTACTAACTCTACTCTCCTATTGGTCAGCATTTCAACGAATCATATTTCTTTCCCCGGACAACTCATAGTAAACAGTATATAAGGACCAACGTCTGGGCCACACCTTGCCTGAAGATAACCAGAGAATGATTGAAACATGTCGCAGATACCACCACCAGGTCAACAGTGCAAAATTTTCCACATTCAACCAGCCATCCAGCAATAGCAGTAACAACAACCGACCGAAGAGGAAACATAACGAAAACAATAACTCGAATGGGTATCTATGTGAAGAAGTTGGAGTCGATTGTCAACATCTTTTAATCAAGAGGGACTGTGCAACCTCTACCCCCATTGACAGGAAGACAAAGGCTGCTTTTCATAGAAGACAAATGAGAGTGTCAATTAAAATAAATTCAATTTCCGTAGCAGATAATAGACAAAACCAACACCCAAACACCACAAAAAACAGTCATAGAAAGGGAACAGGAGTTAACTGGAAAGTGAGGCTCGCTTTTTCTGCCAATAATCTTATTTCACAGAGGGACTGTGCGACCTCTATAACCATTGGCGGAATAACGAAGGCTTCGCTAAGCAGCGGGTAAGAGACCGCACGAATGGACCTACTACTAACTCTACTCTCCTATTGGTCAGCATTTCAACGAATCATATTTCTTTCCCCGGACAACTCATAGAAAACTATATATATATATATATATTGTAAACAGGAAAACGATCTAAAAGGACAACAAACGTTTCACGGTAAATCACAAACACAGAACAAACAAACAGACACACTTACTGTCTCTAATTTTTGGTTGAACCGTCACCAGGAGAGTTGAGATAGGGACAACAAGAGCACTTGCGAAGCGATGGTTGGAGACCAACAGTGTTGTCACACGCGTGCCCGGTTCAAGTAAAGCAAGAAAAAATAACTAAGATTAAGCGAAGAGCTAAGAAATAGAAAGTGTAAATGAAGAAAATTAGGAAATATAAATAATAAAAACTGAAATGATAATAATGAAGAAAATTAAGAGGAAAATAACTGAGAAAAAAAGAAAATCCAGGAATATAAATAATGAACACTTTAATATATGATCAAACCACAAACAAGACTTGTTTTCCCATTTCTTATTGTGGTTTGATCATTGATTGTTATTTCACGTGTTTATGTGAAATCTTTTTAACTTTAATATATATAATAATAATATTTTAAGAATATATAATAATAATTATATATATATATATATATATATCTTACTTTCTTATAACCATTGATCTTCGCCTTATTTAATCTTATCCGTTTATCCTATAACTTTACTTAATCTCTGCTATGAATATAAATTTATTTATTTGCCTTCTATTATTTTATTATCTTGACCGTCTCCTTTTCTTATATTATTAAATATTATCTTATTGTCTTATAACCTTTATTAAACTTCTAGGCTTGACTGTAAATCTTATTTAACCATTCCTTTAGCCTTTAAATCTTATTTGACTTTACTTTATTTTCTTGTATACCTTATTTTAACCATCTCCTGGTGTCTTATTACTTTATTTAACCTCTCATAGAAATTTCCTCTTTTATTTTATTATTTCCTTCCGTTGTTTTATAATTATACCTTTAAATAACTTTTCTTTTGTAGTATGATACTCTTTTCTATTGTACTGAAAAGACTTCTTGGATTTTCTTTTCACTTTTAAACATCTACTTTTATATCTTTCATTGATCTATTTGTCATGCATAATCTTATGTATATGTACTTAAATGCATTATAAGCCCCTTTTGTCCATGTTAAAACAATATATGAAACATGTCAGTTGCCCTACTCCTATTTCCATTAACTCCTGATAGAAGGATGTTGGATTATAATAAATTTCTTGATAATTAGTGTTATTATTAAGAATTACTATTACTGTGAACAAAAAGAATCAAAAAAATTCACTACTATATTTTGTCTGCGTCGTCATCAGGTAGATAGACTAGCGAGGACTGAAATATCATTCAAGAGGCACTCATTGAGTATTGCCAACTTACGTAGGGAGGGGAGACAAGAAAAATGAAATAAATAAAAACAAAAATATGTAAAGAACATATGAAAAAATAACGTATATTTTAAAAATTAATAAAAAAACAAAATAAGTAATCAAATTCGTTTAATGTGACCAATATTATTAATGATAATAATTACTATCAAAGTAATTAACGACTGATGTTAAGCTGAGGAGCAGATCTATCTCCCAGATGACAAATTAGTGCCTCTTTTAAAATTTTCAAAGTTATATTAGAGTTAGTATCACGAATCTGCCAAAAGATCTGTACACAGAAACTGTCATTAAAACCGGTCCGTGAGAGCTGGTGTGAATGGTAACGGGAAGGTAATGTAACGGAAGCATCACATTGGGTGCAATCCAACCGATAAACACAATTTCAAGAAGTACAGGAGGTCTATGAAGAATATGGTAGGTGTGATTGCTTAGGAAATAAGTAAAGGAAGATGATAGGGTAAGTAAAGCAGCTTCGACACCCGCATTGAGCAATATCACCAGTGGAAGATGCGTACCTTAAAATAGAAGTACAAGAAAAAGAAGAAACTATGGGAGAAAACTCCTTGGTAGTTGTGCCCAGCCTATGGGCTCCGGGATAGTAAGGAATGATTAGGCAAGTGGTATTGATACTACTTTATATGTATACATTTGACAACAAGATTTCACAATAAACATGTGAAAAACAATCAATGTTCAAACCGCAATAAGAAATGGGAAAACAAGATTAAGATCTTTCAACCGCAACAAGCTGTCTTCGTCAGAGTCAATCAAACTGAGATTTGACTCTGATGAAGACCGCTTGTTGCAGTTGAAAGATCTTAGTCTTTTTTTCTTATTGTGGTTTGAACATTGATTGTATAAATTTGATTTATATATCACTCTTCCATTAATCAAGTTGAAGATTTGTATAATATTTCTTCTAAATAAGTTCTGAAAAAGTAATACAGTCAACCCTCGTTAAACCGGACCCCGTTAGTCCGGATATCGGATAAGACGGACGAAATACAACATCAAGTCAGCTATATTTAACGTTGCAGCTGCATGGAATGCAGTGAAAGTCTAGCTAATTCCTGGAAGAAACTTCTATATGACCAAGAGGTGGAATATGATTTCGAAGGCTTTGAAGCTAGGGACTTTCATCGAATCTTAAGAAGGGCAGGCGAAGATGTGTCTGAAGATGACGTCAGGAACTGGTTAGAAGACACAGAAGGTGACCCTGGCTACCAGGTGTTAACTGAGGAAGAAATAGCTCAGGATGTTCTCGCTGGTGACAACAGAGATGATTCCAGCGATGAAGGTGAAGATGAACCACTGCCTCCGAAACCCAAGCTCTCTGACGTACGAGAAGCACTCGATAAGATTATCGGCTACATCGATTTGTCCTCAGAAAATGAAATCCAGCAATTTTATCAACATTTTAAAGTCTTCAGAGAAGTAATCATCCGAAAAAAACATCAGCCAGGAAAACAACAAAAAATCGAATCGTTCTTTAGGCCTGTTCGTCCCAACATTGCTGCAGCTGACGAAAATATCGACGACCTCTCTCACCTCAACCACCAACCTCTGCCGACTCCAACTAAAACCTCTCCACCACCAAATAAAGTCCATCCCCTCAAGCTCATTGGTCATCCACATTAGGTAAATAAATATTTACTGTATTATTTTAATTATTTTATTTAGTTTTTACTGTATACAGTACCATATAATAACAGGTCTCTCTCTCTCTCTCTCTCTCTCTCTCTCTCTCTCTCTCTCTCTCTCTCTCTCTCTCTCTCTCTCTCTCATCTGTTAAACCGGACAATCGGCTAAACCGGACAACCCTTCCCCCCTATTAGTCCGTTTTAACGAGGGTTGACTGTAGTTATTGATTGGTGCTTTAATGCCTTATTAGATTGCCTGAGTTCATTGTGCCAATATTGTCGCTATATATTTTAATATGTTCTTTTTTATGAATAAGCCAAAGTTCTATCTGCATTCAATTTTAAATAATAGTAAGTGATAATCTACATCAAATTTGCAAAGGTTACTGATTGATATTTAAAATGTATATAATATTCTATCAGTATATCGGAATTATCGAGATTCTCTCGAAACTAAATAATTCAGACCAGAGAAAGAAATTTGTTAATACAGAATTTTACTATTGGGAATCCGGATTTCACTTGCAAAAGAGATAAATTGTGTGCTTTAGAAACCATTAATTTTTACCTGTGCACCGGTTGGCTGTGTGTCCACACCGGCGGTTACTACATACCTGATACTAACGCTGCGGGTGCCGGAACCTACTACAAACTTTTTCAACAAACCTGAGCCGTATTAACACTAGTAATTATGATGAAATTTTTGCAATTAGGAAGTCACTAGTAGAATAGAATCAGTCAACTTAATGCCAAGCAATGTTTTTTCCTCATTGACACCCAGGCTGGAATCGTGGCACTCAGTAACCAGCCAACAGATTGCCCCCGCAGCAGAAAGTTCTGCAGAAAAATAGCTGAGCTGTAACTGTGGGCTCCTAACTGTTATGATTTAATCATGTATCTGAAACTTTAGTCATACCATGATAAAGATGAATAGGTTGATGTTTTTTTAAAGAAACTGATTTGTTAGGGTGGGACCCCTAACCACATCGGACTCCGAGGCGTTTGAAATAATTTATAAAATGGCTAATACCATAAAGAAGCAAAGGTGGACCAACCAGTCAGCTAGAGAGATAATCGACTCCACTGTCACCATATTTACGCTTATTAATGCAAAAGTCCTCAGTATTGAAAGGCTATGGGTGCCTAGGCGATGTTGTCATGGACACCTGTTCTTTCTGTTTAACCAGAATATGGTGGGAAGTCATCTCCTCACCTGCCCTTCCCTTCAAGATCTTCCTGTAGATCCCGCTATGCTATATACTGGGAGGCTCAGCGTTGAATAGCCCGGACGTGGGATAATAATAATAAAATACTATTTTATAATAATAAAATTATAATAATAATTAGCACATCTACAGTTTTTTATGTGGGTTCTATTACTGAATTAATATTTTAACTTAGAAAGTGCTGTTCCTGGTCGTTAATAAATTGAATTATTTTATTCTGTATTTTCTGTATTTAAATACATAAAAACTGTAGTATCAGTGGTGATGTTTCTTTGTTTAATATTTAATATTTCCTTAGGGTATGGAACCACTTCCTAATCCATATGGTGATCCTGAGTGTACAGAGTACAAGATGGCCCTTCAACCTCAAGTTGAAGAAATCCTTTATAACAGTTCCAGGTAGTTGTATCTATAATCTTATTACTCTTGTGATTTATATATATATTTTTTTAGTCTAACCTCCTATATTTATTTTATATAAGAAATTATCCTGTTATTTTATAGTTATTATTATTTGCAGTAACTATGTGAAGAAAATAATTGAAGATTGCCAAGCAACACAGGATGGTTGTAAGTTATTACAGTTCTGTTCATGGGAAAACCCTCATTTTTCAAGAATTGTCCTGAGTGAATTGTTATGGCAGATTTCATATGCTTATTGCAATGAATATAAACATCATTTCGAATTACTTCTCGGTGTAGTTACCATGGAAGATTCATGGATTACGCATAGGTTAAATAACGCTCTTAAAGGTTTGTTATTCACCCATCTCTTTTATAAATGCAATGTAGTTCTATGAATTTTACTGTTATATTATTATTTTACATATGTTAGGATATTTTTTTTTACGAAATAATGTAAAATTATTTCTACTTTTATTGTTATTAATTATTGAATATCGACATACGAAGTGTTTGTTTGAAAACTAAATTTATAATAACCAATGTTTATAATACTCTGTGTTTGGTGCAGAGTGTTGGTTTTTTAATAATAACAATACAGTATAATTAAGTGAGCAACTGTTGGGTCTAACAAACTATTGCTTTGATTTGAATAAAAAAAGAAGTATAATATAAAAAAATCTCAGAATAATATAAAAAAAATATTCTGAAAATCAAAGCCAGTAACATGAATCACGCTCACGTTATAACTACTGTTTCTTGAATCTAAGGATTTCTTGAATATGGAAAAATCTATGATTTCCTTTTGATCAAGTCTAATATTAATATTAGTTTAGAAAGTTTTTCAGTTTATAATTCAAAAATTATTGTGCTTATATAAAGTTGATGAAATCATCCAAAAAACATTCTTTTCATAACAGCAAACTTCTTCAAGGTTATTTAATTCAATAGACTGAATGAATTGGTCCTCTGTACTACCTTTTACCAGACTTTTTTTTTCTTCCCATATTTTTAGAAGCTCCTAAACTAAATAGAGATTGTCCAATTTTGGACAGTTTTGATAGTCCATTTGATTCTTCTTGGCCACTCCTTCCTCTTCATAGTTTGTTTATAGTTATCTTTTTCAATACAAGTGTATGTAGTCCTGATCTCATTCATAATGGCGAGTTAGTTCGTGTTTTATTATGATGAAGGCAATATTATTTTTCGCCTCAGGTTGAAAAACTTCTACTACGCAAACATTTGTTCCAAGAGTTGAATTGAAATCTCTTATATTTTTAATCTTTTCCTTCTCTCAATTTAAAAGAATAATTATGTATTTAACATGTGTATTGAAAAATCGTTTGTTCCTTTTAAATAGACCTTTCACTGAATAGCTGTTGTACCCTTCGTAAAAACTCTTAACAGTTAAAAACTCTACATTTTTGGTGAAATATGCTTTAAGAATATCTATATATAATTTACCTTCCATTATCTCTAGCGAGAGTTATATTTTAATTTCAACTTAATTAAGTATTAAGTTCAGTGGCATGGCAAGGGAGTGGGCGACATTTTGAGGGGGTAAAAATAGAAAAAATTAAAATAAGAAAAAGCTAATAAAAAATCTGAAATTAATACCAAAATCAGTTTTTAAGGTCGTAATTGTTTTTATGTTTTATTTGTGTAATACTGTTTTGAAACGGATTTTCAACTGTAATATTTACAAATTAAAAATATATGTATTTTAATATTTTAATGGGGTTGAACATTTATTTGCGTAGCCAGCTAATTTAATTTAACCATTTTTTTATGATTTGAATTGTGCGTTTTTGTTTTCAAAACTCTTTGGTTTTCTTTGATGACGACTGTATCAAATGTATATGAGTACTGTAATAAGATGTAAGTCTGGGACTAATGACAGCAGTCTAAAATTAGATCCTTGATTGTAATCCCATGAATATAAATATTTTCAGGACGTTCTGGAGTTTCGAAAATTATTGGATTATCAACGGCTAGCTTGGAGGGGGGGGGGGGGGCAAATCTTACGATCGCCTCGAGTGGGACAAATAGTTGCTAGCCACTGATTAAATTTTAATTGAGATACTTGTATAAAATGGTTTCACGATAACTATCTGGCATAAAATCAACTACAAATCACATTTTGGAATTCTAAAATGGATTAAGATCTTCCTACCAGTAACAGTCATCCTCTTAGCCACGAAACAAACGACTCTTTTGGAACTCTGTCTATGTAACAGTGGTATCAGTCTATCATCTTAATTTTTGAAAGTGTATGAACTTTAAAATTTTGTTTTGAACTTTGTGTTCGGTTTTTATAGATTTTTGATTTTTTGAGATTTAATAAATGTAAGGATCATTGATATATATCCACCTATAAACTACATGATCAAATTCTAAAATAAGACTAAAATCTTTTCACATGTATGGATCCTTTCAGGGTTACTAAATTGAATCTTAACACTGATACTACTGTTACATGGACACAGATTCAAAAGAGCCGTTATTTCGCGGCTGAGAAGATGACTGTTACATTTAGGAAGATTTTAATCCATTTTATAATTTCAAAATGTGATTTTTACGTTGATTTTATGCCACATATTTATCGTGAAACCATTTTATATATGTATTTCAGTTCAAATACAAGTACAAAGAACAATAAAAAAAATTATCACTGGTTTTTCGCTGAATTCCTTGATGTAACATTTAATTAAAGGAATAGAATAGGCTTAGTATTTTTTTCTGATTATTCTTTATATTATATATATATATAAACTAGAATTTAAAAAGAACTCATAGAAAAGAAATCACTGAACTCACTACTATATTTCGATGTCCTCGTCTTCAGGAAAAGATGTGAATCGCTCCAAAGGCTGATAACGAGTCGTTATCAGCCTTTGGAGGGATTGATTTCTTTTTTATGTGTTCTTTTTAAATACTAGTTTATTCAGTTCGAAGAATCGTTTCATTTAATTGTATATATATATATATATATACACTTTTTTTCGTTGGAAATACGATCCAAAACGGACAAATATAGTTCAATATAAACAAAGAAACATAGAGAAATCAGAAGAACACACTTCTGATCTGAGGGTCTCCAACCGTCTCTGATCCAGTGCGCTTGGTTTCCCTCTCTTATCTCTCCTGAAGACGGTTCAAACCGAAAATTAGAGACTGTAAGTGTGTTCTTCTGATTTCTCTATGTTTCTTTGTTTATATTGAACTATATATATATATACAATTAAAAGAAACGGTCCAGCGGACTTTTTTAAATAAAATAAATTCAAAACGAAGGAAACACACAGAAAGACAGACATAACTCACATCGATATTTCGACCATCGTCGTCATCAGGAGGTGTGAAGAGCGAAGAGTCCCGCAGGAAGGCAGTGAGTCACCGCCCTGCCTTCCTGCGGGATTCTTCGCTCTTCACACCTCCTGATGACGACGATGGTCGAAATATCGATGTGAGTTATGTCTGTCTTTCTGTGTGTTTCCTTCGTTTTGAATTTATTATATATATATATATATATATATATATATATATATATATGTGTGTGTGTGTGTGTGTGTGTAATATAAAAACAGTTGCTTTTTTGCTTAATTTAGGTGTTCCTGAAGAGAGAGAAGGACTGTTTGATACTATTCTAAGATCAAAAACCCACTATCAGAAGAGGGCTTATCAGTGCATTAAGTGCCTTGTCAATCTCTTTTCAAAGTGTAGACATGCATATCTTCTCCTTCAGTCCAACAGTGATTTGCGTAGAAAGTGGATTCAATCGGTTGAGTGGCTTCAAGATGAATTGGAAAGAGTAAGAATTGCCTTATATTTTTTTTGAAAACTAGTAAACTAAATATAGTAATTATTAATTACATCTGTATTACATTATTAATCATGCAATTACATTATCATTGCAATAACAGCAGTTATTTTGCAGATTTATGATTTTTTTTTATTATTAGTGTTTTTTAAAATTCAAACAGGCAGTTGTGACAGACTGGTGTTCACGCTTTCTTGTCTGATTTATTTTAATTTATTGAATTGCAATCACATATTTGGCTGGAATCTAAAACAATAGTCCATATTGATACTTGTGTTTCATTTTGAATAACACAAGTGTATTTATCCGTGTATTACTATTTTATTATTTTTATCTTGATGTTAAATAACTATGGTTTGTTGAAAATATTCATTTTTAGAGGCCGTATGGTTTAAATCCTCAGTACAGTTGGTCCCCACCTGCACATTCTAATGATTCTGCCAATAGTTTTGTACTTGAACGCTCTAACAGCGCAAGAAAAACTCTGGAGCAAGCAATTCTATTGTGTCCCCAAGAGGTTAGTTCGGATTATTTAAATTATATATATAAATGTTATCAGAAGAATTTTTATTGAAATTATTTATTAAATGAGTTTCCATATTTCCTAAAAAAAAATGTATTAATTGTTAATACCAGTTCTAATTTTAAGTCTTACCGAATTTCTAAATTAAGTCTTGGAGTATAGATTTTCAACAATCTCATCTCTTCATAAATTTTCTTTTCAACATTTTTAGGATCAAGAAGAAGTTTCTGAGACTGCAGAAGACTGTGAGAGCCACAGTGGGGTAAACTGCGTTAGTAGTAACAATATTAGTTTAGTTGATGATATGAGGGTCTCAGCGGAGCAGAGACAGTACCATAGGACGTCATCGTCTCTTGTGCCTAGGTAAATATTTAATAGTTACAAAGAATCATTTCAAATTTCATTTTTTCGTTTTATTTAGTTTTTCCTTTTTTGGAATGAAAAAAAGAACTACTTTGATTTGTTCTTTGATTTGAAATGAATTGTGAAATTTTAAAAGTTATTTTAATACAGTCATACCTCAATGTGAAAGGTAGAAAATAATTATGTGCTACTCTGTATTTTATGCTCTAAACTTTTATGTATTCCTTGCTAGTTGTCATTATAGTAAAATGAAACTCTGAAGTTCTTATTGTGTTGGAGGATAAGAAATAGGGTTGTATTAATTTATGCATTTTATTTGTGCATATTTGTATTAAATTATGCAACTAGCTGCTACCAACTATGTTTAAACAACATTCCTTCACCTGTAGTTAACATTAATTATTCTTATCCATTTATTACCCTGAAATTACCTGACTCAGTTAAGAAAGTATGAAAAATGTGTATTTTTAAAAGAAACAAGAGGATTATAAGGATCTGCTTGGCATCCCTGATTTAGTTTCTTATGTATAATTGAACTCTATCATTAATAAATTATGAAGGAGAAACATCAGTATTTCTCCTGTATCTGCCGCCATTCTGTTTCGTTTTGGTGAATAAAGAGTTCTTTACTACAGTCTATAACCTTTTACTCTGAAAGTACTTATGAAACAGGGAGTCGCACGAGCACTTCTTTGATACAGTTTACAAATTTGAAAAATTGTTCTGGTTGCTGCACCACCAACCAAGAGGATTTTCACCCTGTCCAATCATTTTAACTTTTTCATAGTTGTATATTTCAAATGTAATTTCAATATCCAATGCTCTTTCATTTTTATCATGCTCAGTTATGAAGTAGAAGGCCTTTCTAACTTTGGATGCTTTTACAGAGACTTTCTCTTGAATTCTTGCATGTATTGGTTGAAACTTAAGTTAAAGTACGTGTTTTCATCCTCAGTGTCTACTTTTTCATCTGTAGAAAGACTGAATGTGGCTAATCTGAAGTAGTCAATAAGATGGTTTTATTTTTATTTATTGGATTTATGTGTTCAAATAACCAATGGTGTAACTTTTCATGCTGGTTGTCTGACTCATCGTCTAAATACAAAAGTTGGTTTGTATCGCTGGTCTAAATATGTTGCCATAATCACATTTTTGTTGTTAAAATATGTGGGAAATCTAGACAGACAGAAGCTTTCCAAGCTGATAAAGTTGAACCTAGTCCACTGAACAATCCCTTTGCTTCACCGTTCTCAAGAACTTACTTCTGTGTTTGGAATAATTTAAGATGCTAAAGCGTCCCTTACAATTGAATGATTCGTTGAATCTACAAATTTCTTTAAAATCTTTACCAATTTTTCTAAAATTCTGCATTGGGTGGCATCCAAGAATGGTGGTTTTGTTTGATCTGAACAGTATGCTATCAATGCATTTTTCTGCTCCAATACTCTGTCGATCATATACTATTGCTGTTCCAACTTGTGTTGGAACTTGAATGAAATTATGTGCTGGAAAATTGAAATTTTTCTGATATTCCTGGTACTTGTTGATTGCTGCAAGAGAATGATTAAGATGAACAATTATTCTTTTAATCACTGCAATCATATCCTAAACATAAGGTTGTTCAAAAATGGCATCATTCAATACCAACTGCAGTGTATGCATGAAACATGGCAAACAGTCATGTCCACCTTGTGCAACTCCTGCAGTTATGTTTGGAGCATTGTTTCTAACTATAATGTGTACCTTAGAATTGAGAATATTAAATTCCTTGATTGTGTCTTGTAGACAGTTAGAAATGTTTTGGGCTGTGTGAGAGGTTGTGAAGGAAACAACACGAAGTTTTGATGTTCTTTGTTTGTATTCTTCTGTAATCCAATGTCCAGTTAAGCTTATAAAAGAAGTGTTTAGTGTTGTGGGAGTCCATCCATCACTTCTAAAGAAAATACATTGATATTCAATTCATTTTGAATATAATTTCTAAATTTGGAATGAATTTCTGATATAGGTTAGGTTAGTTCCAGTGGTTCTGATATAGTTGCAGTGGTAGTTCCACAAGGGAACACACGTCGGCCGAGCATTGGCCCTCTGTGATACCACACAATGAAGATTGATTCTACAGTGGGAGTCCTACATTTTGCCTAACTCAAGTGTCTTTAGAGTAGAGATCTTTAACATCGTACAGGCTCGGGACCGACGGTTTAACGTCCTTCTCCGAGGGACAACGTGTCAGATTTATTCACCTCCCGCATGTATAAATCGAGGGCCAGATGGGGATCGAACCCCGGTCCTATCAGTTCAGAGGCGAGTAGTTAACCACTGAGTTAACCTGGCCCCAATTTCTGGTATTATATTTTCTGGAAGGAATTTTACAGGTTGTACTCATTTCTTTTAAAATTCTGTTGAATCCAATGTCTTCGTCGATTGAAAATGGCTGCAAATCATTTGGCCTATCGATTTGTGAATATTTTGCGATCTTGAACTATTGATGTCCCAAATTTTTTTCTTATCAAATGTCTCCATTAGGATTAGCTGTTTTGAGGTTGCTGTGGATGTGGAAGTCTCACAATCAATTCTTCTTCTCCAATTTTTCTTTTTTATGTTGCTGTTCTAATTCATTCGGATACTCCATGGTTAAATGCTTCAATATGTTGCTGGTAGTCATGTTTGATGGTTTTGTTCCTCGCGATATTTTCATTTGACATGGATTTAAGTTGATCTTCTCCATCAACTTCAAAACGTGTCCATGCAAGACTTTTGTTTGACTTTGAAGTCAAATTGGCTAATTCAGTATTAACAAAAACTTCTCGCTAAAAAGGTTCATTTCATTCACTTATAAACATTTGGCTTAATAAATTAACCCGAATTATAGTTACCTTTCGACGTTCCAACTTCCAGTAGCTACAGCTTCAATAAGTAGATGATGGGTGAGTCAGTAATTATATTCCCAGTTAAAAGAATTGCAGAGACGACATTACGAGAACTTATCTCAAGGATGGCACAGATGACACTAAGTGATATGCATCACCATAGATAAAAGAATAAGGAGGGATGTATCACTCTTCGTGTATCCAAAACTGGCAAAATTGACTTGAGTTCTGCGCTATTGTGACGTCACACACTGTTAGAGAGCTAGACGGGAATAACATTAAATGAAGTGACAAGGTTTCCAGGAATAATAATGTACGTAGACTGCTTCTGTCTCTATGGTATAGCAGTGAAAGAAATGTTATCGCAAACAGATAACTCATGGGCCTGGAGGTTTGGAAACAGCCCCTGAATCTGGCGGAATAAGCAAACTCTTAAGACTATCTTTCAAGTAATTAATAAACTTTATGTACACCATATTAAAAATGTCATGAAAAGTTCCAGGACGTTTTTATTATGAATTTTTGACAGTATTAATATCACTTCAAACAAATAGAAGTATTGTTATTACGGTTTAAACAACTTGAAAATTTAAGAGAATCGTAATGAAAGAATCGGAAATTTGGGTATTTATTCAACGATGCGATTCCAATTCCCCCAAAAATACACGATTCTTACGATTAATAATTCCGATTAATCATCCCAACATTACTATATATATATATATATATATATATATATATGATCAAACAACAATAAGAAATGGGAAAACAGACTAAGATCTTTCAACCGTTACAAGCGGTCTTCGTCAGAGTCAAAAACCCAACTATTGACTTTTCAGTTGGGTTTTTGACTCTGACGAAGACCACTTGTTACGTTTGAAAGATCTTAGTCTTGTTTTCCTATTTCTTATTGTGGTTTGATCATTGATTGTTATTTCATGTGTTTATGTGAAATCTTTATATATATATATATATATATACACTTTTTTTTTAGCAAAATTTTGATTATTTGAGATAGCAAAACATATTTCCCTTAACCATATAACTTGCATGTTAAATCATTATATACCTTATATATCTATCTGTTTATTTTAAATCCAATCTAAAAGATTAGGAGTTGTTAATTTGTTCCCTTTTTTTTATCACAGCTTTTTGATTTTTTTTTTAAATATATATATATATTAATTAAAATTGTGCTTGATGATAGAAATAGTATGACTGAACATTATCTCAGAATATCTTTACTATGTATCTATTGTCATTGAATGTAAAAATACATTGATAAAAAAATGTCAACCATTTGAAACAACAGAATAAATTTAAAGAGAAATGTCGGTTATGAAAGTTTAATTTAAACCTGTTTTATTTACTTTTACAGTTACTGACCTATTTCTAAATAAGTTTAGTTCTTTCCATTATTTTAATTCATTGTTTCTCATTGTTAGGACAATGGCTTGCATTTCAAAATAGTATTCTTGCTACATTCAAAATTGTGTAATAATAACTTTCTAAGTAAGTGGGGTATAAGAAATGAAATGGCTATACAATTGTACTTCTATTGCAAACTTGTAAATTTGCTTAAAAGTTTAGAAGAGTTTCTAAAAGTTAATGTTGCATGAGAAGAACTAATGAAATAATGTAAATATGGTTTATTATATTGTATTCTTTTATTATTGTATTATATTTATTATATTATATAATATAATTACCCCTAAAAAGTGATATGTTGAAGAAATTCATTTGGAAACAAAAGTTGCTTTGATGGTTTGCCATATTTACGTAGAAAAAGCTAATTATTTTTTATTAATTTATATATATATTGTTAAAAAAATGACTATATTTTGCTGAAACTTGCTTCTTAATAAGTTTCTCAAGTTTTCTGAATAGAGTTCTTGTTACTATATCAACAGTATATAATATGCTTCCGATAGTCGACATGTTACATAAGTCCATGTTTCTGCTGTCCTCAGCCATTATCAAGACGTAACTGAGTTTGAAATAGATTGTTTCACAGTCCCCATAATTGCATTGGTACTCGTACACCAGATTTGTTTCTTTCAGTGGAGAGTTTTTGCAGCGGCTGTTATTAGTCATAAAAACACTACTGGTTGTAGGGCTCTTACAATAAGTAACCAGTGGGACTCTATCATTTTCGTTTTTGCACTTTGTGTTGTTTTTTATGGTGTTTTTTAGTATCCTTTCATCAATTTTATGCTTGTCAGAAGATTGGTTCCTGTAGTATATTTTATGTATGGTTCCAGCTGTTTTTTCAATTCTTTTCCTGTTTTCCCTTGGGTGCAGATATTCTTTCAGAATTTTGTCAAATTTTCCATTCGAATAGCCGTTATTGACAAATGCCTGTTTGGTCCTGTTGATGTTGGTGTGGAAATCTCCCACTTTGAAGCTATTTTGTAGGTCCTGTGTATTAGGGCTTTTATTGTTGAGTCTTTGTAGCGTTGCGGGCATTCACTATGGGCATTGAGGTAGTTGGAAGTATTAGATGATTTGATATGTACTGAAGTTTCCACCTTTCCATTTTGTATGTTGATATTTACATCCAAGAAATTGATTTTCTGGTTTATGGATCTTTCTATTGTAAATTTTAAGTCTGACTCTTCTTCAAAGGCATTTTTCAGGGCTTCGATCTGTTCTATGTTGTTTCATATGACAAAACAATCATCAACGTACCTGCAGTAAATCTGAGGCTTAATCTCTGGCCTGTTACTCATGATATTGTTTTCCACATGGCACATGTAATAGTTAGCCAGAGTTACTCCTAAAGGAGTAAAGGAGTATAATTGCATTGGTACTCGTACACCAGATTTGTTGCTTTCAGTGGAGAGTTTTTGCAGCGGCTGTTATTAGTTATTTTGCACAAAGTGCAAAAACGAAAATGATAGAGTCTCACTAGTTACTTATTGTAAGAGCCCTACAACCAGTAGTCTTTTTATGACTAATAACAGCCGCTGCAAAAACTCTCCACTGAAAGAAACAAATCTGGTATACGAGTACCAATGCAATTATGGGGACTGTGAAACCCAAAAACGCGCATACATTGGAATGACTACAACTACACTCTCTAGAAGACTGACCATGCACCTGATATCTGGAGCCCCCAAAAAACACACAGAGCAAGTCCACCATACAAAGTTAACCAGAGAAGCGCTTGTGGAAGGAACTAGAATAATAAAAAAAGAACAGGACCAGCATAGACTCAAATTAACAAAAGCCATACTCATACAGAAAACGAAGCCATATATTAATATCCAGTTAGAAAATAGTGAGAAAGTGTTAAAACTATTTAGATCAACCCCAGGTCAAGTGGGACCTCTCCAGGTAGAGGCAACAAACTCCTAACCAGACACATTTCACTTCTCTTATATAAAGGAACAATCTATTTCAAACTCAGTTATGTCCTGATAATGGCTGAGGACAGCAGAAACATGGACTCATGTAACATGTCGACTATCGGAAGCATATTATACCATATACTGTTGATATAGTAACAAGAACTATTCAGAAAACTTGAGAAACTTATTAAGAAGCAAGTTCCAGCAAAATATGGTCATATTTTTAACAATGTATGTTTACAGGAAGGACTGGTACCAAAATTTACCATATATATATATATATATATATATATATATATATATAATATATAAATTAATAATTTTACTATTTTGTATATCAAATTGTTACAGTTAATATGATATAGAATGAATGTTTTTGCTTTTGGATTGTTAGTAGGGCAGAGGAGAGTTGGAAAATGGAGGAAGATGAGGCGTTGGTGGGGAGTAGAACCAGCATTCTACCAGACTCAAGCCAGCAACGCCTTACAGGTTGACTACTGTTTTATTTTTCAGTGTGCAGGTTGTGTTCCTTTGTTCTGAATATTTAACCTATTATATATGTATATAAGTTTTATTATTTTGATTTATTTGAGCTGTGTAGTTAATTAATGTTGGTTATTTCAATATTTTTATTTCTGGATTGTACTGGTGTTAACCGCTGATAAGCATACTAAAAGATGAAAAAAGAAATCATGGAATCATCAAATTATACATCAACCACAATTGTCAATATTTTTCCTGTTGTATTAAGATATTAAAGAATTGGCACATTATGATTTTGGTATATGATAATTATAAAAGTATTACAAAAAGAAACGCTATGTTCTAACCTCTAATTATTTGAATATAGCTAATGAAAGAAATCTGGCTAATCAGTTAGTTAATATTAGTACGCAACTGATATTAAATTTATTTTTCGGATTCCTTTACTTTTAGAGCATTAAAATATTTTCTTACCAATCTCACGAAGAATTTAGAATAAATCTGAATGTCAAATCACATTCTAGTAAATATTAAATATCCTTATAATTTAAAGATCGAATGCTAAGTAAATGACGAATTAAAAGATGTGGTACAATGAAGGATGATCTAGTGTAAATATTGCATCTCAACATCTGTAGGTTCCATGTAGTACTAATTTATGTGAACAATGGACAATTATGTTATCTACACAACATTCTACTTACAAATTCAAAGATCTTACTTACTTAGATTAATTTAATGTATTAATTGACAATACTTAATTGTATTAATTTGTTTTTACTTATCTTTGGTTTTGTTGTTAAAGTTTGGTTCCGTGTTCCATTGGATCATTGCACAAGTGTCGTGATCAGATTATTGTGAACAAACACATTATTTAAATTTTACTCTGCATTTGTTAATTTGTGTGTATGTCTTTATTTTGGAACCAATATCTTTTGATACTGGTAATATATGTTTTATTGTGTTACTCTTTTTTGGATCCTACTCGTTTCTCATACTTTTTTATTGAGTTTTTTGATAACACTTATTGATATCAGTTGATTTTTAATGATAATTTAAAGTATTAAGTTAATTCCATTCTTTGATTCATTGATTTTGAAATAATCATTGGTGATGGTACAGATGACAACAGTAATATTAGTTAATAAAATTGAACTGTAATTAAATTAACTAAGAATAATATAAATAATAATGAATATCCAACTGTAGTAGATAAGTATTCCTGATTCAGAAACCACTTGATAATAAAATAAAAAAACCCGCCAACAAATTTAACTCAGACAAAGTCTGCGCTGGAAGTTATAGAAGTTCCAAAACGGTTAAGCAGTGAAGAAGGAAAATATTTATTTCCACGTAATGTTAAATTTAATTAGGTTTTTCCTGAAGATGGATCAGCTACTGAAAACAGATTGAACAAGAAAAGAACAAATTTATTGTTAGGTAAGGTTGTTGATATATGTACATGAATATCATCTGTGTAATGTTATCTACGTATTGATGAATTATATTTATTTTAGGAAAGGAGGGTATTATTTCTAAGAAAATATAATTTAATATGTATAATTTGTTGGCAAAAGGAACTTTTTGGTAAACGAGAATAATTTCTTAGTAGTGAACCAAACGTGAAATACATTGTACACTTTTACTTTTCTACTAAATGCAACTTTAGATGTTTATTTCGTTTAAAGTAGGAACTAGTCTAAGGTTATTTTCAAACCATTTGCGAAATATATAGCAGATGAATGCAGTCACGAGATTTGCAATAAAATCTTTTGTTTGAAGACTTAGTGTTTCTTCTCCTATTCTAAGATGAATACAGCTGTAGATGTTCATTATATATGGTTATCATTTAGGGGAAAATTAAGACTAGTTTTTTTTTATCTTTTTTCGAACTTCAAAATTATTTTAAGGACAATGTACAAGACTTTTGATTGTCGTTTAAATGAAATTACAGTTAATTATTTGAGATGGTACATTTGTATGAAAAAATTGACCCGTTTCCCAAATAACCCAAAGTGTCTCGAGTCTCGGAATTAATGAATTCCATAAATTATTTGATCATACAAAATGTTATATGTAGATTTAGAATTTCCTTAAAAAATGTAAGAGAAAAGAAGAAATAACCCTTTCTCATAACAAATAATTAATCAGAAAGTCATATTTAAATACAATTTTAGGATATGAAAATTAGTTTATCATGAAGTAATCAATAGAAATTTTACACGTTTAAATTTTAATATAAGTAAGCTTTAGTTGCATGCAGTATCTATATCGAGGAATCTATTGTTGAGGGATGATTGGAGGTAGCCTTGTTGAGTGGTATCGTGTGTTGAGCATTTTGATTTTATTACCACTACTGAACATAACATTTGAAGTAATCCACATCACTATAGATGTATGTCTTCAAAATTTGCTTGTGACCCTTATTTAAAATTTTGCTATAATGGGAAATCACTTTATCATTAAAAATGCTTATGGCACGGATTACTACTAATTTCTTGGGATAAGATTTGTCTAACAACTTCTCTTCCTCCCCATCTCAACTTTTCCTCTTTTATGATGAAGGAACATCCTCTGCTGGATCTACTTCCTCCGAAAATATTTAACTAGGCAATCCACCCAATCAAACTGACTGATACTTAAGAACAAGCGATGCAGATGAACATCTTTGTACTTACTTACATTTCCTCCCTGAGAACCTTTCAGTTTGGAAACAAATCATCTCAGTTTTTTTGTACTGGAAAGTTCGAAAACCGGAACACTACTGTATTATTCCAGTGGGTGATTTACTTTTATAGTTGTTTTTGGTATATATTTATATGCCCTTTTAAGTCGTAAAATTATTGTATAGTCCTGAATATTTATGGAAATTATTATTAGAACCATGACAGTTCAAATTCATCTGACAAAAACCTGTTAATGTAAAAGAAATGGTTTGTTTTGAATAATATTTATTTATGAGTTATGAATGATATGTTCTATTTATTACTGAAACTTTTTTTTATATTCATTCATTGTTATTTCTCATCTCTCATTCACCACTTCTATAAATGCTTAATTTTCTTATAGTGGAGCCTACAGTTAGAGTTGCATAAATATCTGGACTAAATACATGGGACTAGACAAACAACGCAAAACAAAAAAGGATTCTTTGAAAGAGATGTTTTTATTATTAGAATATGTCTTTCTTTTTTTTTTTCATTTTATTCCTGAACCCGTAGTTCTCTGACAAAGTGGTAAAATATCAAATGAACTACCTTCAAAGTTGGTATATATATCATTGTCAGTATTATCTGTCATATGGAATAAAAATAATGGATATTATGTATTATGTACTAAAAAGTTCGATTTAATTGATAAATGAATCCTTTTTTTTTAATATTTCTAATCCAAAAGAATGTTAGATGGTGAAAAATTGCAGGAAATAACTCAAACTAAAAATCCAGTTACTTTTTTCTGTAGTGTACTTTTCATATTACTAATAACAACAGGTTTTGTATAATAAGGTCTTAACGTTCATTATTATGTACACAAGATATATTTATTTATTGTATATAACCAATTTATTGCTAATAACTATATAATTATTTAGCATTAAAATGGGTATTTTATGTATTTTTCATTTCATCATCACCTGAGAGCATCGTAACTGCCTTAATTAAAGAGGAGTGTTTGAATTTCTTAACTTTAGTTTGAAACTATTACTCGATCAAATGCCAGACTTTATTACTAGACTTTGAATGCCAAATAATTTCTTAATGTAACATAGAGTTTATATAGTTTTTACAAAACACTTTAGCTGTTTATAGTTGATTGCAATACTTATGTGGTATAGTGTATATTAAATCGGCTAATAAGGTGTTGAACCCTTAATATTTATATTTTTTTCGCATAAGGTTAACTTATGGGCTCAGTGATAGATCATACCAAAATTCTGGTTCTGGCCTGAATTTTTCGTACTGGCTCCGAAATAATTGTTTGGTCGGTTATTTGTAATTGATTTTGGTAGTTATAAATGCAGATATTAATATGAAATTTTTTTTCTGTCATTGCAGATTGGTCAGCTGCAGTTAAAAAGCCATAGTTCGCAGTACTCATCGGACTTACTTGTGTCAAGGCAGTGCATGGTGGTATACATTAGGTTGGACGATGGAAGTACTATGACTCGCTATTTTACCAAGACTTGAAGTCTTCATTTTCTCCTGTCAACGTCATTATTCTTTTGCTCCCGACATCATTGAATTTTTCTTTCTCTACACCCTTGCCTTCTCTAAGCTACGTAATTTAATGTTTCACATGTTATTTTAATTTTGTTCATGTAAAGAAAAAACAAATTAAGTCCAATGAGTGTGCGAAAGCTCTTATCACTTGTGTTAATTAGTGCAAGTTTAGTTTTATTTTTCACTCTTCAGTGTACCAAATCGGTATATTTTGTATACTTAAATGTATCGAGGATTTTGTAAAAAGTTTCTAAACCTGTGATATATCTTTTTTCTGCAGAGAGCTTTGGACTATATAAATAATGTATGTAAAGAAAATTTTGAGCTTGTATAAATCACGATTTTAAATATGGTGGAAAACGGCAGTTCGAGGAACTGGTCCTGTAGGTAATAAAGTCACATTGTTATTTGTATTAAATCGCTGTTATATATTTTGTTAATATTATGTTTTAGTACTGTTGATTATTTATTATTTTTTGCATACCATAGATTCTATTTGTTTTTCCATATGTGACTTATTGCCCGTAATTTTTTTTAATTTTAATGTACATCAGATACCTCAGTTTTTTTTCTCAAAATGAACTTTAAAAATATATACACATATATTTATATTTATTTATTTATTTGTATATCAGTGTTCACAAACAATTCTTATATATATAAAAACAATCATCACCGCTTAGAAATCGTTACGTTTTAACTTGAGTCTTTCATTCAGATAGTTCCGTACATTTTTTTTTAGATTTGTAGGAACTGCATAGTTGAAAGGCCTAAGTTGGTACATTATTTGACTTTTTCAAGTGGATATCTTTGCACATACGAACGAATATTTATGTATACTTACATCTGTAAACGTGGAGGAAACAAATTGATGCACTGATGATATTGTAATTTTGTTCATAAAGCTGTGAATTTTTAGTGATTTAAAGAGTTATATGTTCGTCACTTCCTGAAGACTGCTGTTACTTTTTGTGTTGACATCAACTTGTTTCATTGATAATAAAATTTGTTTAGCTGTATGACTGCAATAGTTTGTCAGCACTCATGATATCGGAAAAACATTCATTAATTACATTTGGAACAGTTGAAATTTCTAAATAGATTATCATTTACTTATTGTAAATTATTAAAAATTTTACAAATCATTTCTTTTATTTTTATATGTACAATATCCTTTGTAAAATAGAGTATCAAAAGAAAGTGAGAATATAGATATTTTATGTCTAAAGTTCTATTTTGTTTTAAACTCTATTAGTCAGTACAGTGGACGTCAGTCCATTTAAATAAATTAATACTTAACGCCCCTTTTCTTGTAATAAATCTATATTACTTAATAGTTTAATTAATAGTGATGTCAAGTTTTTAGGAATTGAAGAGTTGAAGCATTTGCATTAAGCTACTTAACTTTTAAGAAATGGGCTTAGTGTGAATCAGCATGATAAAATGTTGCTTTTGATAGATTATTACTGTTCCAAAAATACTATACCACGGAAATAATTCTGGCCATATTAACTACTAGAAATAAGTATTCTGAATGGTTAAAATTTATTAATGTCCGACATGTGATAGATCCAAAATCAATTACATTGTAACCTACATTGAAAACGTACGAGTCATAATTCTTTAGTTTACCCATGCGGCTATGGTCTACCTCCGTGCCTCCATGTCTACCTATCATTTCCGTGTCTAAAGTCATTTTCAGTGCAAATGGCTTTTTTTAAGGTTCAAAGAAGGTGTTTGTATTTATGAATGTCAACTTTTTTAATATCCTCTTTTTGTTTCCATATATACAATTCACCATAACATAATAGAGAACAGTTTTAAAGCAAGGTTGTCAAATGTACTCAAGCAGTACTATATGGAAACCATCTTTCGAAAGGGATCAGAGTTTCTGTTTAGTTCATGCAGACATTTTTATATTGATCATGGAAGTTATTTTACTTACAGTATATGTGTAATTCGTAAAGAAAGAATGTATTATGACGAAATGTTCTTTTTCTCTGAAACTTATCTGAAGTTAATATTAAAGTACTTTGATCTTATTAATGTTTGCATTTTATTTGTTTAGAGATTTTATTAATCGATAAAGTTTTATTGAAATTAACTAGTGATTTTTTTTAAATTTTAAAGAAATTATACCTGAAAATACTAGCTTCTAGAATTGTGCACATTTTGTTCGTTTAATAGAAAACATATTTAGCGTAAAACGACGGAAACATACTGTTCCAGTTATCTTCACATATCCTCATTCGAATTTTCCATTTACTTGTGAGGACACCAGATATTGTACAGGAAATTGGTAAGGTTTGTAATGAATGGGGAAAACTTCTTTTCAGCACATCCTTATTATAATGTAAGAGTAAGGATTACAAAAATTCCATCCCTTCTGTATACAATAACTAAAGTTTCAAGTATTAACACAAATCTAAACGTGAGAATGAAACAGATGAATGTTAAATTGGTTTTTTAAGCGAAAGACAAAATTTAATTTCCATATTAGTTTAATACAAATTATTGAAAAAATACCTCTTATTATTTCTTAATTACTGATAAACTCTACAATTGTATGAACAATGTTAACTTAGAGGAATTTCTATAAACATGTACTTTAAGTCAGAAATTTCTTTTATATGAGATTTGGCTATAAAGTAACGAGCTTATTGTTACTCCAGGTGAACAATGTGCTTAATTAACATGACCAACGGATGTGTACAATCGTGGGTTACCACCTCGCTGTTGATATTTTCTTTTTATTAAAAATATCTGGAGAGGCCTACACTCAACTTGTCTTTAAGCAAACATAATATCAAACTCACTAAACACCAACTGATGTTTGTGTTGTTTAAATTTAAATCCATGTGTATCATTTGTTTACATTTAGCTGTAATAATTTTATTGGTTATGAGAATCGTGAAATCACTGATGAATATGAAATCTTATTAAAGTTATTAAACAGTGCCTGAAACTCATCCGAATCGTGCACTTCACAGTCGTAGCCACATACTGTCTGTGCCATTGTTGTAACTAAATTCAACCTCAGATTTTAAGTTCATTAATGATTCAAAAGGAATCTTTATCCATTCTGAGATGATTGGATCGAATACATATAAAATTTGATCAAGTGCTTAGACTCTTTCTATGCACAAAGTTTGCATTCTTCGTATGATGTAAAATACAGCTTCCATTCAAAGTAGTTAAGTAAAAATATTCTTCTAGGTATATATATATATATATATATATATATATATATATGCAGAAAAATCACAAATAAACACGTGATGCAATCAATGAAGTTTAAACCACAATGGAAAAAAGAAAATGATCTGAGGCCTTTCAACTTTTGTCACCAGAGATAACACAAGTTTTACATGTATTAAAGTAAAATTTCGTACTTTATATTTTACTTACATGTAAAATTTTTTCCTTTGTTTGCTCTCTGATGACGTAAATTGAAAGGCCTCAGAGAATTTGTTTCAATTTTTTTTCCTTTTTCCATTGTGGTTTAAATTTTATACATATATAAATATGTTTAAATCCTCCCTTTGAGGATATAGTATTCTTTACAAATGTATAACATTAAAATAAATTGAACCCGGCTGTTCCTGACTTCCTTTAATTTCTCTCTTCTTTATTTATTTGTCTCCGAAGGGCACAGTATCTAACCAACATAAAGGTCAAACTATTTATCTTTCATTCTATTATTTTTAATATTTCATCTTCCTTAGAGGTCTTTTCATTTTGTAAAATAAAGAGAACATTAATCATGGTGGTTGATCCAGTTGTCTGTATACATGCTTGGTTTTGTACATCACATAACTAAGGCATAAAGTATCATTGATATTATCACAGCAGTTATAACACTTTATAAGGCAAAAACAAAAGATTTTGTTTTACAAAACAATCTCTTAGAGGAGAAAATAGCTTTTGTTCCTACAACCAGTGGATCTCTTAAATTGCCATCTGTAAAATTATATGGCCAGTGGATCTGTTACATTTGATGTCGTTTATCTACCGGATTCTACTTTGAAAATTTAAGCCTAAAAGTCTAAAAAGATTATTCTTAAGTCTCAAGGAGCCAACTACATGTTGCTCTCAGTAGGGTCAACAGCAAGAAAGCATTAAAGTTTTTTTCTTGCAAAACTCACATTGTATAAAAAATGTAAATAAAGAGAAATGTCTTAAAAATATGTTTATTATCCTCTTTATTAGAGATGAATTAATTTATAGTTTATCTGCATTGATGTAAACTTGATTGCAGTAAAAACGAAGGTGTTGGATGACCCAATAGGTCACGAGCACTCTAGTATATATAAAAGTCTCAAAAAGTTAGTATATTCGTCGTCGAAACGATGGATATTGAACTAGTGTCATTAATTGTCAAGCTGTGTTTCCCTAAGCATAATATCCCAGTGCTATTAGCTTATTATAACCTGCCTATTAGCTTAACCTGGCACTATTTGACTTGACTTTTAGTTCCTAAAATCTAATCTGTATAACATGATACTTGAAGCTGTAAAAGAATAAGCGGTACGAATAACCACCGATCTCATAGAAGAAAACTTACAGATTTTTTTTTGAATGAGGGAAAATAGAATTAAAAGTGGGTCGAATAAAGAAGGAGGGAATAATAAATAAATGTGTATAAATTTAAAATAATGTTTACACCAGTTTGACTATTTTATAACCACAATACAATATATTATCTAATATTCAATTTGGTAAAGTAACTTTTCTTGAAGTTTATAAATAATGATTAGTACTTCTAAATTAAAAGTGTTCTTAATTTTTTGTTAATGAACTAATATTTTGTTTATATAGTTAATAAACTATAAACTATGTTTTAAATTTTTAAAATTCTGTTATAAATTTATTAAAATATGTATTTACTTTGAGTTGTGATGATAGTACTTCTGTAGGGGTATTGACAGTCTTATTTATAATTCACATAGTCTAGCAGAGCAGCGCATGTGATAGATCGATTAAAAACGAACATTCACGTTCTTTCTGTGTTGCTCTTGTTGCCTTACTTAATCCATCAGGTATGAAAGCTTTATTCAAACTAATTTAATGTTGAAATGAGTTATGCTATCATTTCAGAGCATATTATTCCAAAATTAATACTGTGTCGAAAACACTACTGATGTTCACTACATTGTTTTATAGAATGAAGCAGACAAGTATTGAATTTGGTAAGATAGGGTAAAAAAAATAGTTGAAATAAAACATTGTAATAAATATACATTTTTTAGTCATTATCTAATTTACCCTATCTACAGCAATGCACAAATACCATTTAACTCCACTAAATCTGAGTACATATAATAGAATATTTCTTATATTTTTACATTGTAAAACTATGTATATGAAACGACAGGTCTCATATATTAAAATATAATAATCGTTGAGGTATTCATTAAGTTGGTAGGTTCTGTTTTTCTTAGGCAACCGTATTTTTTCTCAGTCCGGCGTTCGTTGTTAAAATAATAACATTACATACATATATATGAAATATTAGTAAAATTACTGGTGGATCTTGGATTTTTTCAGGTGTCAAATTTTTTGCTTAGTCCGTACCGTGTATTTTGCAAAATATTTAGGAATTTTACCGAACGAAGAAAGTATTGTAACCCAATATTTACTTCACTTCGGTTGAAATTTGGTATAATCTCTTTATTTTTACCTTACTTTAAGTAGAGTACAGTATTATTTTGCTGTAAGTAAACTACAGAATCATTTTACTATAAGTAGAGTGTAGTAATCAAGAAAAAATCAATTACGATGAGTATTTTTTTGAAGTTTTTTTGATTATGTCTGGTTGTAGGTGTTGTTTGCCAACCAGTTTTAGGGGTTGATATTGCGAAAGCTTTGAATCTGTCGGGTCGGTACTGTTCTGTTATTGACGACTTCAGGAGAAAGTATTGGATCTGTATCGATTCCCTGTAGTGATTTCCTGTCACTTCCTGCTGCTGTAGTTATTTCCTGGAGTCTGAGGATGTCAAGGCTCTGAGGCCTATTTTGGATGAGTCCAAAGTGTCTATATATCTCTAACTAGCAAACGTACCCATCTTTGACGGAATCAAAAACTCGATTATACATGGTATTCCAAAATATTATAAATTATAGAATAGTAGAAAATATCACTATTAGTACAGTGTTAAGCAAATGCCTCTGTATAACCACATTAGCTGTCTGTCCTTCAGGTTCATAGAAGAACAAAGAATTGGAACATCTGACTCTTGGGCAAGCAAGCTACAGTTGACCATGTGAGAAAAACTTCGTCTCACTCACTTCAATTTCTGCGTTAGATAGAGTTTCCCGTTGCGACTTAGTTACCGTCATTGCGGAACACACACTGACGGTACATTGCAATCGTTTGAATAGATTTTATTTCGTTTCTATTCAGGCATTGTGTGGTATTTTTTTCAAAGTTACGTACAAATTTGTTCGTAAATACGGTGAATGTGACCTTGTTACGCAAAAATCCTTCAGCAACCACTACCTTGAACCAAAGCAATAATGTATCTCAAATTTAAACCAGAGTAAGTCTAGTGACAAGCAGACACAGCTAGAATGAATAATTTACTCTTGACAAACTTCGTAATATCTATAAATTCATATTTACATATAACTAAAAGCTGAATGCCTTATAAGTGTGGGCTTTGGAAAACAAAAAACATTTAATTATAAATTCATTAATACCGCAATGACGGTAACTAAGTCGCAACGGGAAACTCTATCTAACGCAGAAATTGAAGTGAGTGAGACGAAGTTTTTCTCACATGGTCAACTGTAGCTTGCTTGCCCAAGAGTCAGATGTTCCAATTCTTTGTTCTTCTATGAACCTGAAGGACAGACAGCTAATGTGGTTATACAGAGGCATTTGCTTAACACTGTACTAATAGTGATATTTTCTACTATTCTATAATTTATAATATTTTGGAATACCATGTATAATCGAGTTTTTGATTCCGTCAAAGATGGGTACGTTTGCTAGTTAGAGATATATAGACACTTTGGACTCATCCAAAATAGGCCTCAGAGCCTTGACATCCTCAGACTCCAGGAAATAACTACAGCAGCAGGAAGTGACAGGAAATCACTACAGGGAATCGATACAGATCCAATACTTTCTCCTGAAGTCGTCAATAACAGAACAGTACCGACCCGAGCGTTCGCAATATCTGCTAGTCCACGCTTGGTGGAGAGGCCCAAATATTAAAAGTGGGTGTTATACTTGTGAGTATAAAGATCAGAACAAATGCATTTCATTCTAAATTAGAACTTATTTGTTTACAATATAGTACACTTATAGACACATTTACTTTCTGCTGCTGTTCTAGGATGGAAATTGTGATTCCTTTCTTATTTGACTCGGATTTTATTAATATGTGAGCTACATAACAAGTTGATTCGATATCGAGAGTCCTAAATTAACTCACTCAAGTTCATCAGAGTAGGTATCTTTAACAAGTACTTGATATCATATATGCTAGGGATTTACCTGAAATTTACGTCATCTCCAAGGAACACTGCATAAAATTTTCAATAATACCCTTATGAAAAATCATCGTCATGGCCATGATTCATTTGTACCTGCAATCTTCACCATCAACAGGCAGCATGATGTCTGTTAGACTATACATGACTCTGTAGAACGGAACTCTGATCATTGTGAGACATTTCCTGGAAAATTATTTATTAACTTCCTGAATTTAAACTTGAAATATATTAGAGAAAAAAAATATTTGCTCCATAGGTATTCAGTTGAACATTTAGGGATACATTGAACAAAACTGTAGCACTTCCTCACTAATAAGTAATAAATTATTTTAAATATACTCATTTTCAATGATAAATATATTTCAACATTAAAAAAAAACTTATTCCAACAAACATGAATATAGTTGTAAACACTAGTTTTTGGTATTATAACTTTATAATTCAGTCTTAAAATAAACTAATTTTGTAAGAATGTCCTTTGTGAAGTTAACGACTACTTTCACTATACCATTGTCAAATCTTTCAATTTACGAAATACAATTCTAAGGACATTACTCTAGAGCACAACACTTTTGTTAGGTACAAAACTGATTCTAATTCATTCTAAGACTGGTAGCTCTAAATACACTCCACACTAAGATGATTTTAGTTTTATTTAATAAAAACCAAGTAGATTCATGAGTCGACGATACCCCTGTAACTCGTTGTTCAATTTTTTGCCGGTATATTATTTATAAAATTGTTACTAGATTATTGAAAACCGTATATTAATTATTTGATGTATCAACTTGTGCAATTTCCCTTCGATTTCCTTGTGTTTTAATTTCGTCAAAACTAAAACTGTATATTTACATTCTATACTTCATTTGTATCCCCAAAATAATAAATTTAATAAACAATTTTTTGTTTCAAAAGGTGATAATGTTCAATGGCCGAGTCGTGGTGGACTTGTGGTTGATGGCTAGTTCATGCCTGCAGATCTTGATTTTAGTCGGATCTCTTTCTTTGCTTATCAGACTGGTTCACGCCTGCTTCTGGTTACCGAACTATCTTGTCCAGCAACAGCAGTCCCAACGATATAAACCCAAGCAGGAATAAATCAATGACATGCTTCTTTCTGCTGACGCATTATGCAGGTAATTGTGTAATAGGGTTGTTTGTAATCGAAGTTAATTTTTTTTTGTTATTGAAAAGTATGTTATAATGTGCAATATTACAACATGAATGGAAGAAGCGAATCGGTAGAGTTCTTTTTTAGAATAAATGAAAAAAATCTGGAGTGGCCTACACTGAACTTTACTTTAAGTAAATATAATATTAAATTTCTTGAGTTTATAATGTCCCATTTAGGCATAATATAAATGTCTATGTGACAATGTCACTTGTGCAAAGTGACTTGTTTAAAAAACACGTGATTTTTGAAGCTCCTCAATAAGTGCCCTGTAAGTACGGTTTTAGTCATTTGTTTGGTTTGAATTGTTGCAAATTAATAGTTTTTCATCTGTTGTTTAGGTTGGTAGTGTTTTCACACTGACCTGTACGCTGTGTAATTTTTTATAACAGTTTCTTTTATGTGTTGTTTTATTATCATGTAAATATTTTTGTAGTGCATAATTTGACTCAGTGTTGCGATTTTCCACACACCAGGAACCACCTGGTATTTCCACCTCCTATAATAATTGGGTAATTTTTACACGCATCCAATATTTGTTCTAGCACAAGAGTTATATGAATATGAGTTATATAATATTTTGATAACTGTATAAGGAAACCGTGATAAAAGTGAAATTTTTAATAGAAATGGGCAAGTTGTAGTGAATTGTGTACAAAATTTTGTCAATATGCATACATCAAATAAATTTTTCGTATACCCAATAGCAGTCATAGGAAATTCCTTATTTGTCACTGAAATGAAATCTGGTCTTAGGTATAATTTAGAAGCTTTTGAAAAACGTGGTTCTTGAATTAAAAGTATATGAGGATTTAATTTAGGAAATATTGTTTGTAATTAATGTGTTGCCAGACATGATTTCATTAAATTTACTTGTAAAAATGAAATAGTGGGTAGTGTAAATAATGAAATACTGTTATTAATCATAATTTATTTTCGACAGTAGATTATTTCTATATGCCAGAAATATTGGACAATTTGGGTCCTTTGATGTATGAGCGCCTTTACAATTAGGACATTTGTTTGATGATTTATCAGAACGTCATTCTTTTGTTTCATGACCACTCTTACCGCACATACCACATATTGATTTTTTCGAATTACATGCTTTGCTTAAATGCTCATAAGCTTGACATTTAGTGCAGTGAATTATATGTATATGATCTTTATAATAATATGAGGCTAATCCATAATAAATCCTATTTTGATGTACAAACAATAATTTCCTTATTTCTCCTGAAATTTCAAATACACAATCACATAGATCTGAATTACGCCTATTTTTCAATACAATAATTAAATTGAAACCAATATGAAAATCTTCCTTTGAAATATGATGTTTTAAATTTTTTCTATATATTTCATCTAATAGTTGGTTCTGGTCATAACCACATGAAATATGTTGCATTTATTCCTCTCTCTGGAGTGTTAATGCAATATAAATACTAAATGTATGTAATGTATGAAGACTAATGTATGAAATGATAAATGAACCAGTAATGGTAATGCTACTTACGTATAGTAAAAGGGAAACTATTAATAGGGGAATATAACTAACGTTTAATCAATATAAGCCAGAAACTATTGGGAGATCAGGATGATTTATTTAAGATATTACTATACCATTGACACTAGCACGTTAGTTTCTTAGTGTCCGTGGTTCATCCAGGATTGAACTGAGAAACAGATTTTTATGGTTGGTTATACAGCTTTCTAAATTGTAGCACAATTTTATTTGATTTTAATGATCACAAGAACGATGAAATCAGATATTGAAAAAGCACTCGTAGATGAATTGTCATTGATAGAGAACTGGATAATGAAAAATAAAATTTAGAACTCACTCATGATAAAACGTATTTTTGAGGGAAATAATTAGAATATGTAGACAGAATGAAATATGGGGAAATAATTGTAGTCAGGAAGCGGTTTTAATGCTCTCACGTGGATCTGCTTACGACAAATATAGAAAATGGAGCTGTATCCTTACAGATGTGCACGTATTCAATAGAAATTGAGACAAAAGTATCCTGAAATAATTTATAGTGAAGTTTTTCTCTCTTTGGCTCGCCATGATCAAACCATGTCAACAATGTTTTGACAAAACTTTGGTTGCAGTAATTGCCAGGATGAAACATTAGCATGAAAAATGCAGCGAGTGGTTGTGTTAGGATCCGTCATCTGGCACATACATATGAATTAATACTAGGTTAGGTTGCAGTGGCAGTCACAAGAGAACACACCTAGGGCAACCTTGTGATACCATACAATCAACATTCTACATTGGGAGTCCTAAATTTTATTTAAGACTATATAAACTCAAGTTTATTTAGAGTAAGGATCTTTAACGAGCACCTGACATCGTAGAGGCTCGGGACTAATGGCTTAAATTCCTCTCCGAGGGACAATGTATTCACATTTAACACCTCCCGCGGGGGATTCGTTATTGAACACCGGATCTACTAGTCCAGAAGCGAGCAGGTTACCACTGGCCTGCGATTTAGTAATTACAGCCAGTTTGGTAAAACTACCATTTAGAAGAAGGGCAAAATGATGAACCTTTCTCAATAAGATCATGGCTGAGAAGAACGAGGAGTAAATTAAGATTTTCTTTATGTGGATAATTGTTCATACTATAATAAAAGGAAATGAGAATACCGACCGTCTAAGACTGTAGAATATGTTTTAATTGGAGCAGTCAGTTGCTTGAAGTAGACATTTTTAGTATTCCAGAAGTGAGTTAAGAAATGGACAAGATAGTATAGTAGCAAAACAGATGGAATATATCAACAAAAAAAAGTAACAAGGGAATCCTTTCCACCAGTTAGAAATATTGTAAAAATGAGATATATTTTATTAGATAGAGGAAATATTACTTAAGTACTAACAAATGACGGTAAAATAAAAACGTATTTACTTAATTTAATGTATGTATCATCAGTAGCCTGCAAATGTAATAGAGCAGAAGTGCAAAACGCTGATCTTCTAATCTGGTACGATTTTTTTATACTGTTTTAGATATAACACAAAAAAACTAAAACTGAACAATAAAGCAGGTAGTGTCTTGGAAGGAGCATGAAACACATCCATTCATAGAAACACACCACAATCTTTGAAGGATGATAGTGTCAAAAGCATTTCAAATGTTTCCCTTAAGGTTACACTTAAAGAGTAAAGTTACAAAAACATATAATAGACATTAACGGACACTAATTGTGCATCATTTCTGATGAATAGCCTTTCATTTATGAAATAACAGTAAGATGAGAATATGATTCCAACCTTAATAAAAAAAAACCTATCTATCGATGGTTTAAGCATTTAAAAAGTTTATTTATCGATATCTAAGGCCAGTCCCTAGAGTATTAAAACAGATGCAACTCTTTTTTTTTTACTAAAATTTGTATATCGAAAACAGTAAAAATGGAGGAACTTGAAATCAATTAATAAAATAAAATACTAAGCAGCACATGATAGAATGATTTACTTGATTGAATAAAAATGGTCATTATACACATTAATGTATAATTGACTTTATAATTGGTGATGTATCTTTTATTGAAAGTATGAAAAACTACAAAGGTTTTTAGCAGGTAGACTAGTGAGTAAATGGGATTTTTTTTGCGTAATTAGGGTTTTTTTTACAAAGTGACAAGTTGAACCAGTGGGTTTCATTCTTTGCTCATGTGCATCGATGTTATTGTGTAATTTATTACTACACTAGCAAATGTACCCGTCTTTGACGGAATCAAAAATTCTATTATACTTGGTATTCCAAAATATCAATTATAGTATTATACTAATACTATAATAAGAAATTGTAGAATAGTAGAAAACACCATTATTAGTACAGTGTTAAACAAATGCCTCTGTATACACTACATTAGCTGTCTGTCCTTCAGGTTCATGGAAGAACAATCAGTTGAAACCTCTGACTATTGAGCAAGTAAACTACAGTTGACCACGTGAGAAAAACTTGGTTTTGCTAACTTGAATTCCTGCGTTAGATAAAGTCTCCCTTTGCGACTTAGTTAACGTCATTGCGAAATAGACTCTGACCGGACTTTGCAATAATTTCAACGTAAACAGACAGTGGCTCGGAATCAATGGTATGTGTGGTATACACACAGACTCCCCAATACCACATCCAGTCATTATGTCCGCCTCTATGGCATACCTGTGTAGAGCACGAACTCAGAGTCGTGTCCCGTTGCACAGTTTTGGGGCACTCATGTTTCGTAACATGAAATTTGTTACTGCTACTAAATTGCAGTATGATTGGTGCTCCTACTTTAAGTTTTTACTCATGAGCAGGCAGTCCAGGAGAAATAAATTCAGAGTCAATAAATTCAATTAGATAATGAACTGCTTCTTCATCACTAATCCAATTTCTTTACTGACTTGTAAGTTCTTTCCTCGGTTTCATATAGCGTAAGAACTTGTTTGTTGATTTCTCATGCCTGTTCATATTAAGGGCTGAGAATTGCTCGTTTACAAAAGATTTATTCTCAATAGATAGTACATCCTTAACTCTGTGAAACACCATTTCAATGATGTCAAATCTTTATAAATAAAATAATGATTTTGTCTGTACATTGCTTAGAACTGACTCATTTCAAGTTTTCTTTACGTTTCATACATTGGAGAAACCGAATCCACCCTTAGAAAAATTTCTGTCGGTTTGTCGGTTTGTCGGTTTGTCGGTTTGTCGGTTTGTCGGTTTGTCGGTTTGTCCGCAAAACTTTGTCACAGGTAAACTCAGCTACCATAAGACATATAAAGCTGAAACTTTTACAGTAGATTTGTGTAGGTCTAACTTAAAATATAGGCTATGAATTGATTGGAAATTCAACGTAGAAGTGAAGTTATGGACGTTTAACGCAAAAATGTTTGTCACAAGTAAACTCAGCCACCATAAGACATAGCGAGCTGAAACATTGACACTGGATTTGTGTGTGCCTAACTTAAAATATGGGCTCTAAATAGATTATTAATTCAGTACAGAAGCGAAGTTATGGGGCTTTTAGCTGTATTTTCCTAACTTCACAGACAAG
The DNA here is from genome assembly GCA_026182355.1 of Hermatobates lingyangjiaoensis. Classification (NCBI taxonomy): domain Eukaryota; kingdom Metazoa; phylum Arthropoda; class Insecta; order Hemiptera; family Hermatobatidae; genus Hermatobates; species Hermatobates lingyangjiaoensis. The sequence goes on from JAPFBL010001617.1 coordinate 5,707,438, forward strand.
TTTGTTTTGAAAATACACAGGTGTGGCAAGTAGGTATTGTTAGTTGATTTTAATTTCAATTGAGCATATGAATATATTGCGTATTTGACATCATTGAAATGGTGTTTCACAGAGTTAAGGATGTACTATCTATTGAGAATAAATGTTTTGTAAACGAGCAATTCTCAACTCTTAATATGAACAGGGAGGAAAAATCAACAAACAAGTTCTTACGCTATATGAAGCCGAGGAAAGAACTTACAAGTCAGTAAAGAGATTGGATTAGTGACGAAGAAGCAGTTCATTATCTAATTGAATTTCTTGACTCTGAATTTATTTCTCCTGGACTGCTTGCTCATGAGTAAAAACTTAAAGTAGAGCACCAATCATGCTACAATTTAGTAGCAGTAACAAATTTCATGTTACGAAACATGAGTGCCCCAAAACTGTGCAACGGGACACGACTCTGAGTTCGTGCTCTACACAGATATGCCATAGAGGCGGACATAATGACTGGATGTGGTATTGGGGAGTCTGTGTGTATACCACGCATATCATTGATTCCGAGTCACTGTCTGTTTACGTTGAAATGATTGCAAAGTCGGGTCAGAGTCTGTTTCGCAATGACGTTAACTAAGTCGCAAAGGGAGACTTCATCTAACGCAGGAATACAAGGTAGCAAAACCAAGTTTTTCTCACATGGTCAAATGTAGTTTACATGCTCAACGGTCAGAGGTTTCAACTCTTTCTTCTACCATGAACCTGAAGGACAGACAGCTAATGTAGTGTATAAGCTGGAGGCATTTGTTTAACACTGTAGTAATAATGGTATTTTCTACTATTCTATAATTTCTAATGACATTTTGAAATACCAAAAATGACGGAACTTCTGATTCCTCCGTGGTATAGCCGAAAGGCAATAGGCACACGGCAATAAACCAAAACAGGAACTTCTGATTCCGTCAAAGACGGGTACGTTTGCTATGTATTATATATAACTGTCAACTTTTTTTTAATTTAATATTTGCTTAATAAATACACTGGTAATAATGTAAGGTATGGGACCAGAGTAGCCCAGTGGCTTGCGTGATCGCCGATGACAGTAGTGCAAATGTATTATAAATAAATGTAACAAACAAATATTTTTTTTGAATTTAAAATGTGGATAATATAAATGATGGTAATAAAGTAAATGGATCTAGCCAGGGTTGCCAGTAGCTTGCTTGCTCGCCGATGACAGTAGTGCAAATGTATTATAAATAAACACAACAAAAATTTTTTTTTTTAATTTAATATTTGCGTAATATAAACACTGGTAATAAAGTAAGGTATGGAACCAGAGTAGCCCAGTGGCTTGCGTGCTAGCTTTTGACTAGGAGCACGTTAATTAGAACTAACTCATTTCAAGTTTTCTTTACGTTTCATACTTCAGAGTAGCCACATGTACCCTTAGAATAATTTCTGTCTGTCGGTTTGTCCACAAAATATTGCTACCATAAGACATATAAAGCTGAAACATTGATTGTAGATTTGTGTATGTCTAACTTGAAATCTAATCTTTGTATACAGAGGCTTTTTTTTAGCACTGTACTAATAATGGTATTTTCTACTATTCTATAACTTCTAATTGTAGTATTAGTATAATACTATAATTGATATTTTGGAATACCAAGTATAATAGAATTTTTGATTCCGTCAAAGACGGGTACGTTTGCTAGTACGCAATATATTCATATGCTCAATTGAAATTAAAATCAACTAACAATACCTACTTGCCACACCTGTGTATTTTCAAAACAAACTTGTCTGTGAAGTTAGGAAAATACAGCTAAAAGCCCCATAACTTCGCTTCTGTATTGAATTAATAATCTAGTTAGAGCCCATATTTTAAGTTAGGCCCACACAAATCCAGTGTCAATGTTTCAGCTTGCTATGTCTTATGGTGGCTGAGTTTACTTGTGACAAACATTTTTCCGTTAAACGTCCATAACTTCACTTCTACGTTGAATTTCCAATCAATTCATAGCCTATATTTTAAGTTAGACCTACACAAATCTACTGTAAAAGTTTCAGCTTTATATGTTTTATGGTAGCTGAGTTTACCTGTGACAAAGTTTTGCGGACAAACCGACAAACCGACAAACCGACAGAAATTTTTCTAAGGGTGGATTCGGTTTCTCCAATGTATGAAACGTAAAGAAAACTTGAAATGAGTCAGTTCTGAGCAATGTACAGACAAAATCATTATTTTATTTATAAAGATATGGCTGTTACGCAGAATATGCGTAGTTGTATATCTTTATAAATAAAATAATGATTTTGTCTGTACATTGCTTAGAACTGACTCATTTCAAGTTTTCTTTACGTTTCATACATTGGAGAAACCGAATCCACCCTTAGAAAAATTTCTGTCGGTTTGTCGGTTTGTCGGTTTGTCGGTTTGTCCGCAAAACTTTGTCACAGGTAAACTCAGCTCCCATAAGACATATAAAGCTGAAACTTTTACAGTAGATTTGTGTAGGTCTAACTTAAAATATAGGCTATGAATTGATTGGAAATTCAACGTAGAAGTGAAGTTATGGACGTTTAACGCAAAAATGTTTGTCACAAGTAAACTCAGCCACCATAAGACATAGCGAGCTGAAACATTGACACTGGATTTGTGTGTGCCTAACTTAAAATATGGGCTCTAAATAGATTATTAATTCAGTACAGAAGCGAAGTTATGGGGCTTTTAGCTGTATTTTCCTACATCACAGACAAGTTTGTTTTGAAAATACACAGGTGTGGCAAGTAGGTATTGTTAGTTGATTTTAATTTCAATTGAGCATATGAATATATTGCGTATTTGACTTCACAGAGTTAAGGATGTACTATCCATTGAGAATAAATGTTTTCTAAACGAGGAATTCTCAACTCTTAATATGAACAGGGAGGAAAAATCAACAAACAAGTTCTTACGCTATATGAAGCCGAGGAAAGAACTTACAAGTCAGTAAAGAGATTGGATTAGTGACGAAGAAGCAGTTCATTATCTAATTGAATTTCTTGACTCTGAATTTATTTCTCCTGGACTGCCTGCTCATGAGTAAAAACTTAAAGTAGAGCACCAATCATGCTACAATTTAGTAGCAGTAACAAATTTCATGTTACGAAACATGAGTGCCCCAAAACTGTGCAACGGGACACGACTCTGAGTTCGTGCTCTACACAGATATGCCATAGAGGCGGACATAATGACTGGATGTGGTATTGGGGAGTCTGTGTGTATACTTCACATACCATTGATTCCGAACCACTGTCTGTTTACGTTGAAATGATTGCAAAGTCGGGTCAGAGTCTATTTCGCAATGACGTTAACTAAGTCGCAAAGGGAGACTTCATCTAACGCAGGAATACAAGGTAGCAAAACCAAGTTTTTCTCACATGGTCAAATGTAGTTTACATGCTCAGCGGTCAGAGGTTTCAACTCTTTCTTCTACCATGAACCTGAAGGACAGACAGCTAATGTAGTGTATAAGCTGGAGGCATTTGTTTAACACTGTAGTAATAATGGTACTTTCTACTATTCTATAATTTCTAATGACATTTTGAAATACCAAAAATGACGGAACTTCTGATTCCTCCGTGGTATAGCCGAAAGGCAATAGGCACACGGCAATAAACCAAAACAGGAACTTCTGATTCCGTCAAAGACGGGTACGTTTGCTATGTATTATATATATTTGTCAACTTTTTTTTAATTTAATATTTGCTTAATAAATACACTGGTAATAATGTAAGGTATGGGACCAGAGTAGCCCAGTGGCTTGCGTGATCGCCGATGACAGTAGTGCAAATGTATTATAAATAAATGTAACAAACAAATATTTTTTGAATTTAAAATGTGGATAATATAAAAGATGGTAATAAAGTAAAGGGATCTAGCCAGGGTTGCCAGTAGCTTGCTTGCTCGCCGATGACAGTAGTGCAAATGTAATATAAATAAACACAACAAAAATATTTTTTTTTAATTTAATATTTGCGTAATATAAACACTGGTAATAAAGTAAGGTATGGAACCAGAGTAGCCCAGTGGCTTGCGTGCTAGCTTTTGACTGGGAGCACGTTAATTAGAACTAACTCATTTCAAGTTTTCTTTACGTTTCATACTTCAGAGTAGCCACATGTACCCTTAGAATAATTTCTGTCTGTCGGTTTGTCCACAAAATATTGCTACCATAAGACATATAAAGCTGAAACATTGATTGTAGATTTGTGTATGTCTAACTTAAAATCTAATCTTTGTATACAGAGGCTTTTTTTAGCACTGTACTAATAATGGTATTTTCTACTATTCTATAACTTCTAATTGTAGTATTAGTATAATACTATAATTGATATTTTGGAATACCAAGTATAATAGAATTTTTGATTCCGTCAAAGACGGGTACGTTTGCTAGTTTATAAATAAAAATGTTTAAAAAAAATTAGTGTTTTTAAAAGAGTAAAGAGATTCAAGAATTTTGTTACGATCAGTTGAGTTTTTGGATTTCCAATGAATTGGAATATAGTTAAAAATCTGTGATTCTATAATAGAAAGGAACAAATCAATTATCTATGCATTATTTATGCGTATTTGGTAGTTATTATTTAGAAACAACGTTATATATTTATCGTGTGACTGTAATTTTTGACTCGCTATTTTTATTTATTTATGAGGAATTAATATTTGAATGATAGCATTATGTGTTATTAGTATGTCAGTACTTTTTTGAGGGAAGTTTAAAAAACTCTTTTATGAATGGTTTATGTATTGATTCTATGGGTATGGTCTCAAAGCTTTGAATTTTGCGAAATTGAAGGCTTAACCACCTTACAATTTTAAGAACATAATAAAAGTGACAGATTTTGAAAACATATGACTTTTATACTTTTTTGAAATTATATTGAATGGAGTTGATTAAGGAGAAAATGCAGTCAGAGAGCCTAGTGATGAGAAATAACACTTAAAAATATAAAAAATAGACCAGAGGGACTCATTTAAGTGGAGGCGGAGTGAGTAGGAATCGATTTCTGCCTTGGAAGCGTTCAGCCAGTCAACT